>JAPIVC010000661.1:3155000-3755000 GCA_030586385.1 Camponotus fellah | reverse complement strand
TAGACAAAAGTTGTAAGGAGTAAAAAGATGTATTTAACTATGATATCCATTTGACATTGAGTGGCGTCGTCGAGGTCAGGGCAAGGTCAACATGAATTTTTTAAGTGGGATCCCCTATTTTTCATTGCATATTCTTGTAGCTTACCTTGAGAGCTTTCCAAAACACTATGATAAATTATTTTTCCCTCAAGTACTTTTTGAATTATAAAGCTTGAAATCATTTCTTAATTTTACATAAACTATAAAATATCTAGTAAAATATTTATTTTCCGATTATCTTACCTTAATACTTTTATGTACAAAATAATAAGAGGAATTAATTGATGTAAAGAAAATACATAGTTGTTTCGAAGAAAAAATATGTAATTTGCAATTAACAATTAAATATTTTTTCTTAAAAGTAAATATGTATTTTCTTTACATCAATTGGTTCCTCTCATTATTTTGTACATAAAAAGTATTAAGGTAACATAATCGAAAAATGAATACTTTACAAGATATTTTATGGTTTAAATAAATTAAGAAATGATTTCAAGCCTTATAACTCAGAAAGTACTTGAGGGAAATATAATTTATTATAGTGTTTTGGAAAGCTCTCAAAGTAAGCTACAAGACTATGCAATGAAAAATAGGGGGTTCCATTTAAAAAATTCAAGTTGACCTTGCCCTGACCTTGGCGATGCCACTCAATGTCAAATGGATATCACAGTTAAATACATCTTTTTAATCCTTACAACTTTTGTCTGAAGCATCTTGTTCTAAAATGCATTCTATACGAGATATTCGAGACTGTATCCAGACTTTTGATCCACCCTGTATATCTACTTACAGTTTCAATAGTAAAGAACTTCCCACCACAGAAACTGAACTTAAAGCCATGGCGGCGGAAGACATCCACGGTTGCAGGAAGAGACCGATGGGACTAAATATTCCAGCGGCTATGGGAATCCCTAAGAGATTGTAGATACTTGCGAATAAGAAATTCAATCTTATTCTGTGGACCGTTCTCCGTGATAAATCCAAGCACGCGATTACATCCAGAAGATCGTTCTGCAATATAACGCGACATTATTTCTCTTGAATATTATTTCTCTTATTATTTCTCTACAATAATTAAGACGCATTATTTCTCCTATTATTTCTTTACAATAATTAATTAAGACGCATTATTTCTGCTTGTTTTATAATTACACGCATCAGAACTACGTCGGCAGCCTCTACAGCAACATCGGTACCCGATGCGATAGCGATACCGACATCCGATTGAGCTAGAGCCGGACTGTCATTGACACCGTCTCCTACCATGGCGACTCTTAAACCTTGATCTTGTAGTCGTTGAATTTTAGCCACCTTGTGAGAGGGTAACACTTCGGCGAAAACCTTGCTGATGCCAACCTGTATATTTCCAAAAAGCAGAAGAAGCCGATAAACATGGATTTAGCCGCGAAAATATATTTAAATTAATTATAAAATATTGTAAAATATATTTAAATTAATTATTAAATATTGTAAAATATATTTAAATTAATTATAAAATATTGTAAAATATATTTAAATGAATTATATTTTCTTTAAAACCGAAAATATATGTAATAAAATTAAAAAATCAAGAAACTTAGCTTTTCGAAAAAAGCTAAGTTTCTTGATTTTTTAATTTTATTACATATATTTTCGGTTTGAAAGAAAATATAATTAATTTAAATATATATATATATTTTACAATATTTTATAATTAATTTAAATATATTTTACAATATTTTATAATTAATGTAAATATATTTTACAATATTTTATAATTAATTTAAATATATTTTACAATATTTTATAATTAATAAGCTTTTCGAAAAAAGCTAAGTTTCTTGATTTTTTAATTTTATTACACGTATTTTCGCAGAAAAATTTTCAAAAAAAAGTATGAATCTTCAAATGTATCATGTACATATATATTTTGACTAATATCTTTTATAAGCAACAGAATTTCCTTAGTACCTGTCTAGCGATAGAAGCCGCGGTTTTCCTATTATCACCTGTCAAAAGAATCACTTGCAAGCCCATTTTCTTTAAGGTATAGACCGCGAGATGCGCCTCGGGCTTCACGGTGTCGGCGACGCTGATCATGGCGATCAGAACATTATTTACAGCAACTAAGACGGCAGTATGTCCAAGATCCTCTTCGTTAACCATCCTCGCATCGATCTCTTGCGGAATATTGATCGCATTCCGGCGCATCCATTCCCGATTACCGATGCAGACTTCGTACGTGTCATCGGCGATATTGCGATCGCCTTGCGAGTCAGGATTTAACAGTAATTGCAGATCTAAATTCTGTCTCTCCCGCGTTGATTCGACAATCGGTATATTGTCGACAGGCACGTTATTGAGATTATATACTCCGGCCGGCGTATTGCTCGTCTGATTCACATAATTGATGATCTTCTCGGACTTCAGGGCGTTGGACAGAGCGACGTTCAGGTGGGACACCTTACACTTGAGACCGCAGCCAGCGACCGCTTGAAAATTCGTGCACTGCCCAGTAGCGTCTGATCCGATCGTATCTTTTACGTAGCGTACGATTGCTTAAAAAAGAAAAAATAACAATTGTCATGTGATTCAATATAATTATATAGAAAATATAATAGACCATTTTAATCAATACACGCGAATATCTCAGAAACACTGCATTGAATCGAAAAATGTTCCAAATAAAAGTTGTATGGCTTGAAGGGGGACATAGGATGGTGCCATTAATTTGACTTCGAAAAGTCACCTGAAAGTTACGTGAAGGTCACCTCCAACTTTTTAAATGGGACACCCTATATACTTTTGCATTTTCTTGTAGCTTACCTCGAGAGCTTTCCAAAACACTATAATAAAGTATTTTTTCATTGAGTACTTTTCGAGTTATGAGGCTTCCTAATTATCTTAATTTTACATAAATCATAAAATATCTAGTAAAATATTCTTTTTTCGATTATTTTATCTTAACACATTTATGCACAAAATAATGTGAGAAATCGATTGGTGTAAAGAAAAAATATAGTTATTTTTGAGAAAAATATGTAATTGTTAATTGCAAATTACATATTTTTTCTTCGAAACAATTATGTGTTTTCTTGACACCAATCGATTCCTCTCATTATTTGTGCATAAATGTATTAAGGTAAAATAATTTAAAAATGAATATTTTACAAGATATTTTACGGTTTATGTAAAATTAAAATATTATTTAATAATAAAATATCTAGTAAAAATAAACCATAAAATAGTACAATATCCATTTTTATTCGATTATCTTACTTTAATACATTTATGCTCAAAATAATGCGAGAAATCGATTGGTAAAGAAAAAAACATAGTTATTTTTGAGAAAAAATATGTAATTATTAATTGCAAATTACATATTTTTTCTTCCAAACAATTATGTATTGTTTTCTTGACACCAATCGATTCCTCTCATTATTTTGTGCATAAATGTATTAAGGTAAGATAATCGAAAAATGAATATTTTACTAGATATTTTACGATTTATATAAAATTAAGATATTATTTCAAGCCTCTTAACTCGAAAAGTACTCAACGAAAAAATACTTTATCATAGTGATTTGGAAAGCTCTCGGGGCAAGCTACAAGAATATGCAAAAGTATATAGGGTGTCTCGTTTAAAAAGTTGGAGATGACCTTCACGTGACCTTCAAGTGACTCTTCGAGGTCAAATTAATGGCACCATCTTATGTCCACCTTCAAGCCATACAACTTTTGTCTGAAACATTTTTCGATTTAATGCAGTGCTTCTGAGATATTCGCGTGTATTGATTAAAATGGTCTACCCTGTATACGATAAAATATGATAATAACATTTACCTGACGCAATAGGATGCTCGCTATTTATTTCTGCTGTGCCGATGATCAGTAAGAACTTGGCCAACGAGCAGATCTTCTCATTCACGAACAAACCGATCCTGGTGACGGTCGGCACACCATGCGTCAACGTTCCTGTCTTGTCGAAGACAACACATTTAACCTTGTGCGCATTCTCCAACGGTTCGGCACCCTTGATCAAAATACCGTTCATCGCGCCTACCCCAGTGCCAACCATAACCGCGGTTGGCGTGGCTAAGCCAAGTGCGCAAGGACAGGCAATTGCGAGCACCGCCAGGGCGCTTCGAAAAGCGTACTGAAGTATGATTTCCGTCCGATTCCTGCCAGTCTTATTCATCTGATCGTTGTGCAACATGGGCAGCTCGACGTTCATGTAACCGATGACGATCCAGATGATCAGTGTCACTACGGAGACTAATATAACCACAGGTATAAAATAGCCGGCTATCTTGTCGGCCAGCTGTTGGATTGGCGCCTTGTTTGTCTGCGCCTCCTCCACCAAGCGAACGATCTGCGCCAATGTCGTGTGCTCGCCTGTATGCGTAGCGGTGATCAATAGCGGCCCGTTTTGATTGATCGACCCGCCGATCACTACCGAGCCCTTACTCTTTGGCACCGGCATGCTCTCCCCCGTGATTAAACTCTCGTCGCAGGTCGACTGGCCGGACAGTACGCGGCCGTCAACAGGCACTTTGGCACCTTGAACTACCTTCAGCACGTCGTTGCGTTGCACTAGGTCGATGCTTATCAAACGCTCGGACAGTATTTCATTATTCGGACCAAGCGTAACTAATACAGCATCCGTGGCTTTCAAGGATAATAATTTTGAAAGAGCTTCGGATGTTTTCCCCTAGAAAACAAAGCGTTCTTAATGTCGTGTATACAGGGTAGGTACATTTTAATCTTCGGACGTAAATATCTCGTATAGCAAGCAAGATGGAAAAAAATGTTTCAGACAAAAGTTGTATGGTTTCAAGGGGGCCATAAGATAGTACCATTGGTTTGATTTTGAAGAGTCATTTGAAGATCACATGAAGGTCATTTCAATTTTTTTAAATGGAATACCCTATATATTTTTGCACATTCTTATAGCTCATGTCGAGAGTTTCAAAACACTATAATAAAGTATTTTTCATCAAGTACTTTTCGAGTTATGAGGCTTGAAATCATTTCTTAATTTACTTAAACCATAAAATATCTTGTAAAGTATTCATTTTTCGATTATGTTACCTTAATACTTTTACGTACAAAATAATGAGAGGAATCAATTGGTGTAAAGAAAACACATAGTTGTTTCTAAGAAAAAATATGTAATTTGCAATTAACAATTCCATATTTTTTCTTAAAAACAACTATGTTTTCTTTACACCAATTGATTCCTCTCATTATTTTATGCATAAAAGTATTAAAATAAGATAATTGAAAAATGAATATTTTACAAGATATTGTATAGTTTATGTAAAATTAAGAAATACTTTCAAGCCTTATAACTCGAAAAATACTTAATGAAAAAATACTTTATTATAGTGTCTTGGAAAGCTCTCGACATAAGCTATAAGAATATGCAATAAAAAATAGATGGTTCCATTTAAGTAATTAAAAGTGTCCTTGACCTGACCTTAACGATGCCATCCAAGGTCAAACCAATGACGTCATCTTATGTCCCCCTCATAGTCAAAAAACTTTTGTTTGAAACATTTTTTTCCATCTTGCTTACTATACGAGATATTTACGTCCGAAAATTAAAATGGTCTATCCTGTATCTTTTCGCAGAAGTGATTCGTTGAAAAAGTACCTTCGCCACATGCTCAAGCCATCTTCCTAGACTGATGAAGACTAGCAGCATCGGCGGAGTATCAAAGAACGTCTGTGGACTGACATTTTCTTGCATTATCATAGCGGCAGATAGGACGGCGACAGAATAAAGGTAGGAGATCGTGGTGGTCATTGAGATCAAGACATCCATATTGGTTGTGCGGTGTTTCATAGCTTTGTAGGCTTGCACGTAAAAATGCCAACCGCCAAAAAACTGCGCAGAGATAGAAAATACAAGGAATAAATCTGCAATCGTGCATCAGCCGAATAAGCAGGAGATTAAACAGTCTGTCTTGCGCGTACCTGCACCGGTGTGGAGAACACGAAAAGTATTAAATTTTCCCAGGAGAGACCAGGTACTATGCAACACATTTCCTCGTGAGTTGCGCTGCCGATGGACATGCTTACCATGAAATACGTCATTGCTATCATGCACGGGACTCCGAAGATCAACGATATCAGGAAGGCCGTTCGCCATTTACTTATCTCCTCTCTGGAACACGAAAAATAATGATTCGAAAAAAATCCCTGTCTTGCCAGGAAGATACCTACGCATATCGTGGGAGAAAATTATCCTTACTTTTGGTCCAAGTAATCTCTATTCTCTTTGTCCCGGTTGCTGAACAAACTGGCAGTGAAGCCTAATTTATTAATACTTTCGACAATATCCCGGACGCCGATCTTTTCCGCGTCATACTTGAATTTTCCTCGTTGCGTCGCGAGGGCGACCACTGCCGATCGTATACCGGGCAATCTCTTCACGGTCGACTCTATTTTGTTTACGCATGATGCACATGTCATACCCAAGATCTGAAATTAATTTCAACAAATATTTCTTTTTATATTCTAATAGTACATTTAAAAATAATATCGCAAGCGGGACAATTTATTTCCAAAATATAAACTATGTATAAGGATAATATATTGCGATTTTTAATCATCTAAAAATTGCGATAATCTATCGCAATTTTCGATATACAGAGTGGTCCATTTTAATCTACGCACTGAAATATCTTAAAATCCATAAGTTTAAGACAAAAATGTTTCAGACAAAAGTTGTATGGCTTGAAGGAGGACATAAGATGGTGCCATTAGTTTGACCTTGGAGAGTCATCTGAAGGTTACGTGAAGGTCACCTCCAACTTTTTAAATGGGACACCCTATGTATTTTTGCATATTCTTGTAGCTTGTTTCAAGTGCTTCCCAAAACACTATAATAAAGTATTTTTTCATTGAATATTTTTCGAGTTATCAGGCTTAAAACAATATCTTAATTTTACATAGACCATAAAATATCTCGTAAAATATTCATTTTCCGATTATCTTACCTTAATACTTTTATATACAAAATAATGAGAGGAATCAATTGGTGTAAAGAAAACACATAATTATTTCGAAAAAAAAAAAAAAAAAAAAAAAATGTAATAGTTAATTGCAAATTTTTTTTTTAAATAACTGTGTTTTCTTTATTTAGACCAATTGATTCCTCTCATTATTTTCTACATAAAAGTATTAAAGTAAGATAATAAAAAAATGAATATTTTACTAGATATTTTATTTTATGTAAAATTGAAAAATTATTTCAAGCTTCATAACTAGGAAAGTATTCAATGAAAAAATACTTTATTATAATGTTATGGAAAGCTTTTGAGGCAAGCTACAATAATATGCAAAAATATGTAGGGTGTTCCATTTAAAAAGTTGGAGGTGACTTTCACATGATCTTCTGATGACTCTTCAAGGTCAAACTAATGGCATCATCTTATGTTCCTCTTCAAGCCATATAACTTTTGTCTGAAACATTTTTGTCTTAAATTTATGGATTTTGAGATATTTCAGTGCGTATATTAAAATGGCCTATATATACAAGGTGTCCCAGTTATCTTCCGTCATTTTCAAAGACAGATTTCTGGGATCATTTGAAGACAATTTTTTCTCAGCGAAAATGTCAATGAAGGCCATCATTTTTTGCATGTTCCCGATTTTTATCATCATATATCTTTGCAATTAATTCTTAAATTAAAACTCAACTAAAGTAAACTCTATTTAAAATTAATCGAAGAATGTGATTTTGTTAATATTTCATTTCTACAAAGCTTAGTTTACGAAAAACCCCTTATTTCCAATCATTTATAATTCGAAAATTATTAGCGCCTCGACATTTTCATTGAGGAAAAATCGTCTTCGGATGATCCCAGGAATCTGTCTTTGAAAGATGACGAAAGATAACTGGGATATCCTGTATATATAAATCTAATTACCTTAATACCAATCTAAAATTATAAGTCAATCATCTTACTTTCAATTCAATCTCGCCTTCTCCAGTCCCAGATTCTTCGATTAGAGTCGTAGGAAAGCCCAATTCCGATATACTGGAAGCAATATCCGCCGCTCTTATTTTATCCGGATTGTACATGATTTCTGCTTTGGCGGCCATTAACGCTACCAATATGCTGTTTACACCATATAACTTTTTACAGTGCTTTTCTATCGCGGCGACGCAGGAAGCGCAAGTCATACCCTTTAATCGACAAACGAATCCATCATCCGTAAAACTAACACGAAACGCTATATTGTTGTATGGGGAGTTTGTATAAATTAATTTAAAATAGAAGATTAAAGTATTAACGTACCGTTATGTGTAAGAAACACTTGGACAATTGTCCCTTGATGTCTCCACCACCGTTCATTTGCAGTTCCGTTTTTTTGTTATTATTTACAACAAGAGATTTCACAACTTTGCCGTCAATCTCCTTCACGTATGCGGTAAAGCCCATGTCTTCTATGTACGCTGCTACTTGATCGGCCGTTACATCGCTGCTGTAGGAGACCTTGGCTTCTTTATCCTCTAGACTAATGCTGACGTCCCTTATATCGGGCTTTTCGGAGAGAACACCTATGAAATATATAAACGACTTAATGTGTGGAAGCTACAATACATATAATTTAAAGATAAACAACCTTACAAAATTTCACAAAGTTTCAAACGCATTTAAAACTGTTGCTTATACAGATATAAAAGCATTTCTTTCCAAAAGAACAAGGAAATCCCATAATTATACAGGGTGGCCCCGAACGTTCCAGCCAGACTTTGAGATCTTATAGGAAATTTAATTCTGAAGAAAAAATTTCCTATAAACATGGGTCGAAAAATGCTTCCTTGAGAACCCATTTCTTGAAAAAAAAAAAAAGATAAAAATAAAAAATAAAAATCTTTTTCTTTTATGAAAATAAAATAATTTTTAAAATAATTTTTTTTTAATAGTTTTTTTTACTAATATTTTAGTAATAGCACGTAAGAATAGTAGAAAATGAATAAAGACGTTTTTCAAGAAATTTATTTAGTTTCATTTTCTTTTCATCTTTTGCTCTTCCTTCATCAGAGATTTTTGAGCGATAACTTCTTTATAGAAGCATTTTTCGACCCATGTTTATAGAAAATTTTTTGTTCAGAATCAAATTTCCTATAAGAGCTCAAAGTCTGACTGGAACGTTCAGGGCCACTCTGTATAATAAATAAAAATAAAGTAATAAATAAAAATAAGTAATAAATAAAAATAAAGTAATAAATAAAAATAAAGTAATAAATAAAAATAAAGTAATAAATAAAAATAAAGTAATAAATAAAAATAAATAAATAAAAATAAATTATGCAACAAATAAAAATAAAGTTTTAAATACATCCAAATCTACATCTCTTTCCAAACAAGAACAAGAAAATCCCATAATTATAAATAAAACAAAATAATAAATAAAATAAATAAAATAAATTATAAATAAAGTAATAAATAAAATAAAAATAAAATAAAATAAAAATAAAATAAAATAAAAATAAGTAATAAATAAAAATAAAGTAATAAATAAAAATAAATAAATAAAAATAAATTATGCAACAAATAAAAATAAAGTTTTAGATACATTCTTCCAAATCTACATCTCTTTCCAAACAAGAACAAGGAAATCCCATAATTATAAATAAAACAAAATAATAAATAAAATAAATAAAATAAAATAAAATAATAAATAAAATAAATAAAATAAATTATAAATAAAATAAAATAATAAACAAAAATAAAGTAATAAATAAAAATGAGTAACAAATAAAAATGAAGTAATAAATAAAAATAAATTACGCAAGAAACAAAAATAAAATTTCAAATTCGCTCTTCGGTCATCGATGAACTCTGAAAGATCTCACGCATATTCTAGATTTATTTCTTCATTCTGTCCACTGACTCACCGGTGATGTTCTTAACGCACGAAGAGCAAGTCATTCCGTCCACGTGTATGACGCAAGACTTGGTGGCAGGTACTAAGGAGACGAGGGCATTCGTGCTCTCGTTCATCGTGGCTGGTAGACTAGCGGTGAATCCCATGTCCTCGATCGCATCCGCCAGTTCTCGCGGCGTCGTCTCGCGCATCCTGTACTCGATGTAGCCGGCCATCTCCTCCAGGACAACCCTGACACCGATGACGCCCGATCGTTTGCCGATCATCCCCTCGATGTTCCTCACGCAACTCTGACATGTCATGCCCTGGATACCGATTTTAACCACGCCGGTCTCCTCCGCGGAATGCTCCGGTGGCATCAGATCGCAGTCGATCTCATCATCGCTATCCCTTCAAAAACATTTGATGTTTAGATAATTCAGGCATTTGTTCGATCAGAACAGAAAACTAAAATTCGATGCGATAAATAAAATAATAATAATAAAAATAATAATAATAATATGATAAATGAAAATGTTAAAATAAATAAATAATAATAATAATAATAATAATAATAATAATAATAATAATATGATAAATAAAAATGATAAAATAAATAATAATAATAATAATAATAATAATAATAAATGAATAAATAATATAATAATAATATAATAATAATAAAAATAATAATAATAAATAAATAAATAATATTATAATAATAATAATAATAATAATAATAATAATAATAATAATATGATAAATGAGAATGTTAAAATAAATAATAATAATAATAATATGATAAATGAAAATGATAAAATAAATAATAATAATAATAATAATAATAAATGAATAAATAATATAATAATAATATAATAATAATAATGAAAATAATAATAATAATATGATAAATGAAAATGATAAAATAAATAATAATAATAATAATAATAAAAATAATATGATAAATGAAAGTAATAAAAATGTCAATTAATATAATAATAACTAAATTTCATCTATTTTTGCACAGAAATATTTTTAAACATAATTTCTCCTAAGAATAACATTTTAATAAATTAATCATGTGGAGTTGTGAAAAGATACAGATCGTAACTTATTAATTTAGAGACCGAATAAAGAGGCAGAGAGAGTTTAAAGTTTATCAACTTCGTGTTGATAAACTATACTCATCAAAGCAGTGATATTTTATATATTTAGATATTTTTTAGCAATATATGATTATATCTCATACCCAATAAGATGAATAATAGAACAACTGAAGTATCTATTCGCAAGATTTTATTATCGCAAAATAAATTATTACGATGATTTTCATAGTATTTAAAAGCGAACAACGCTTCGTTTACAACAATAATCTCTTTCATAAATTCATGCAATACACATTTAACGCAATAAGCTGCTAGAGTAGTATCATATTCATCGTTTCTCGAATAAAAAGAGCGTAGATAAAAATATTACACATTCAGAGATTTGATAAATGAATAAATTAATAATTTGCCATTAATTATGTATTTGCCATTAAATATGTATCATTTTTGCGAAGTTCATTAAAAAACATCATATATGTTATACATATATGCAAAGGACAGATAAACTAATAACTAAAAAACTAATAATTAAAATATTATATATTATTTAATAATTAAAATATTATATATATATATATATATATATATATATTATATATTATTATTATTATTATTATTATTATTATTTATTTTATCATTTTTATTTATAATATTATTATTGTTATTATTATTATTATTATTATTATTTATTTTAAAATTTTTATTTGTCATATTATTATTATTATTATAATTATTATTATTATTTATTATATATATTTATATATTATATATATTTATATATATTATATATAATTTATAAAATATTGTATATATTATCTATTTGAAATTAAAATATAGTCAAAAAATGTTCTGAGATGTAATTTATTCATTTCTTTTCTTAATAAAATAAAAAGATTAATATCTTTCTTCTTTGATTTAATTATACTTTCCAAAATCGCGTATCATTATCTTATGTTAATGTCGAAGAAAATGCAATTAAAAATTATTTTCAAAGGCATTAATTAAAATCACAGACCGATTTTCTATTTTTTTTTTTCGAGATTACGTCTGGATAAGACAGAATTAAAAAAATCACAGATATTTCTGTTTAAGGATGTATTGGAGATATATTATAATCAATGAGATCGCCGTGAATTTTTAATTTAACATTCTTAATAACATTCTAAATCGTCATGAATTATTTCTAATTTTTTTTACTCGCTTCTTTAAACGTTATTAATTTTTGAATTTTGCGATTTTAACGTAGGATCTTATGTAAACGTTCAAGAGACAGATAATAAATTATTCGCAAACTATAAAAAAACAATGATAAAAATTTCATTTTGCAATATTATATTCTTCATACACGTAAAAATGTTCCCACAAAGTTTCCAAACGATTTACTTGCTCGTTTTGAAATTATTATTAAAAAATAACTGCGATTATCGGCTTGACGCAATATTGATGATAAAACGTGGCGACATTTTCTTGGAGATTAAGACCTATTTATATTAAAGAATACTTCGAAGTACGATTTCGTGATTTTTAAAAAAATTTTCATCAATCAAAATTCGTATTTCGCTCAACTTTAATTTTTTTGATACTTTGGATTAACTTTTGAGACAGACAGTCCGTCCAATACATCCTTAATGTCTGAAGTTTTATAAAAAAAGATCTGAAAATATCGATACCAAGTCCTCCTAAAAGTACATTGCAGTTCTTCACGAAGCCTTACCAGATGAAATCGATAGAGCCATAATTTTTATGAAGAAGGAGCAGTTTATCCTCTTCCCTCATCATTCAAAAAAATTGAAATTTCTCGAAAGATATTAAAAACCGTTGAGCGGTTCTTTATCTCAATTCCGACCTTTGTCAATTATCTACTTCTTATCAACAAAGCACGATACAGATAAGCAGGAAAATATTTTTGTGAAGACTTGTATTTTTAAAAATAACGCAAGTCTTATTACAAGTCAATTATAATCGACAATTATAAATAATAGAAATACGATCGGTGAATAGAAATAAATCGCAATTAATTCTGAGAAGAATTCAAGACATCAAAATTCCAAGTTTCGATAAATTTTTGGAAAATTATTAGAAAAATTATATCTCGGAGAATAATTATTTCGATGCAATATTAAAGGGATATTTTGGCGGAATAATTTGCTTAACAATTGCGTGAAAAAGCACGAATTTTCGTGACGTTGAGATATTTAAAGGATATTTTAATCGACGCGTTGCGATAAGAAAATCACGATATCGAGTCGTGGTTTCTATTTAAATCGCCATTAGGCACCGGATTGCTCGTGAATCGTCATTTATCACGAAGAGAGAGAGAGAGGCTTGAAGTATAACGTCAAACTACTGTCCATTTATTTATCAAAATTACGTATATTGCGATCGTTATCTCTTGGATGATTTTTCTGATGTGAAAAAAATCCCACGTCGATTTCCACGAGATTGAACGAGAATCTAGTTTCTGAAGGTGCTTTGACGACGACAGTGGGGAAAACACGACACCAAAATATACAACACATCATACTCTCGATAATATCTCCGAACGACTGATAACTCCTCTGATAATCGCTATCCCACGATTCGCCGCCAGTTGCTCACGGTGCTCTTCTTTTGCTCACGGCACTTCTTTTGCCGAGAATATAAAAGGAGGATCGAACTCGATCGAGCCGATACCCGATTATGCGATTATGCTACGTTGAAGTAAAGCGAGGCTCCTTGGGCAATCTTGCAAAATGCTCATGTTTTTTTACTGCAAAAAATATTCATCTAATAATCTATGTAAGTTTGTGTGAATAAATAAATAAATAAATAAATAAATAAATAAATAAATAAATAAATAAATAAATAAATAAATAAATAAATAAATAAATAAATAAATAAATAAATAAATAAATAAATAAATATATATATATATATATATATATGTACAGGGTGTCCTCCGCAACTATCGCTCAATATTTTAAAGGTAGATTCTCTGGCCAATTTCAAAACGATTTTTCCTCAGCGAAAATGTCGAGGCACTAATAGTTTTCGAGTTATAAATGATTGAAAATAAAGGGTTTTTCGCAAATTAAGCCTTATGGGAATAAAATATTAATAAAATCACATTCTTTAGTTAATTTTAGGTCGAGTTTACTTTAATAGAATTTTAATTTAAGGCTTAGTTAGAAAGATACATCATGACAAAAATTAGGAATATGCAAAAATAATGATCTTCTTCGGCATTTCGCTGAGGAAAAATCGTTTTTAATTGGTCAGAGAATCTATCTTTAAAATATTGAGCGGTAGTTGGGACACCCTGATATATATATATATATATATATATATATATATACACAGGGTGTCCCGAAACTGCCGGATGATATTTTAAAGGTAGATTCTCTGGGCAATTTAAGAATGATTTTTCCTCCAGCGAAAATGATCGAGGCACTAATAGTTTTCGAGTTGTAAATGATTGAAAATAAAGGGTTTTCGCAAACTAAGCCTTAAAATATTAATAAAGTCACATTCTTTAGTTAATTTTAGGTAGAGTTTACTTTAATAGAATTTAATAAAATATTAATAAAATATTAATAAAATATTAATAAAATAATTAATAAAATATTAATAAAAAATATTAATAAAAATATTAATAAAGTGACATTCTTTAGTTAATTTTAGGTAGAGTTTACTTTAATAGAATTTTAATTTAAGGCTTAGTTAGAAAGATACATCGTGACAAAAATTGGGAATATAATGCAAAAAATAATGATCCTCTTCGACATTTTCGCTGAGGAAAAATCGTTTTTAAATTGGCCAGAGAGTCTACTTTTAAAATATGGAGCTGTAGTTTCGGGACACCCTGTATATATACAGGGTGTTGAAAAAAAAGGATCACATATTTTGATAGCAGGTAGTATTGATCAAAACAAGAAGAAAAGGTCTAATTAACATGGATCCTAAAACTAATATCTTCAAAGATACAAGCTATTTTGTTATTTGAGCTCTTTGTCTTATTAGTCATCTTTAGAACGTGTCATCTTTAGAATGTAATGAACAAAAGAGTAGGGGAGAGTGGGGTACAATGGGGATATCTTTTTTCTAGGTGCCTTACAAAATAAAAAATAAACAAAGAGAGGTAAAGAAACAATTTTTACTTTAATATGAAATGTAATCATTTATCTTCCATAAAAAAACTGAAGTAAAGAAACTGAATGTAAAAAAAGAGTTTTTATTTTGTTATCATACATTCAGTTTCTTTACTTCAGTTTTTTCATGGAAGATAAATGATTACATTTCATATTAAAATAAAAATTGTTTCTTTATCTCTCATTGTTTATTTTTTATTTTTTAAGGCACCTAGAAAAAAGATATCCCCCTTGTACCTCACTCTCCCCTACTCCTTTGTTCATTACTAAAGTCTTATTAGTCGTGTCATTCTAAAGATGACACGATTAATAAGAAAATGAAAAAGAACTCAAATAACAAAATAGCTTGTATCTTTGAAGATATTAGTCTTAGGACCCATGTTAATTAGACCTTTTCTTCTTGTTTTGATCAATACTACCTGCTATCAAAATATGTGACCCTTTTTTTCAACACCCTGTATATATATATATATATATATATATATATATATATATATATATATCCCAAAACTCATAATCAATCTTTCAAAGACAGATTCCTGGGATCATTTGGAAACGATTTTTCCTCAGTGAAATGTCGATGAAGACCATCATTTTTTGCATGTTCTTGATTTTTGTCATCATATATCTTTGCAATTAAGTCTTAAATTAAAACTCAACTAAAGTAAACTCTATTTAAAATTAATCGAAGAATATGGTTTTGTTAATATTTTATTTCTACAAAGCTTAGTTTACGAAAAACCCCTTATTTTCAATTATTTATAATTCGAAAATTATTAGTGCCTCGACATTTTTATTGAGGAAAAATCGTCTTTAGATGATCCCAGGAATCTGTCTTTAAAAGATTGATTATTATGAGTTTTGGACACTCTGTATATATACAGGGTGTTTCGGATCATCTGTACCATCCATTTAAAAACTAGAGAAGTAGTTATTTCAAAAAAGTAAAAATACTTTCTTTATAAATCAGGTGCGCTCTATCGAATGGTGATGTTTTCAACTTCTGGTTCCGGCCGGAAATAGGCGATTCGGACCGGAAGTGCATTTTTTTAAATGGAACCCTCTATTTTTCATTGCAGATTCTTGTAGCTTACCTCGAGAGCTTTCCAAAACACTATAATAAATTGTTTTTTCATGAAGTACTTTTCGAGTTATGAGGCTTGAAATCATTTTTTAATTTTACATAAACCATAAAATATCTTGTAAAATATTCATTTTTCGATTATCTTACCTTAATACTTTTATGTACAAAATAATGAGAGGAATCAATTGGTGTAAAGAAAACATACAGTTGTTTCTAAGAAAAAATATGGAATTGTTAATTGCAAATTACATATTTTTTCTTCGAAACAACTATGTGCTTTCTTTACACCAATTGATTCCTCTCATTATTTTGTACATAAAAGTATTAAGGTGAGATAATCGAAAAATGAATATTTTACAAGATATTTTATGGTTTATGTAAAATTAAGAAATGATTTCAAGCCTCATAACTCGAAAAATACTTGATGGAAAAATAATTTATTATAGTGTTTTGGAAAATTCTCGAGGTAAGCTACAAGAATCTGCAATGAAAAATAGGAGATTCCATTTAAAAAAATGCATTTCCGGTCTGAATCGCCTATTTCCGGCAGGAACCAGAAGTTGAAAATATCACCATTCGATAGAGCGCATCCGATTTATAAAGAAATATTTTTACTTTTCTGAAATAACCACTTCTCTAGTTTTTAAATGGGTGATACGAGTGATCTGAAACATCCTGTATATACAGGGTGTATCTTAAAAAACTCCCACTAAGCAAATAGCGTTATTCCTAATTGGAAACCGAATCGAAAAGTCCTGAACCATTTTTTTTCCAAAATTCATTAAATAATTAATCAGATTTAAGTATTGAAAAGATTTCTAAAAACATAAATTGTTTAAAAAAAAATTGTGTAAAAATTAACACAAAACAGTTTATTTGTCTTTTTATTGGCGCGACTTTACTAATTAATTACTGCTTTATTAAGCATTATGGAAAAAAATGGTTCAGGGCTTTTCGACTCGGTTTTTAATCAAGAATAACGCTATTTGCTTAGTGGGAACTTTTTAAGATACACCCTGTATATGTATATACAGGGTGTTGAAAAAAAAGAATCACATATTTTGATAGCAGATAGTATTGACTGATCAAAACAAGAAGAAAAGGTCTAATTAAATGAGTCCTAAGACTAATATTTTCAAAGATACAAGCTATTTTGTTATTTGAGCTCTTTGTCATTTTTTTATTAATCGTGTCATCTTTAGAATGTAATGAACAAAGGAGTAGGGGGAGTGGGATACAATGGGGATCTTTTTCTAGGTGCTGCCTTAAAAAATAAAAAATAAACAAAGAGAGATAAAGAAACAATTTTTATTTTAATATGAAATGTAATTTCATTTATCTTCCATAAAAAAACTGAAGTAAAGAAACTGAATGTATGATAACAAAATAAAAACTCTTTTTTCACATTCAGTTTCTTTACTTCAGTTCTTTTATGGAAGATAAATGATTACATTTCATATTAAAATAAAAATTGTTTCTTTATCTCTCTTTGTTTATTTTTTATTTTTTAAGGCACCTAGAAAAAAGATATCCCCATTGTACCCCACTCTGCCCTACTCCTTTGTTCATTACATTCTAAAGATGATACGTTCTAAAGATGACTAATAAGAAAATGACAAAGAGCTCAAATAACAAAATAGCTTGTATCTTTGAAGATATTAGTCTTAGGAGCCATGTTAATTAGACCTTTTCTTCTTGTTTTGATCAATACTACCTGCTATCAAAATATGTGACCCTTTTTTTTCAACACACTGTATATATAAGATATATATATATATATATATATCTTACATATCTTTTCGGGTCATGTATTTTGTACGCGAGGCACAGGAAAATCGCTCGATGAAGAGTGAATACTTCAAGTTCCATGGAATACGTGAATTCCATGGATGGATTTATAAAGAATGATTAGAATCGGATTAATTTTGCCATTATCAAGAAATGGAATTTCATTCAGCATTTTTCTCTTTTATATCGAGAATGTAATTTCCTCCTTTCGATTTCTAATCTTATCTATATTAATTTATACATTGCTTTTATACGTACACATTTATAATATAATATATATATATATATATATATATATATATATATATATATACAGAGTGGGCCAGATAAAGTGTTACAGTTTAATATCTTTGAAACGGCTAGATGGATCTTAATGTTCTTGAATTCGATTTTCTCGATTTGATGTGCTTTTTCACGTGGACTTATTTTCATTTTCCGCAATCGGCCCTTCGTGGGGTGGGGAGCACCAAGCTCTGTTTTTTAAATGGTATCTTCCCAAAAAATTAATATTAATGGATTCTATGTTGAAAAAGAAGTAACTTTTATTCGAAAAAAATTTTTTTACAATCATTAATTTCCGAGCTACAATTATTCAAAATTTTTCGGAGCGCCGAACTTCACACTTATGTGAAACAGTGTTTATACAATCTTAGTCTATAGTAGGATTTTATATTGAAAAAAAGTAACTTTTATTTTAATAAGTGTTCAAAAAGCATACCATGTACTTCCAAGCACTTAAGTAATCTTTCGATAATATTTCTGTGAACACTGAATAGCATAGCTGGTGTAATTGATGCGCAAGCAGTCCGAATTCGTTCCTTCAATTCTTCTCTCGTAGTAGGAACTGTGCTAAATGCTTTTTCCTTTATGTATCCCCATAAAAAGAAATCTAAAGGTGTTAGATCACAACTGCCTAAGGTTGAGAGTATAAACACTGTTTCACATAAGTGTGAAGTTCGGCGCTCCGAAAAATTTTGAATAATTGTAGCTCGGAAATTAATGATTGTAAAAAAAATTTTTTCGAATAAAAGTTACTTCTTTTTCAACATAGAATCCATTAATATTAATTTTTTGGGAAGGTGCCATTTAAAAAACGGAGCTTGGTGCCCCCACCCCACGAAGGGCCGATTGCGGAAAATGAAAATAAGTCCACGTGAAAAAAGCACATCAAATCGAGAAAATCGAATTCAAGAACATTAAGATCCATCTAGCCGTTTCAAAGATATTAAACTGTAACACTTTATCTGGCCCACCCTGTATATATATATATATATATACAGGGTGTTCCATTTTAACTTTTGCCATTAAAATATATCGTTTAAAAGATATGAAAAAATGTTTCAGACAAAAGTTGTATGGCTTGAAGGGGGACATAAAATAGTGTCATTAATTTGACCTCGAAGAGTCACTTGAAAGTCATGTGAAGGTCATCTCCAACTTTTTAAATGGGACACCCTATATGCTTTGCATATTCTTGCAGCTCATCTCGAGAGCTTTTCAAAACACTATAATTAAGTTAGTTTCATTAAGTACTTTCCGAATTATGAGACTTGAAATCATTTCTTTTACATAAACCGTAAATATCTTGTAAAATATTCATTTTTCAATTACCTCACCTTAATATTTTTATATACAAAATAATGAGAGGAATCAACTGGTGTAAAGAAAACACATAGTTGTTTTAAAAAAAAAAATATGGAATTGTTAATTGCAAATTACATATTTTTTCTTAGAAACAACTATGTATTTTCTTTACACCAATTAATTCCTCTCATTATTTTGTACATAAAAATATTAAGATAAGATAATCGAAAAATGAATATTTTACAAGATATTTTACGGTTTATGTAAAATTAAGAAACGATTTCAAGTCTTATAACTCGGAAAGTACTCAATGAAAACTAACTTAATTGTAGTGTTTTGGAAAGCTCTCGAGATGGGCTACAAGAATATGTAATAAAAAATAGACGGTTCCATTTAAAAAATGGAAGGTGACCTTCATATAACCTTTAAACGATTTTTCAAAGTCAAACCAATGATACCATCTTATGATTCTCTTCAAGCCATACAACTTTTGTCTGAAGCATTTTCCGTTATCACCTCTACCTGAAGAGATATTCCCATGGACGGATTAAAATGACCCACCCTGTATATACGTACATATTGTATTATTTTATTATTTATATTCAAGTTTCTCGATATACATGATAATAATATATTTAAAATAAGATGCTGCTCATATGGCATTAATCATAATTTATCATAATTACCATCTCAAGCATGTCAAATTTTCAAGTATGCAAATTTGTAATTTAAATGATAAATAAATTATCAATCATTTATCAATTATATAATATGATAATATTTATTGCATAATAATATTCATTCATAAGTGTTTATCATTTTATAATAGAGTAAATTCGAAAGATAAAGACGTTTTTTCTTTCGTTATTTCTTTTCATTGCATTATTATTTTTCTATATTAGATAAAATATTATAGTAAAATTTGTGCATGCTAAAATATGGGAAAAATTATAATACTCTTACTCAATAATATTAATTATACATATTACATATTTTACAAAAAAAAAATTGTAATTATTCAAATATTTTGATGCACAAATAAATGCATAATTGTTAACAAATAATAAAAAAAAAGATACTTTACAACTTTTATAATAAATAATAAATTTTTAGTAAATATATTTAATAAATATATATTATAAATATATATTTAATAAATATTTATTATAAATATATTTAATAAATAGTTATAATAAATTTTATACTAAATAATAAGTATTTTTATAATAAATAATAAATATCTTAATATCATTCTAGCTTTACTAGCATAAATATGAAAAAGAATATTTTTTTATAAACTGTAATTTATATTGCAAAAGTATTTCCGTACAAGCTTTGTTAATCCTTGAGCAACGGCATCTTATCAAAGCTTAAACACAGAATATGCATATGCAATAAAAGAAGCATTTTCAAAAAAGTCGGTGATTAATATACTGAGATAAAGCAAAGCTACTCGGGCTATTTTGCAAAATATTGCAAAAAACATATTGATCGCTCATATACAGACCCCATGTATAAAGATCTTGCATGTATTAATCATACGGAATTGCCGATCTTAATTTTTTAATGTGAAAGTTACTGCGATTCAAGTAAAAGATTTTCACGCTTTCTGCTCATGATGAACTTTCATCTGGCAGGTTCGACGCATATCTACGCATGTATTATGCATAGAATAGATAGTGCAAAATGTACAAAAGAAACTAGTAATATTAGTCAAAATATATACATGATACACATTTGAAGATTCATACTTTTTTTTGAAAATTTTTCTGCGAAAATTTTCTCGAAAAGCTAAGTTTCTTGATTTTTTAATTTTATTACATATATTTTCGGTTTAAAAAAAAATATAATTAATTTAAATATATTTTACAATATTTTATAATTAATTTAAATATATTTTACAATATTTTATAATTAATTTAAATATATTTTACAATATTTTATAATTAATTTAAATATATTTTACGATATTTTATAATTAATTTAAATATATTTTACAATATTTTATAATTAATTTAAATATATTTTTAAATATATTTAAATATATTTTTTAAATATATTTTACTCTTACAAATAATAATACTGACCCAAGCAGCCTAATATTTTCGCGCAATCTCGAGCTCACATAGTTCGCCACAGAAATATCCATCAGATCGTGATACGTCAGCTTCACCCGATGGACCAATGGACCCCTGAACTTGGTCATCTCAGCTTAATCGCACGATTTTATTCTCATAACACGAATTCGCGATTTATTGTCACATCACGTAACATCAAATCGTAATATTATCTTCTCCCAAACATTCTCGAAGCTCTATTATTTTAATTTTAAGTAATATATTTACATCACTATACAAATAAAATAATAAGAATCTCTGAAGCAAGCCAGATAATTTGTTCTATTTTTTCGTGAGTCTAAAAAGACCCAACAAAAAACCACTTTTAAATTTTATCATCGATTACACTGAGGGAAAAATTTTGTTAAATCAAATAAATTTGCTTTCTTGAAACTTTTGCTTCAAACGCAAGGAATTGTTTATTTCATTTAAGCAAAAGTATTTAATTTTAATTTAATATGCATGTCATATTAAGTATTATTTTCATTTATATATTTTTTATATTTGAATACTATTTTCGTAAAATATATACTATAATTTATGAAATTAAATATATTATTTTTTAAAATTAAAAAATTTAAAATTCTCGGGGATAAAAAGTGCATTTCAATAAATATTTTGTAAAATTAAAATAAAAATATTTGATTACAAATTATATTTTTTTAAACATATGTAAATAAATACTTAAGCAAACAGACGATTTTGAATACAAGTATAAATACGTGATTAGTACCCACCGAATAAATAGCTTTCTTGAGTTAACAAAAATTTTTTTATTTTAAGATAATTTTTTCCTCAGTGTATAATTGTCACGAATAACGTTTCTTATAACACCTGAATATTAATTCACACACACGAGTAACAGCACTGCAAGTATATATTATATTTTCTACTAAAAAATAATAAATATAATAAAAAAATAATAAGATATATTAAATAAAAAATAATAAGATATATTATTGTATTAAAAAATTCAACATGTAATATTCAAAGTTTCTCGAGAGATACGTGACACATGACAAAATCGTGGCAGCGCATGATATGAAAAACGACACGTGTTTAACGAGCATAAGTTAAGGCGAGAGTGAATATCCGGGGAACCGGGTGAGCCCAACTACCTGAATCGACTACTTGAGACAAGTATAACGAGAGAGAAAGGCATGTTCCAGATCGTGATAGTTTCCGCTGGATTGAGCAAGGACTTTCATACTATGTGTGATGGAAAAACAGAGAAAAAAAAATTCATTACATTCGCTCGCTCCAACGCAAAGCAATTTATTCTTCGATATTAAATTTTGGAATAAAATGAAATATATCATAAAATCTGAAATATAGATGATTATTGGTAATTTTATTATTTATATTGCAATATATAAATTATTTCTATTATTCTTACTATTATAGATAAAATATTTCCAACAAACGATGAACTATTTTGAGAATTGATTCGACAATTATAATAGTTCTCGAAATCAAATTGTAGATTTATAGCATTGTGAGGTAAAAATATCTAATATCATTGATAAAATATTGCATGAAGTGTATAAAATATTGTATGAAGTGTATAAAATATTTTTACAAGATATGTATATCTTGAGGATATATAATTTACAGATAGTTATTAATTGAAATTATTGTGTTATTGTCAAAAGCAATTATGATAATATTTTCATCGTGAATATTATGTTTGTAATTTTCATCTCGTGAATATTATGTTATTTTGTATAAATATGGTTTGGAGAATTTATTGATAATATTTACATCTAATCGCTTAAAAAGTTTTGAAATAAGGATACATTAAATATCTCCAGCGAAGCAGGATTAAAAAAATTAAATGTTTTTTTATCCCAGAAATGTATCTATAAATCATTAATTTAGAATTAATTTCCTGCTATAAAATTTATCCCTTAAAAAATTCCCCAAATTATTAATATTAATATTATAATTTTTCATATTATATATTATTAATTAATTATTAATATTATATATAAATTAATTATAATAATTAAACCTAATTTTATTTATTGATAATTTGCATCTAATCGCTTAAGAAGTTTTGAAATAAGAATACATTAAATATCTTCAACAGGATTAAAAAAATTAAATATGCCTTTTTCCCAAATAAAATGTCCAAAAATATCCCAGAAATGTATCTACAAATCATTAATTTAGAATTAATTTCCTGCTATAAAATTTATTCCTTAAAAAATTTCCCAAATTATTAATATTATAATTTTTCATATTATATATTATTAATTAATTATTAATATTATATATAAATTAATTAATTAAATCTAATTTTATTTATTGATAATATTTGCATTTAATCGCTTAAGAAGTTTTGAAATAAGGATACATTAAATATCTCCAGCAAAGCAGGATTAAAAAAATTAAATATGCCTTTTTCTCAAATAAAATATCTAAAAATATCCTCGAAATGTATCTATAAATTATTAATTTAGAATTAATTTCCTGCTATAAAATTTATTCCTTAAAAAATTCCCCAAATTATTAATATTAATGTTATAATTTTTCATATTATATATTATTAATTAATTATTAATATTAATTATTAATATTATATATAAATTAATTAAATCTAATTTTCAATATTATATAATTAATCTAACTTTTCTGTCCGATATTAGCTTTCAATGGCAACAACGTTACGTTGTTACTATTCATGCATGCGATCTCTTTTAATAGCTATTAAAACGCGCGAATCGAGAGCAGCATTTAATTTATTGTCCCAATTGCTCTTTATTTCGAGAAACACAATGAGACAACGAGAATCACAATGATACATACTCGTGTTTTAACAAAATAAAAATGACCATTATTAAATTAAATATATTATTTTTTAAAATTAAAAAATTCAAAATTTTTGGGAATAAAAAATGCATTTCAATAAATATTTTGTAAAATTAAAATATAAAAATATTTAATTAAAAATTATATTTTTTTAAACATATGTAAATAAATATTTAAGTTAAGCAAACAGACGTTTTGACAAGTATTTTTACAAGTATAAATACGTGATTATTCACCGAATAAATAGCTTCCTTGAGTTAACTAACATTTTTTTTTATTTCAAGATAATTTTTTCCTCAGTGTAATAAAAGTGTGATTCATGTATTCGGGAAATATTCTTCAAGAATCTCAGATATCTCGATAATAATGTGACTTACCCAAGCATCTCGATTAACGCATTGTATTTCCATGTATCTTGAGATTTTCCTGTCATTTTTGCCACGTCACTCGGAAAATTTCAATTTTTCTCAAATTTTTCGCGTGTTTTAATTAAAGCGAATTTTTTTCTCTCCTCCTACAATTGTTTCGAAGCAAGACAATAATTAAAATATAACGAAACTGTCATAATGCATCTCATATCTCACTTGTTACGAATTCAGTCATACGTTCATGTTGCATCGAACGACTCGATGCACGCGATAACACATTAAAAAATACACGAAGCACCTGTTAATACTTTCAGATTACATTCTGCAAGTGCGGACTGATCTACAAGACTACAATTTCGATATTCGATCGGTAATCCGGTTACAAAATGACACTACAAGAGTGTCCTCGTATCTGTGTTATTAAACAGTATCATGTTCTCGTGCTTGTTTATTTAGCCTATGTAAATTGGATAATAAAAGAATTCGATTACGATTGAAAGATCAAACAAATGGCGTCATTAACGTTGCATTTTTATTCATAAAATTATGAGATTTCTATTTAATAAATTTATATTTAATTATATTTCAATTATAAATATTTTATATTTCATTATATTTTAATTATAAATATTTTATATTTAATTATAAATATTTTTGATTATAAATATTTTTAATTATAAATATTTTTATATTATTAAATATTTTATATTTTAATTATAAATATTTTATATTTAATTCTATTTTAATTATAAATATTTTATATTTAATTACAATTTTTATTTATATTTAATATTAATTATTATGTTTATTATTAATTATTATTATATTTAATATTAATTATTAATTATTAAATTTATATTAATAATGTATATTTAATATTAATTTTATATTAATTATTTATATTTAATATATTTATATTAATAAATTTTCTTATACGTCGCAAAAATTCAGAGTTATCTTGTTTTAAGAAATTGCCTTGTTTTTGTTTTAACTCTTTCCCAAAAGATGTGTTTCATAAGGCAGTTTTACAAATTTTTGGAAGTACTGATTCCAAATTTACCATCAAAATTCAAAATACCAGATTCAAGATGGCGACAATAAAAAGCTTAAATAAAAAGCTTAATATCTATATATTTAAAATATGAACTTTGATTTTATTTTGATATTTTTTTTAATATGTATTATGTTTTTTCCTGAATAGAGATTGGATGTTCGTCGCACGCATCGTGTTACTTCGATTACACATATAAATTATTATAATATTTATCATAATAAATAATTGTAATCACATTTATATAAAACTTTAAGTTTATAATTAGCGTATAAATTTTATGATTTTTCAATTAATATTATATGAAAAATAATATATATTAATATATATTAATATATTAATATATATTTTTCAATTAATAATATTTATTTTTCAATTAATAATATGATTTTTCAATTATATTATATTTTGTAATTATATTAATATATTAATATATATTAATATACATTATTTTTCAATTAATAATATGATTTTTCAATTATATTATATTTTTTAATTATATTAATATATTAATATTCAATTAATATATAATAAATGTATTAATTTTCATTCTCTAAAAGTTTGATTTTTTCCAAAGTTTAGATAATTATATTGTACTGTAAACATTATATTTCAAAGTGCACAATTTTTTTATATATAGTTTAAACCTTCTTCTTTAAAACAAGCCAAGAGGTTTAAGTAAAGAAATCTTTTTTCACGCACGGAAAGATTAGAACTCGTCAAATATCGAGCACTTCGAGTCGACGAAAAACTACTGGCACATCGAGCACGATAATCGAGTAAGCATTTATTTTTTAACTGATAATAAGAGCATACGTAAGTATTTAAGATAAACTTTAGAACTTGTTTAAAGTTTATTTGAAATACTTACTATTCGAAATACTTTGGAATAATTTATCAAATCGCGAAAATATATGCAACAGCCAATGTTGCAATGCTTCTTTGTCCCAAAACGATATTAGAATATAGCATAATATTAGAATATATATCGTAACAATATTAGAATAAAATAGAATTATGCATGCTCTCGATGAAGTTGATCAACTGACTCGTTTTTTGTATGCAAATGTATAAATACATATATATAATATGAATGAAACACAGCTGACAACGCTTTATAAAGCGAGAGTCAGTAGCAGATAAGATAAAATTAAGCGACAATATTCCTTGGAGATCTCCAAACTACAAGGATATATCTTTTATGCGCTAATATTTATAATATTTATTATTTCTTGTTCAAGTATTAAAAATAAAAAGCAATGCCAGTCTCTACGCATGACTTACTAATAATGCTCAAGGTTTATCTCAAGGTTTACCTTCATTCGAAATTATATAAAATCAATTGGAAAATCTTTTCTCTCTGGGAGATATATATTTTTGTCTCGTCGATTTGTTCTCTCTTCATTTGAAATCGAGACAAATATATAAATGCGTACAAAGATGGCATTCATTGAAGATATATCTTACTCACTTTTTCTTCATAGATTGGCTTTTAGCTTTATCATCCCTAGCTTTATCGTTCCTCCCATCTGTAACATAAAAATATACAATATTATCAAGCAGCTCTCTAAACATCAAATCTCATCGATCGTACTCATTCTTATCGCAGTGCAAAAACCTTTTAAAATTCTTTCCTTATTAGATTTCTTATTGAAAATTTCTTTCCTTATTAGAATTTAGAGAAATTAAGGATGTTTTATACGTACAATCTCAGCAAAAAGTAGCTGAATATTGACGAATATATCCACTTTTGGTGGATTTTGAGTCAGAAATTGTGTGGAATATTGCAATTTGATCAGAGATGTATTTTTTAATATTTATTGCGATTTTACTGAAATATTCGGAATTTTGTTAATCGAAATGATTAACTTTTGGCAGAGAATTTCGCCTTGTGACAGATATATGGCATCGTTGAATTATATTTCATATCTTTTTAACCAGTTAATACTTGTATAATATTATTTGACCAAATATTTCCTCTGTATCTGAACTCTTGCAAATTTTAAACAAATTCTGAATATTATTTCCACGTGTTTTTCTTATTTGAATCGATGATCAAAAATTGTACTGAAGATTCTGAACATATGTAAGGACATTCTGTATAATTTTCATTAAATTCTCAATATTTTGAAAATGGGTACAAAACATCCTTAATGGAAATAATTAACTTTTGGCAGAGAATTTCTTGTGACAGATACATGGCTAATTTCATTGAATTATATTTAATATCTTTTTAACCAATTAGTACTTGTATTATTTGACTAAATATTTCTTCTGTATCTAAACTCTTGCAAATTTTAAACAAATTCTGAATATTATTTCCACGTGTTTTTGTCATTTGAATCGACATAATTATACGTTTCCCATAAGAACACATGTTAATTCAGTGCAAATTAAAATCCTTATACCTTGAATCGATTTAAAAATTCTACTGAAGATTCTAAACATATGTAAGGACATTCTGTACAATTTTCATTAAATTCTCAATATTCTGAAAAGAAGTACAAAACATCCTTAATCGAAATGATTAACTTTTGGCAAAGAATTTCTTGTGACAGATACATGGCTAACTTCATTAAATTATATTTAATATCTATTTAACCAGTTAATACTTGTATAATATTATTTGACCAATATTTCTTCTGTATCTAAACTCTTGCAAATTTTAAACAAATTCTGAATATTTCCACGTGCTTTTCTCATTTGAATCGACATGGTTATACGTTTCCCATAAGAACACATGTTAATTCGATGCAAATTAAAATCCTTATACCTTGAATCGATTTAAAAATTCTACTGAAGATTCTAAACATATGTAAGGACATTCTGTACAATTTTCATTAAATTCTCAATATTTTGAAAATGGATACAAAACATCCTTAATGGAAATGATTAACTTTTGGCAGAGAATTTCTTGTGACAGATACATGGCTAACTTCATTAAATTATATTTAATATCTTTTTAACCAATTAATACTTGTATAATATTATTTGACCAAATATTTCTTCTGTATCTAAACTCTTGTAAATTTTAAACAAATTCTGAATATTATTTCCACGTGCTTTTCTCATTTGAATCGACATAGTTCTACGTTTTCCATAAAAACACATGTTAATTCGATGCAAATTAAAATCCTTATATCTTGAATCGATTTAAAAATTCTACTGAAGATTCTAAACATATGTAAGGACATTCTGTACAATTTTCATTAAATTCTCAATATTTTGAAAAGAAGTACAAAACATTCTTAATCGAAATGATTAACTTTTGGCAGAGAATTTCTTGTGACAGATACATGACTAACTTCATTAAATTATATTTAATATCTATTTAACCAGTTAATACTTGTATAATATTATTTGACTAAATATTTCTTCTGTATCTAAACTCTTGTAAATTTTAAACAAATTCTGAATATTATTTCCACATGCTTTTCTCATTTGAATCGACATAGTTCTACGTTTTCCATAAAAACACATGTTGATTCGATGCAAATTAAAATCCTTATAACTTGTAAATGCTTTAGTGAATCGATTTAAAAATTGTACTGAAGATTCTAAACATATGTAAGGACATTCTGTACAATTTTCATTAAATTCTCAATATTTTGAAAAGAAGTACAAAACATCCTTAATCGAAATGATTAACTTTTGGCAGAGAATTTCTTGTGACAGATACATGACTAACTTCATTAAATTACATTTAATATCTATTTAATATCTATTTAACCAATTAGTATAATACTTGTATAATATTATTTGACCAAATATTTCCTCTGTATCTAAACTCTTGCAAATTTTAAACAAATTCTGAATATTATTTCCACGTGTTTTTCTCATTTGAATTGACATGGTTATACATTTCCCGTAAGAACATATGTTAATTCGATACAAATTAAAATCCTTACAACTTGTAAACGCTTCAGGGAATCGATTTAAAAATTCTACTGAAGATTCTAAACATAAATAACAACATTCTGTACAATTTTCATTAAATTCTCAATATTCTGTAAAATCGGTACATCCTTAAGATCATTTATCTCGCACTCACCTCTATCTATATGTTTTACAGTCGCCGGACACTCCTCTATCTTCGTCATGTTCCCCTACAATCAGAAACAAAACATTAAAAAAAACATCAAAATATCGAATCGTGTCAACCGACTCTCTTTGTTCTCAACAATACATTGATACATAAAAGACACGGAAACCTATTTAAATCGCGTGCAATGGCATCATCAAGGAGACAAACACACAGAGAGTATCTTTCACATCTACCTCCAAGAGTGCATTCAAACAAACCCACTCACGCAAGCATCACACATACGACACATACCGTTCAACATACGCGTCGTCGTCCTCCTGCGACTCTTCATAAAGGGGAGGGAGGGTTATAACCTGATATAACCTCGACGGTCGCCCGTGCCTAAAATTCGAAGAATGATCCTCGAAGCCGAACGATGACAACACCGCGCAACGCTCTCTCGATGACGAAGAGGCTGCCGGGGGTGAACCGGAGGCGGGGGGGGGGAAGGATAACGAATTATCACGAATCGGAGATTGATCTGCTGAGCGGAGAGCGCGCGTCGATTCGGACGCGCTACGATTTCCGAAATCACGCGGCACGACACGAACGCGGAACAAGGAAAAGGCGAGACGCGTCGCGACGCGTGCAAAACGAACTGTCAATTCGCCGCGCGGGTCACGTGACGCGTCGTGACAGGTGCACAGCTGACGGACGGGCCGGGCTTTCGCGCGCATGCGCATTGAATATGAACGTCGCTCGAGTAGTTGATCGCGATGTATCCCGTAATACTATTACTATTATATTTCTGTAATGGTATTACTTATTTTAAATTAAGTATTATTATTATAATATAATAATAAAATAGATATAATAATAAGAGATGTAATAATAAAATAATATAATAATATGAATAATATAAATATAATAATTAAGTAATATTATTGTAGGAATATAATAATGAAATAATATAATAATAAAATAATAATAATATAATAATAAAATAATATAATAATAAAATAATAATAATATAATAATAAAATAATAGAATAATAATATAAATAATATAGAGATAATAATTACGTAATATTATTATTATAGAAGTGTACTAATAAAATAATATAATAATAAAGTAATAATAAAATAATAATAATATAATTAATAATAAAATAATATAATAATAATATAAATAATATAAAGATAATAATTAATTAAGTAGTATTATTATTAAAGATTAAAGATAATAATTAATTAAGTAATATTATTATTATTATTATAGAAATATAATAATAAAATAATAATAATATAATAATAAAATATATATAATAATAATATAAATAATAAAAAGATAATAATAAAATAATAATAAAATAATATAATAATAATATAAATAATATAAAGATAATAATTAAGTAGTATTATTATTAAAGATTAAAGATAATAATTAATTAAGTAATATTATTATTATTATTATTATAGAAATATAATAATAAAATAATAATAATATAATAATAAAATATATATAATAATAATATAAATAATATAAAGATAATAATTAATTAAGTAATATTATTATTAAAGATTAAAGATAATAATTAATTAAGTAATATTATTATTATTATTATAGAAATATAATAATAATCCAGATAGCACAGAGAATTTAAAAAGAATTCACTTTTATGTCACAAGATCTGAGTTCACATTCAGATGCAAAAAGACTTCTTTTATGTAAAAGAACTCTTTTTGCATCTGAAAATGAACTTACATCTTGTGACATAAAAATGAATTCTTTTTAAATTCTCTGTGCTATCTGGGAAAATAATAATATAATAATAAAATAATATAATAATAATATAAATAATATAAAGATAATAATTAATTAAGTAATATTATTATTATAGATTAAAGAAAATAATTAATTAAGTATTATTATTATTATTATTATTATAAAAATATAATAATAAAATAATATAATAATAAAGTAATAATAATATATATAATAAAATAATAATAATATAATAATAAAATAATATAATAATAATATAAATAATATAAAGATAATAATTAATTAAGTAATATTATTATTAAAGATTAAAAATAATAATTAATTAAGTAATATTATTATTATTATTATAGAAATATAATAATAAAATAATATAATAATAAAGTAATAATAATATATATAATAATAAAATAATAATAATATAATAATAAAATAATATAAATATAATAATTAATTAAGTAATATTATTATTATTATTATAGAAATATAATAATAAAATAATATAATAATAAAGTAATAATAATATATATAATAATAAAATAATAATAATATAATAATAAAATAATATAAATATAATAATTAATTAAGTAATATTACTATTATTATTATAGAAATATAATAATAAAATAATATAATAATAAAGTAATAATAATAATAATAATAAAATACATCATATTCAATGCGCATGCGCGAGAAAACCTGAGAAAACCCCGTCTAACAACACTGACAGCTGATGAGCTCACGCGAAAAATATTGAGTTTTCCTCATAATTTATTATTATTATATTACGCCTGATATATATATATATATATATATATATATATTTTTTCTTTTAATCTCGATTAAGTATAAAATAGAGTTGTATTAATAATTAGAAATCCCATCCGAGAGAATATTTCTCAAAGAGAAATTTCTTTGTCCTGATTGGCCAATTAAACGCTATCTTTCATCCCACGGGATAACGTCTAAACTGAATATAAAAAATATTAAAAGATGTAAAATGTGTAAAATGAAATGTTAAATTCGTATGCTCGTATTAAGCTTACATATCGATCTATATCGATTATCCTATGAAAGGGAGAGGTATTCTCGAGTTTTCCTCTGATTATGATTTTTCGAGGTTAATACGAGGTTGGTTGCAGGAAGGCGTCCACGGTGATAAGGAATCATCGCAGTTACACGTCGGCAAATCCGATTGTCCCATGTGCAAGTCCACGAGCAGCTGCAAGCATGATCCTTTACTCTTTAATGTAAGGACACCGCGTTAAAACGGCTCGTTAGTGCGATTCTCTGCATGGTGTGTAATAGCAATTGGGTTCTTTTCTAGCTTAAAAATTGCCCTTCGTCTGCCTTAGTCTGTTTTTATTAGTTTACTTCTTTCTTTCATCAATTTAATTAGATTTTTTACTTTATATTATGAGATCGTTCTGTTTGAAAAATAAGTAAATTAAATTTACATTTAAGGATGTTTTGTACCTATTTTCAAAATATTGGAAATTTAATTATTGAAAATTGTATAGAATGTTCTTATGTATGTTTAGAATCTTCAGTACAATTTTTAAATCGATTCACTAAAGCGTTCACAAGTTATAAGGATTTTAATTTGCATCGAATTAACATGTGTTCTTATGGGAAATGTATAAACACATCGATTCAAATGACAAAAATACGTGGAAATAATATTTAGAATTTGTTTAAAATTTGCAAAAGTTTAGATACAGACGAAATATTTAGTCAAATAATATTTTACAAGTATTAACTGGTTAAAAAGATATTAAATATAATTCAATGAAGCCATGTATCTATCAGAAGGCGAAATTCTCTGTCAAAATTTAATCATTTCGATTAAGGACGTTTTGTATCTATTTTAAAAATATTGAGAATTTAATGAAAATTATACAGAATGTCCTTACATATGTTTAGAATCTTCAGTACAATTTTTAAATCAATTCAAGGTACAAGGATTTTAATTTCCACTGAATTAACATGTGTTCTTATGGGAAATATATAAACATATCGATTCAGATGATAAAAAACACATGGAAATAATATCCAGAATTTGTTTAAAATTTGTAAAAGTTTAGATACAGAGGAAATATTTGATCAAATATTATTATACAAGTACTAACTGGTTAAAAAGATATGAAATATAATTCAACGATGCCATATATCTGTCACAAGGCAAAATTCTCTTCCAAAAGTTAATCATTTCGATTTACAAAATTCGGAATATTTCAGTAAAAACGCAATAAATATTAAAAAATACATCTCTGATCAAATTGTAATATTCCATACAATTTCTCATACTCAAAATACATCAAAATACAAAAGTGGATATATTCATCAATATTGATTTTCAGCTACTTTTTGCTGGAATTGTACATACAAAACATCCTTAATTATAAAATAGATATTGCATATACATAGTTTAATTAGTTTAGTAATTTTGCTTATTATCTATACTTGCTCACTATATATATTTTAATATTAATTGAAGTATATTTAGATACATTTTTATAAGATAAGATTTACCTGTACAAGTGATTTGTTTAAACAAGCTTATTATTATAGGACATCTATCATCCTATCCATAAATATGCTGTTGATAGTCGCAGTGTGTAAATTACTCTGTATTCTTGTGCTTCTACCAATCCTCTTGATAAAATGGAGAAAGTTTTACTCAAAGAAGCGAGAAGAAAGACAACAGAGAGGCACAGTCGTTGGAATCTTTCATCCGTATTGCAATGCAGGTGGAGGAGGCGAGAGAGTGCTTTGGGCTGCGGTTCATGCTATACAAAATAAGTATGAATCTCATTAAAATTTGCAGCATCCAATATTAAAAAATTTATGTTAAAAATTAAAAATTAATCCACCAAAATCAAAATATATTTATATTTTCTTTATCATACATCTCATATATGAATAATTATATTTCTTATTATTATTATTATTTACGCACTCATTTATTATTTATTATTCATATTATTATTTATTGTTCATTTTATTATTTATTATTCATATAATTTCATATTATTATTTGCTCACTTTTACGTATGCTTCTAGATATCCTGATGTACATATAGCTATATATACTGGTGACCTTGATGCTGATCCCGAAAAGATTCTCCACAGAACCGAAAAAGCATTCAATGTACAATTACGTCCAAACATTGAATTCGTCTACCTGCATAGGCGAAAGTGGGTGGAAGCTTCCATGTATCCTTATTTCACATTGCTGGGGCAAAGTCTGGGATCTATCTGGTTGGGTATCGAGGCGTTGAACAGGCTTCCACCAGGTAACATAATAAATTGTTAAATATATTGATAATGTTCCTATATAATTTCCATGATATAAATAACAAGTAAAAATAATAAATAATAAATAATAACAAATAATAAATAATAATAAAATATAACAAATAATAAATAATAAATAACAAATAAAAATATACAAATTGCAGACGTATATATCGATACAATGGGTTATGCATTTACATATCCTTTATTTAAATATATCGGTGGCTGCCGAGTTGGATCGTACACGCATTATCCTACCATTTCGACCGATATGTTGAGGTACGTCTACAAAAGAATTGTCGCGCACAACAACCGCCGAATCATTACCAGGAATCCATTTCTCTTGGGAGTGAAGATTCTTTACTATAAATTATTTGCACATGTAAGTGTATATATATATATATATATACCGGGTGGCCCCGAATATTCCAACCAGACTTTGAGATCTTACAGGAAATTTAATTCTGAAGAAAAAAATTTCCTATAAACATGAGTCGAAAAAATGCTTCCTTAAGAAGTTATCGCTCAAAAACCTCTGATGAAGGAAGAGCAAAAGGTGAAAGAAAATGAAATAAAAAGAAAATGAAACTAAATAAATTTCTTGAAAAATGTCTTTATTCATTTTCTACTATTACGTGTTGTTACTAAAATATTTGTTAAAAAAATTATTTTATTTTCATAAGAGAAAAAGATTTTTATTTTTTATTTTTATCTTTTTTTTCCAAGAAATTTATTTAGTTTCATTTTCTTTTTATTTCATTTTCTTTTCACCTTTTGCTCTTCCTTCATCAAAGGTTTTTGAGCGATAACTTCTTTAAGGAAGCATTTTTCGACCCATATTTGTAGAAAATTTAATTCTGAAGAAAAAATTTTCGATAAACATGAGTCGAAAAATGCTTCCTTAAGAAGTTATTGCTCAAAAATCTCTGATGAAGGAAGAGCAGAAGGTGAAAAGAAAATGAAATAAAAAAGAAGATGAAACTAAATAAATTTCTTGAAAAATGTCTTCATTCATTTTCTACTATTACGTGCTATTACTAAAATATTAGTTAAAAAAAAAATTATTTTATTTTCATAAAAGAAAAAGATTTTTATTTTTTATTTTTATCGTTTTTTTTTTCAAGAAATTTATTTAGTTTCATTTTCTTTTCACTTTTTTTTATTTTTTATTTTTATCGTTTTTTTTTTTCCAAGAAATTTATTTAGTTTTATTTTCTTTTTATTTCATTTTCTTTTACCTTTTGCTCTTCCTTCATCAGGGGTTTTTGAGCGATAACTTCTTAAGGAAGCATTTTTCGACCCATGTTTATAGGAAATGTTTTGTTCAGACTTAAATTTCCTATAAGATCTCAAAATCTGGCTGAAACGTCGGAGCCACTCAGTATATATATTTATATAATTAATATATATTTAAGATTATAAAATTTGATTAATACTTGTTTATAAAAAGAAAAAGGTATATCGCTTTCAAACAATTATTTGATGTTAGATTATTGTAGTTGTACGGACTAGTCGGTAGCTGCGCCGAAACAGTGATGGTAAACTCGTCGTGGACCGAAGATCATATCAATTCTATCTGGAAATGTCCATTAAAAACGCATCGAGTGTATCCTCCGTGCAACGTGGAGCACCTGGTCAAATTGCCGCTTCTTAGTGACGAGGAAAAAGGCGATTGTATACGTATAGTGGCGCTCGCGCAATTCAGACCGGAAAAGAATCATCCGCTCATGTTAAGAGCCATGTTTGAATTGAGATCAATTCTCAAGGAGGAAGTTTGGGAAAGAGTAAGTTGGTGATTTACATTGAGAAGGAACAAAAATGCATTCTAAAATTAATTATACAGGGTGGACCGGGTGAAAAGTCTGGATACAGTCGAATAGAACGCATTTCTATAGAAATGCAGCAGTCTCGTATAGAATGCATTTTAGAACAAAATACTTCAGACAAAAGTTGTAAGGATTAAAACGATGTATTTAACTGTAATATCCATTTGACATTGAGCGGCGTCGTCAAGGTCAGGGCAAGGTCAACTTGAATTTTTTAAATGGAACCCCATATTTTTCATTGCATATTATTGTAGCTTACTTTGAGAGCTTTCCAAAACACTATAATAAATTATATTTCCCTCAAGTACTTTCTGAGTTATAAGGCTTGAAATCATTTCTTAATTTATTTAAACCATAAAATATCTTGTAAAGTATTCATTTTTCGATTATGTTATCTTAATACTTTTATGTACAAAATAATGAGAGAAATCAATTGGTGTAAAGAAAACACATAGTTAAGAAAAAATATTAATGTTAATTGCAAATTACATATTTTTTCTTCGAAATAACTATGTGTTTTCTTTACACCAATTAATTCCTCTCATTATTTCGTAAAAGTATTAAGGTAAGATAATTGAAAATGAATATTTCTAAAATTATTAGAATATTTTACGGTTTATGTAAAATTAAGAAATGTTTTGAAGCCTTATAACTCAAAAGTGCTTGAGGGAAAAATATTTTATTATAGTGTTTTGGAAAGCTCTCGAGGTAAGCTACAAGAATATGCAATGAAAAATAGGGGATTCCATTTAAAAAATTCAAGTTGACCTTACCCTGACCTTGACGACGTCGCTTAATGTCAAATGGATATTACAGTTAAATACATCTTTTTAATCCTTACAACTTTTGTCTAAAGCATTTTGTTCTAAAATGCATTCTATACGAGATATTCGACTGTATCCTTAGACTTTTGGTTCACCCTGTATATTATTTAGGTCAAATTAATCTGCATCGGTTCCTGCCGAGACGCAGAGGATGAAGCACGCGTCAAGGATATGCAAGATTTGGCTAAACACTTGGCTTTAGACGAGAATGTCGAGTTCAAATTAAATATACCCTTCTCTGAACTCATATTAGAACTGCAACGAGGAACAATTGGTCTGCACACAATGTGGAACGAACACTTTGGTATCGGTATTGTGGAATGCATGGCCGCGGGATTGATTATGGTGGCTCACGCTTCTGGTGGACCGAGGTATTTACTAGAAACAAAAAATTAACGCCAAAATTTAACGATTATTTTTTTTTTTTTTTTTATTAAAAACTGTTTCATAATCCTAGAGCAGACATCATAGAAACGCAAACGGGTAGCGTGACTGGATTCCTAGCAGAAGACGAAGGAGAATACGCGAAGGTATTGGCGTACATTATTCATATGCATCAGGACGAACGAAATGCTATTAGAATTGCTGCGAGGTACATATATTCATAATTGTTTGCTATAAAAACGATATGAAAAGGATTCCATTATCTCGACTGTTCTTTACAGGTCATCCGTAAACCGATTCTCGTGTCAGCTCTTCGAGAAAGAATTTCTACGAGCGGTCGAGCCGTTTTTTCGAGCGAAACAAGAGTAATTTCGTTGCCTTGTAATTTTTCTAAAAAATGCTAAATTATGGATGTGTGCGTGTGACTCCTTTCAAAATTAGAATGCGCATTTTCGGTACATGTTACATATTATTCCGTGTATGTAATAGCATGTGTATATAACAAATAAGTGTTTCCTATGATGACAAATCAATATTTACTCGTTAAGGGAGTTTCGACATTTTTTTTTACTTCATGTCCATTAATTTTACGATACATTACAACAAATAATCATTTACACAAGTACATTGTATAACAATAATTGTCAGCAAAGTGTAATTTAGATTTAAATTCATCGTAAAATTCTAGAGATACTGGAGAATATCGAAAGTTTATGAAAGTATGTGAACGTTAATATCGATGTTGCTGAATTAACAGCAAGGATCCAATTATTTGTATGATTGCCGTAATACTTGTATCAAAACACATGAGCAGTGATAAGATATAAAGCATCATTATATGATCATTGTTTAATTACATTCTCATTAATCAGTCCACATCCCTTACACTCCAGAACATAGGACAATGTATCTCCGCCCTCGGCGCTTTCCGACAAGTTGAAAGCGAGCCCGCGTTTACCTAACATCATCTCTGCGACCTGCATGGCAGTCTCCGTGTGACAAGTGAGTTTCCTATCGCCGACTTTAATCTTGGAAGTACCTTTCGCCAGTGCCATTAGAATTATCATCTGTAACAAGTGACATGATAACATGAAAGTCGAAGGCTTTTCTTGTATCTACTTCGGACACCCTTACTTGATCCTGTGTGTGTTCATCGACACATGCACCTGTTAGAAGCGGCTTCAAAATCTCGATAGCCGCCGTTTCACCTGGCGACGACGCCTCGTGACGTCCAGAGCCTAAGCCGGAGCCGCCGAGGACGCATCCAGTACTGGTACTGCATACTATACTAATATCCACATTTATGTTTATATATTGCTAGCGTTTTTTTTTATTTAAGATGGACTTAAGATTAAAATAGAATTTTATATAATAGTTTTAATAATAATTTTATATAATAATTTTAATTTTATATAATAGTTTTAATACACAATAATTTAAAAAAAATACAAATTTAAAAAAATTTTTTTAAATACAAATAAAAAATACATTATATTTACAATAATTTAAAAGTTTTTAAAAAGAATTTTATATAATAGTTTTAATACACAATAATTAAAAAAAAATACAAATAAAATACAAATAATTTTAAAAAATGTTTAAAAATACAAATAAAAAATACATTATATATACAATAATTTAAAAAAATTTTAAAAAAGAATTTTATATAATAGTTTTAATACACAATAATTAAAAAAAAATACAAATAAAATACAAATAATTTAAAAAAATTTTTTAAAATACAAATAAATGCATTATATATATAATAATTTAAAAAAATACAAATAATTTAAAAAAATTTTTAAAAAGAATTTTATATAATAGTTTTAATACACAATAATTAAAAAAAAAATACAAATAAAATATAAATAATTTTAAAAAATGTTTAAAAACACAAATAAAAAATACATTATATATAATAATTTAACAAAATTTTAAAAAAGAATTTTATATAATGTTTTAATACACAATAATTTCTTACTTGATACCAGAGCCGTTTCCTACAGCCATTGCTCTGTCTTCCCTGTAAGCATCGATTGTAATTGGTGGCACTCGAATATTGCTTCTTATCAATTTATTTGTTAAAGCCATCTTAGCATCGCTTGCCATTTTATGCGCTTCCTAGAAGATTATGATTATGATTAATTCAAATTTGATTTTCTTGTAGATAAGACCGGATTTAAAGGTGTGGAGGCCCTGGGGCAACGAAGAAGTGGAGACCCCTAACCATTTTTGACCCAAAATCAAATAGAAATTTTTATGTTTAAATAATTTATAATTAAACAATATAATTAATACATAAATATATAATATTAATATATATAATTAATACATAATTAAATAATAATTTTTAATTATATATATTAATATATATAATTTAAATAATTTAATATATATAATTAAAAATTATATATATATTAATATATAATTAATTAATATAATTTTTTATGTTTAAATAATTTATTGCGAAATAACAAGGTCAAACAATAGACCTTGTGAATGTATACCATTCGATAGGAAATTTTATCCAAAAATTTGTGTTGTGCCTCTGGGCTCAGCCCTGTTACCTCCCCCCTAAATCCACCCTTGTAAATTCAATTAAAATGATACATACATTTATATTAACTGCTCCAGCTACGTAAGACCATCCTGTTATTCCTCGTGGGACTCCCGGATCGAGTAAAGTAATCGCATTTAAGCTACCAACTGGTTTTATGCGTAAATGTACTTCGCCTCCTCCCTTTGGATAATATCCCCTCCATTTGTCATTAATTTTAGTATAAATGGAATAAAGCATAGAGAATTCAAGATCAAGTACAATAAGATGAGTGTATATACCTTCTCACGACAATGAAATCAAAATCTGCTCCAAACTTATTCAGCATTGGCTTAAACACTTCCGTTAAATATTCAATATGTGGACCCATCGGAACATTTGTGCCACCCTTGAGAACAAGCGTGATTGTGTCAGTGCATGGGAAAAAGAGTGCGCATGGTAAAGCTACTTGGGCCAACAAACAAATACATCCAGCAGTTTGCGTATCGGCTACAAACTGTCGCTTCTTTGTGTTTAATGGGCCAGGACGAAATTCCAAATGCGTTGATCCTACATATCCGCCTCTGACTTGAGCGTTACACATCTCCTTGGCCAGTTCCACCCCTACAACAATATACAATTTCAATATACAATTTCTTCTACGCTTTAGGTATATAATGTATGAAAATATTGAATCCTCTTGCATTAATATATAACATACCTTTCAAGTGCTGTGCAGCCAGACCAGGCTTAGGCCTTCCAGCACGTATATTCTCAATTTCAATAGGAATGCCATAGAGCGTACTCAAACAGAGAGCAATTCTTAATACTTGTCCACCCTACAAAAGAAAAATTAAGATCGTGTAAGGGATATATGATATTTTTCTTTTGATTTATGTGCGATTTGTATTCCTTTTTCGCCTGAACAATATTAATATAGTTTTGAAATGTTAATATAGTAAACCATATTTTAATAAATTATATTTTATAATTAAAATTAAATTATATTTAAATTATATTTAAATTATATTTAAATTATATTTTTAAGATTTGCATCGTCCATCGATGCCTGGTTATTTGTGGTTTTTGTCATTTTTCTTTGATACGTATCTTTCAAACCACTTGAATTTAATTAATTTTTCTTTCATACATGATTTATATTAGAAGCAGTCAGCGAAAAGAAATAAAATAATTCAGCTTTTATGGCAAGTCCAACGATCATTTATTTTGACAACTAAAATAAACTGAACTCTGCAGCATAAAATATTTCACCAGGAAATTTATGCATGAAATTTGTGTGAAAATAAGAAATAAGAAAATATTGAAAATCGTTTCTCATTTTCTTTTTTGGGATAAACCAATATTTACCAAATATTTCAAACCACTTGAATTTAATTAATTTTTCTTTCATACATGATTTATATTAGAAGCAGTCAGCGAAAAGAAATAAAATAATTCAGCTTTTATGGCATGTTCAACGATCATTTATTTTGACAACTAAAATCTGAATTCTGCAGCATAAAATATTTCACCAGGAAATTTATGCATGAAATTTATGTGAAAATAAGAAATTAAACTATTGAAAATCGTTTCTCATTTTCTTTTTTGGGATAAACCAATATTTATCAAATATTTCAAACCACTTGAATTTAATTAATTTTTCTTTCATACACGATTTACATTAGAAGCAGTCAGCGAAAAGAAATAAAATAATTCAGCTTTTATGGCATGTCCAACAATCATTTATTTTGACAATTAAAATAAACTGAATTCTGCAACATAAAATATTTCACCAGGAAATTTATGCATGAAATTTGTGTGAAAATAAGAAAGAAGAAAATATTGAAAATCGTTTCTCATTTTCTTTTTTGGGATAAACCAATATTTATCAAATATTTCAAACCACTTGAATTTATTTAATTTTTCTTTCATACATGATTTTCATTAGAAGCAGTCAACGAAAAGAAATAAAATAATTCAGCTTTTATGGCATGTCCAACGATCATTTATTTTGACAACTAAAATAAACTGAACTCTGCAGCATAAAATATTTCACCAGGAAATTTATGCATGAAATTTGTGTGAAAATAAGAAATAAGAAAATATTGAAAATCGTTTCTCATTTTCTTTTTTGGGATAAACCAATATTTACCAAATATTTCAAACCACTTGAATTTAGTTAATTTTTCTTTCATACACGATTTACATTAGAAGCAGTCAGCGAAAAGAAATAAAATAATTCAGCTTTTATGGCAAGTCCAACGATCATTTTGATAACTAAAATAAACTGAATTCTGCAGCATAAAATATTTCACCAGGAAATTTATGCATGAAATTTGTGTGAAAATAAGAAATTATTAAACTATTGAAAATCATTTCTCATTTTCTTTTTTGGGATAAACCAATATTTATCAAATATTTCAAACCACTTGAATTTAGTTAATTTTTCTTTCATACACGATTTATATTAGAAGCAGTCAGCGAAAAGAAATAAAATAATTCAGCTTTTATGAAATGTCCAACGATCATTTATTTTGACAACTAAAATCTGAATTCTGCAGCATAAAATATTTCACCAGGAAATTTATGCATGAAATTTATGTGAAAATAAGAAATTAAAATATTGAAAATCGTTTCTCATTTTCTTTTTTGGGATAAACCAATATTTATCAAATATTTCAAACCACTTGAATTTAATTAATTTTTCTTTCATACACGATTTATATTAGAAGCAGTCAGCGAAAAGATATAAAATAATTCAGCTTTTATGGAATGTCCAACGATCATTTATTTTGACAACTAAAATAAACTGAATTCTACAGCATAAAATTATATTTCACCAGGAAATTTATATGAAAATAAGAAATTAAAATATTGAAATTGTGTGAAATTGCATGAAATTTGTGTGAAAATAAGAAATTAAAATATTGAAAATCATTTCTCATTTTCTTTTTTGGGATAAACCAATATTTACCAAATATTTATCACGCTTAGCACATATAACCTGATAGATATTTTATCCAGGAGAAGAATGACAATACTCGAGGTGATTATTTCCAACACGATACTCACTCCTTCGCCCAAACTGCCGTCTATTTGCACAAGGGACGACATAACGCGACAGCTCCTAAGCATTCAAGTTCACATTCGAGGAGTCTTCACATTTGATTTCGCGTTTATTTTTGGTGCGATTTCCGTGGAGAAAGAATACAAGCCGGTTGTTCGCCCAGGGCAGGGAGATATTTACATCTAACTATAGAATGAATTTCGCTCGTAAAGCTCGCCGGGTATTCCACATATGGCCTTCCAAGAAAGAAGCACGGCGAGATCCGTCAAAGTTTTTGTTTTCGCTCGCAATTTCACGATCAACGAAATATTCACGTCGCAAGAGATCTTTATCTTTTATCTGAAAAAAAAAAGAAGATAAATTTAATATTTATTTCGTGACGTGATTTTTACGCGCGAGAAACTTTGTACGCATTTTTTTTAAGGATGTTTTGTTTGTACAATCCCAGCAAAAAGTAACTGAAAATCAATATTGACGAATGAATATATTTACTTTTGTATTTTGAGTAAGAATATATTAATTAGAATATTAATAATTTTTGTAAGATTATTATTGATATTAATATTAATTAGAAGATTAATATTAATTAGAATATTAATAATTTTTGTAAGAATATTAATAATAATTTTTGTGTGGAATATTATTACAAATTTGATCAGAGATATGTATTTTTTAATGTTTATTGCGGTTTTATTGAAATATTTCGAATTTTGTTAATTGTGTGGAATATATTACAATTTGATCAGAGATGTATTTTTAAATATTTATTGCGATTTTACTGAAATATTCGTATATTATGAATTTTGTTAATCGAAATGATTAACTTTTGGCAGAGAATTTTGCCTTGTGTGTTGGCCAGATACATGGTCAACTTGATTGAATTATATTTAATATCTTTTTAACCAGATTGAATTATTTTTAATATCTTTTTAACCAGTTGGTACTTGTATAATATTATTTGACCAAATATTTCCTCTATATTAGTTATTTAAATTTTATTTGCTTTATTTAAATTTTTTGAAAATTTTAAATAAATTCATCTGAATATTATTTCCATATGTTTCTTTCATTTGAATCGACGTGATTAAAGTTTCCTATATAAGAACACATGTTAATTCGGTGCAAATTAAAATCCTTATACCTTGAATCGATTTAAAAATTCTACTGAAAATTCTAAACATATGTAAGAACATTCTGTACAATTTTCATTAAATTCTCAATATTTTGAAAATGGATACAAAACATCCTTAATCGAAATGATTAACTTTTGTCAGAGAATTTCGTCTTGTGTCAAATACATGGCTATAATTGCATTGAATTATATTTAATATATCTTTTTAACCAGTTGGTCCTTGTATAATATTATTATTTAATCAAATGCAGCGTTAGGAAAAAGTCTGGATACCCTTAATATTTCGAAAAATATGCATTTTTAAAAAAAATGTTTCATACAAAAGTTATAGGGTTTTATGTGAGGCATCACACAGCAACATTATTATGATCTCGAATAGCGTTGTCAAGATTATGTGAAGGTCAGCTTCAATTTTTTAAACGGGATCCTCTATTTTTCATTGCATATTCTTGTAGCTTACCTCGAGAGCTTTCCAAAACACTATAATAAATTATTTTTCTATAAAGTACTTTTCGAGTTATGAGGCTTGAAATCATTTCTTAATTTTACATAAACCATAAAATATCTTGTAAAATATTCATTTTTCGATTATCTTACCTTAATACTTTTATGTACAAAATAATGAGACAATCAATTGGTGTAAAAAATAGAGTTGTTTTTAAAAAAAAATATGGAATTGCAAATTACATATTTTTTTTTAAAAACAACTATGTATTTTCTTTACACCAATTGATTCCTTTCATTATTGAACCTGACCTTCACATAACGTTGACAACGCTATTCGAGATCATAATAATGTTACTGTGTGATGCGTCACATAAAAGCCTATAACTTTTATATGAAACATTTTTTTGAAAAATGCGTAATTTTCGAAATATTAAGGGGTATCCAGACTAATCCTGTATTTCCCCTGTATCTAAACTTTTGCAAATTTTAAACAAATTCTGAATATTATTTCCATGTGTTTTTGTCATTTGAATCAACATGATTATACGTTTTCCGTAAAGAACGCATGTTCATTCGATGGAAATTAAAATCCTCATACCTTGAATCGATTTAAAAATTTTGCTGAAGATTCTAAACATATGTAAGGACATTCTATACAATTTTCATTAAATTTTCAATATTTTGAAAATTATAAGTACAAAACATCCTTAATCGAAATGATTAACTTTTGGCAGAAAATTTCGCCTTATTGTGATAGATACATGGCTAATTTAATTGAATTATATTTAATATCCTTTTAATCAGTTAATACTTGTATAATATTATTTGAGCAAATATTTTCCTCTGTATCTTTTGCAAATTTTAAACAAATTCTGAATACTATTTCCATGTGTTTTTGTCATTTGAATCGACATGATTATACGTTTCCCATAAAGAACACATGTTAATTCGATGGAAATTAAAATCCTCATACCTTGAATCGATTTAAAAATTCTACTGAAGATTCTAAACATATGTAAGGACATTCTATACAATTTTCATTAAATTCCCAATATTTTGAAAATAAATACAAAACACCCTTAATCCAAATAATTAACTTTTGACAGAGAATTTCTCCTCTAGATACATGGCTAACTTGATTGAATTATATTTAATATCTCTTTAACCAGTTAGTACTTGTATATTATTTGACTAAATATTCCCTTTACCTAAGCTTTTGCAAATTTTAAACAAATTCTAAATATTATTTCCATGTGTTTTTGTTATTTGAATCGACATGATTATACGTTTCCCATAAAGAACACATGTTAATTGATGGAAATTAAAATCCTTACAACTTGTGAACGCTTTAGTGAATCGATTTAAAAATTCTACTGAAGATTCTAAACATATGTAAGGACATTCTATACAATTTTCATTAAATTCCCAATATTTTGAAAATAAATACAAAATACCCTTAATCGAAATAATTAACTTTTGGCAGAGAATTTCGCCTTGTGACAGATACATGGCTAACTTGATTGAATTATATTTAATATCTTTTTAACCAGTTAGTACTTGTATATTTGACCAAATATTCCCTTTATCTAATCTTTTGCAAATTTTCAACAAATTCTGAATACTATTTCCATGTGTTTTTGTCATTTGAATAAACATGATTATACGTTTCCCCAAAAGAACACATGTTAATTCGATGGAAATTAAAATCCTCATACCTTGAATCAATTTAAAAATTCTACTGAAGATTCTAAACATATGTAAAGACATTCTATACAATTTTCATTAAATTCCCAATATTTTGAAAATAAATACAAAAACCCTTAATCGAAATAACTAACTTTTGACAGAGAATTTCGCCTTGTGACAGATACATGGCTAACTTGATTGAATTATATTTAATATCTTCTTAATCAGTTAGTACTTGTATATTATTTGACCAAATATTCCCTTTATCTAATCTTTTGCAAATTTTCAACAAATTCTGAATACTATTTCCATGTGTTTTTGTCATTTGAATCGACATGATTATACGTTTCCCATAAAGAACACATGTTAATTCGATGGAAATTAAAATCCTCATACCTTGAATCGATTTAAAAATTCTACTGAAGATTCTAAACATATGTAAAGACATTCTATACAATTTTCATTAAATTCCCAATATTTTGAAAATAAATACAAAACACCCTTAATCCAAATAATTAACTTTTGGCAGAGAATTTCGCCTTGTGACAGATACATGGCTAACTTGATTGAATTATATTTAATATCTTTTTAACTAGTTACTACTTGTATAATATTATTTGACCAAATATTTCCTTTATCTAAACTTTTGCAAATTTTAAACAAATTTTAAATATTATTTCCATGTGTTTTTGTCATTTGAATCGACGTGATTATACGTTTCCCATAAGGAACACATGTTAATTCGATGGAAATTAAAATCCTCATACCTTGAATCGATTTAAAAATTCTACTGAAAATATAAAACATATGTAAAGACATTCTATACAATTTTCATTAAATTCCCAATATTTTGAAAATAACTACAAAACACCCTTAATCGAAATAATTAACTTTTGGCAGAGAATTTCGCCTTGTGACAGATACATGGCTAACTTGATTGAATTATATTTAATATCTTTTTAACTAGTTACTACTTGTATAATATTATTTGACCAAATATTTCTTTTATCTAAACTTTTGCAAATTTTAAACAAATTCTAAATATTATTTCCATGTGTTTTTGTCATTCGACTCGATATGATTATACGTTTCCCATAAAGAACACATGTTAATTCGATGGAAATTAAAATCCTCATACCTTGAATCGATTTAAAAATTCTACTGAAGATTCTAAACATATGTAAGGACATTCTCTACAATTTTCATTAAATTTTCAATATTTTAAAAATAGCTACTAAACATCCTTAATCGAAATGATTAACTTTTGGCAGAAAATTTCGCCTTATTGTGATAAATACATGGCTAATTTCATTGAATTATATTTAATATCTTTTTAATCAGTTAGTACTTGTAAAATATTATTTGATCAAATATTCCCTTTATCTAATCTTTTGCAAATTTTCAACAAATTCTGAATATTATTTCCATGTGTTTTTGTCATTTGAATCGACATGATTATACGTTTCCCATAAAGAACACATGTTAATTCGATGGAAATTAAAATCCTCATACCTTGAATCGATTTAAAAATTCTACTGAAGATTCTAAACATATGTAAAGACATTCTATACAATTTTCATTAAATTCCCAATATTTTGAAAATAACTACAAAACACCCTTAATCGAAATAATTAACTTTTGGCAGAGAATTTCGCCTTGTGACAGATACATGGCTAACTTGATTGAATTATATTTAATATCTTTTTAACCAGTTACTACTTGTATAATATTATTTGACCAAATATTTCCTTTATCTAAACTTTTGCAAATTTTCAACAAATTCTGAATACTATTTCCATGTGTTTTTGTCATTTGAATCGACATGATTATACGTTTCCCATAAGGAACACATGTTAATTCGATGTAAATTAAAATCCTTACAACTTGTGAACGCTTTAGTGAATCGATTTAAAAATTCTACTGAAGATTCTAAACATATGTAAGGACATTCTATACAATTTTCATTAAATTCCCAATATTTTGAAAATAAATACAAAACACCCTTAATTATGAAAAAAAAAGAAAAAAAAATATTTTTCTCCTCAGGCATGTGCAATTCGAAAATCTCCGTGAATCTTCGTGAATCTCCGTGAATCTTCGTAAATGGGCGACGACAGCGCCGTTTGACAGCGTAAGATTGTAGTGTCAGGTGCCAGGGCGAATAAGCGAGCCTCTCTCGCGTTATACACTCCCCATAAAGTACAGAACAGAGCCCTTCTGTCCTTCCGTGCGCAAAGTGTGACGAGGTTAAAAAACAGCTGTTCTGCTGGATGGTTGCTTTGACAGAGGGATCGACGGATCAAGCGGATGATTTATCACAAATCCAGGCCCTTAAATGATATCGCGTATATTTCGTGGGGAAAATGAGAATGTCGCGGTCAAACGCAAACGGCAAATCGACACTCTGAAAATCTTTAATGACAAGTAAGAGTAACTTCGGACGTGAGCCTCTTCGTCATCTCGATCGTAACCTCTCTCATTAACCTCGCTCATATATTTATTACCACCAATCTTCCCTCGTAAACATCCATTCCTTACGTGGAAAATAATCCCTACGTTTATCCTTCCAATATTATTTTTGCATCAGAAAGAATCTCTTATCATCGACCGTAGAATAATTTTCGAAATTTTTTTTCTTTTTTTCAAATTGCTGCTGCATCATGCTTGCAATCGTGCTAAAATACTTGTTGTCTGAATAAATGTTTTCTGAAAAATAAAATTAAAAAAATTAAAAAAAAATAAAATTAAAAAAATTAAAAAAAAATAAAATAAAATAAATCTAATCGAATTGAGGTAATAAATAATTAATGTTGGCTCAAGGTCAGTTGTTTTCAAGGCTTTGCACCAGTGTAATGTACCAGTGATGTGTGTTGCAGTGTGATAGAGCTCAGAGAAAATGTGGACTATCAGGTGGAATTTCAAGCTGGCGAGAGGCGAATGGCTATCATGGTTTCCCTGCTGCCAAATTTCCCACTGGAGAAGCCAGTACTTCGAGTTTCCCCACCGATAAGCCATCCCTGGTGCAACGAGCACAGTGAAATCACTAGCGCACCAGGATTACTCAATGTGAGGAAAAAATTCACGCGTCGATGATTTGGGAAATGCATTGTCAAAGATTCGTGTATCGCTTTCTCTACATTTTATACTCCTCTTATATATTCTATTATATTTTACATTCCTCTTATAAATTCTATCTCGATGTATCTAAGAGTAAATAATCATTTTTCTTGTTATTTTAGTTTTCGGTGCACAGCGATCTTGGTCGAGTCGTTCAAGCTATCATCAGAGAATTCAGCAAGAATCCACCCAAGTTATTAGAGGACATTTCGCCTAGCTCTGCTAAGCCTCATAGAGGTATGCAGTATTAATATTTTACTTATATCCTACATTTTACTTATTTTTTTCTGCATCGATACATTGAGGTATTTTTCATTTGATGATTTATTTTGCAGATTTACAAGGAAGGAACTCGCCGTCTTTTTCGCTTCAGCAGTACCCTGTCGAGATCCCGTCGACGTCGTTCAATTCGTATTACAATACGCAGTTTCCACATTTGTCGTCCTCCAGTGCAAATACGTGCATTTACAATTATAACTACACAAACTCCGGTCACACGTACGTCTCGACCTCGAAATCATTCGGCACCACGTCGCATCGCTCGGCATATATTCCTTCGAGGGGCAGCGCTCTTCACAATGCCGCACCCACGGGATACACCGCTAATCATCGTGGCACGCCTTATTTGAATTCGCATTACGCGAACGCTAATTATCAGCAGCCATTGCCGAGTCAGTCGCAGACGCAGGTTCCGCAGAGCATAATATTTCCCGAATTAAATAATTTAACGAATGAAGAATTGAAGAGGCTCGGTGAAGACGACGATAGGCTGGATGAATTTCTGGAGAAACATTCCCAAATTAAAGAGATAAACGTAGCAATCGAAGACGCCATGGATTGGGTTGAAAGAACTGCCGGTAGGAACAAGAATGTTTTATTGAAATATTATGTGGAACATTTCATTTTTGTATATTACTTTCTTACCTTCTTGTCTTTTACTGAGTGTTAAAAGAGTCTGGACACGGTCGAATATCTCGGTAAGGAGGAGTTTTACTGGAAAGTGCTTCAGACAAAAGTTGTATGGCTTCGAGGGGAACATAACATGGTACCATTGGTTTGATCTTGAAGAGTTATTTGAAGATCACCTGAAGGTCACCTTCAATTTCTTAAATGGAACGTACTCCTTCTCATTACATATTTTTGTAGTTTATCTCGAGAGCTTTCCAAAACACTATAATTAAGTTAGTTTTCATTGAGTATTTTTCGAGTTATGAGGCTTGAAATCATTTCTTAATTTTATTAGAAATTGTAAAATATCTTGTAAAATATTTATTTTTCGATTATCTTACCTTAATACTTTTATGTACAAAATAATGAGAGGAATCAATTGGTGTAAAAAAACACATAATTGTTTCGGAAAAAGAAAAAATGTAATTTGCAATTAACAATTACATTTTTTTCTTAAAAATAACTATGTATTTTCTGTACACCAATTGATTACTCCCATTATTTTGTACATAACAGTATTAAGGTAAGATAATCGAAAAATGAATATTTTACAAGATATTTTACAGTTTATGTAAAATTAAGAAATGACTTCAAGCCTCGTAACTCGAAAAGTACTCAATGAAAACTAACTTAATTATACTGTTTTGGATAGCTCTCGAGATAAGCTATAAAAATATGTAATGACAAAGAGTAGATTCCATTTAAGAAATTGAAGGCGACCTTCATGTGACCTTCAAATAACTCTTCAAGATCAAACCAATGGTATCATGTTATGTCCCCCTCGAAGCCATACAACTTTTGTCTGAAACACTTTCTAGTAAAACTCTTCCTTATCGAGATATTCGACCGTGTCCAGCCTTTTTTACACCATATATATCTATATTAAATTGTTTTATTTCAATCAATTATCAATGAGTCCGTATCTTTTTTTACAGAATCCAACGCAGCCAAAGAACCCGAGCTGGAGCAACTCCAAGCTGATGTGACGGACAAGGTAAAAGCGGTGACGGTCCTGAAAGCCAGATACGATAATCTCATACAACGATACAATAAATTGTCCGAAGTCTTCACGCCGGATCACATAAAAGAGTGTTTGAGGGAAGCTGCGGACGAGAGTCACGAAGAGAGCGAAAAAATCGCCGAGGATTTTCTAAACCGGAAAATCGATGTCGAGCGTTTTCTCAGCACGTATATCGAATGTCGAAAGCTGGGCCAGGCGAGACGAACCAAGGAAGAGAAGCTGGCGCATCAGTTGAACGAATTGAAACGGGCCGGTTTCTGAAATGATACGCATATATAATCATCTCTTTTTCTATGGATCGAACAAAGCAACTGTAAATAAGACTTAGTTAATTTAAACGTTATTGTGAATTTAAATTCATGGCATTCGTGATTACCAAACGTCTGCGAAAAATATTAGAGAAATCATCAACTGAGTCATTCAGTTGAGGAGAAACATATATTTTTTGCGCAAATGCTTTACGTTTTGCTCGCTTCTTACAACTATACTTATGCTAGATTTTAAATCACTTTTGATCACACGCGCGTAGCATTCCAGAGCTGAGCATGTATACACGTACATACACACACAAGTGGCGCTAAACCAAGGAAGTGAAAACCAGGAGTGCTTTAAGATTGAGAACTTCGATGGAGTTACATTCTGTATTTCGGACAATTAAATTTCGTGAGATAAGAAAGCAATATGCATGAGTGAACGAATTAAATCCGTGTCTGCAATTTCCCATGTAACAAGTTGATTCATACGCGAGTACTTACTCCATAGTGAAAAGAAAAAGAAAAAGAAAAAAAAAAAACAACGTGGCTTTAATTATGTTAGTTTTGCACATGTGATGATAAACACATGTACCGTCGCGATTAACTCCGAGGGAGGGTACGTTTTTTACTGTGTAAATAAATGTGCAGGGATGTAATTAAAATCCATTTTTGAAAATTTGCTATTCGGTGACGTTACTTTTAATTATTTATCCTGTGAATGTTCCTACTGTTGTAACATATTAAACAAATTGTATAGATATACAATGAAGAGAAACGAAAGCAAAAAAAAAAAAAACGTTGATCTTGAAAGATTTCAACCTCTCCCTCCCCATGCCTAAAAAAATAGAAAGTAAGAAAGTGTCAGCATAAATGATGAGTCACACAATGTCCAATAGCATTTATTATTATAAACTATATTATATCGATTTGTTCATATATTTTGAAGATTGGTGATTTCAAATATTAATAAATGTTACCAATTTATATATACAGGGTGTCGCTTAATTGGCGCCCACTATTTATATTCCTTGTGGAAAACTGAGTCGAAAAGTCCTGAATCATTTTTTTCTTAAATGCTTAATAAAGCAGTAATTATTGAGTAAAGTTGCAATAAGCATCGACCTTTAGCCTCCTCGATGAAATTTTCTTTAAGGAAATTAAAAGCTTTTAACGGAAGAAATATGATTTTTAATACAAAATAAAATTTTTCGTTTTACAGAAGAAAAAAAATGATTTAAAAAAAAATGGTTTCAAATTTTTTTTATTATAGAAAAAAATGGTTCAGGACTTTTTGACTCAATTTTCTGAGGAATATCGCTGTATAAAGTGGGCGCCAATTAAGTGACACCCTGTATATATACAGGGTGGCCCCAAACGTTCAGACTTTGAGATCTTATAGGAAATTTAATTCTGAAGAAAAAATTTTCTATAAACATGGGTCGAAAAATGCTTCCTTAAAGAAGTTATCGCTCAAAAACCTCTGATGAAGGAAGAGCAAAAGATGAAGTAAAAAGAAAATAAAACTAGATCAATTTCTTGGAAAAAAAAAGATAAAAATAAAAAATAAAAATCTTTTTCTTTCATGAAAATAAAAGTTGGTTAAAAAAAAAAAAATATTTTATGGAACGTTCGGGGCCACCCCGTACATACGTGTATGATACATTATAGTAAAATATGTATAATATATAATTTTTATTTTTTTTTTATAAATTTGCGATTGTTAACTATATACGCTAAAAGACACGCTCAAACGTACATTTTTTTACATTGAAGTACAAAAATAATACAATTGATCAAGCAGTTTTCATTTCTGTTAAATGCACTATTCAGTCCATCAGTAGCAATTGACGTTTCCAGCTGACAGCAATGAGCATCATTTATATAGAATTATACTTCTCTGAATTCACGCTCTCTATTTTCCCTCTCTCTTTTTTATAATCTAACATGTATTTTTAATACATTGGCAGTCGAATAACTTGAGATTCGTGCGTACGATAAGTCCCATCACGGATCCACGAAGGAGATCATGATGTAACGCGTGCCCGCGGTTACTCGCAATCCCTCGTGATAGTGCGTCAATCTTCCGGGATGCATCAGCATCCAGCCTGGCTTCGTGTCGGTGACGGAGCAGTTGTATCGGATGAATTTGCATCCACCACCCTCGTAATCCACACCCGCCTGGTTCAAGGCGATGTTGATGGTATAGGTCGAGGAGTCGTGATGTGGCCGCAAGAACGGCTGCTCGTCCGGGCGGTATCTTACGACGAAATTCATAAGCGACCGCGGTGGCTGTTGATATTAAATTAATATAATAATTAATTTCGAAGTAGATTGATTTATGATAAATGTATGTTTCTTATCCAAATAAAGCTTTGTATAATTCTACATAAATGCTGCAGAAATCTCTTCAAATTTTATCCGAAGCGGTACAACCAGACTACGAGACCAAATCGTAACCCGAAAGCATATACACAGAAAAAAAGGACATTCTTGTTTTGAAAATATTTTTAGTTTTAACATGGAAATCTTGAAGTGAGATTATATTGCGTTAATTAGAAAATATAATTGTTTATTTGAATGAAGTTATTTTATAGAGTTCGATCAAGAAAAATATACTCTTATGATTTAAGATTTAATTTTCTTGAATGGAAAAGAAACAATGTTAGATGGAAAATAATATTTTCAAATCAAAGATTATAATTTTTCTAAAGTAGAATTAAATAATTATATATTCTTGAGGTGACAATTGCAATATTAAAATAAGACTATAATATTGTTAATGAAATTTAAAATTATTAAAATTATTAAATTATTTAAATTATTAAATTATTAAAAATATTAAATTATTAAATTATTAATTTAAAATTTTATTAAGTTCTTCTAAGGAGATTATAAATTGTTGCGTGTCATTTTATAATCTCCTTAGAAGAACTTAATAAAATTTTAAATTAATAATTTAATAATTTAATACTTTTAATAATTTAATAATTTAAATAATTTAATAATTTTAATAATTTTAAATTTCATTAACAATATTATAGTCTTATTTTAATATTGTAACGCGTTAGTTTAAGGATGTTTTGTATGTACAATTCCAGCAAAAAATAGCTGAAAATCAATATTGACGAATATATCCATTTTTAGTGTATTTTGAGTAAGAAATTGTATGGAATATTACAATTTGATCAGAGATGTATTTTTTAATACTTATTGCGATTTTACTGAAATATTTTGTTAATCGAAATGATTAATTTCTGGCAGAGAATTTTGCCTTGCTACTACTTGTACAATATTACTTGATCAAATATTTCCTCTATATCTAAACTTTTGCAAATTTTCAATAAATTCTGAATATTATTTCCATGTGTTTTTGTCATTTGAATCGACGTGGTTATACGTTTCCCATAAAAACTTATGTTAATTTAGTGCAAATTAAAATCCTTACAACTTGTGAACGCTTTAGTGAATCGATCTAAAAATTGTAGATTCTAAACATATGTAAGGACATTCTGTACAATTTTCATTAAATTTTCAATATTTTAAAAATAACTATAAAACCTTAATCGAAATAATTAACTTTTGACAGAAAATTTCGCCTTGTGACAGATACATGGCTAACTTGATTGAATTATATTTAATATCTTTTTAACCAGTTATTATTTGTATAATATTATTTGACCAAATATTCCCTTTATCTAAACTTTTATAAATTTTAAACAAATTCTGAATATTATTTCCACGTGTTTTTGTCATTTGAATCGACATGGTTATATGTTTCCCATAAGAACACATGTTAATTCGGTGCAAATTAAAATCCTTACAATTTGTGAACGCTTTAACGAATCGATTTAAAAATTGTACTAAAAATTCTAAACATATAAGAACATTCTGTATAATTTTCATTAAATTCTCAATATTTTAAAAATAGCTACAAAACATAATATTATTTGACCAAATATTCTCTTTATCTAAACTTTTGCAAATTTTAAACAAATTCTGAATATTTTTATAAATTCTCAATATTTTAAAAATAACTACAAAACATCCTTAATCGAAATGATTAACTTTTGGCAGAGAATTTCGCCTTGTGATAAATACATGGCTAACTTGATTGAATTATATTTAATATCTTTTTAACCAGTTATACTTGTATAATATTATTTGACCAAATATTCCCTTTATCTAAACTTTTGCAAATTTTAAACAAATTCTGAATATTATTTCCATGTGTTTTTGTCATTTAAATCGACATGATTATACATTTTTCATAAGAATACATGTTAATTCGGTGAAATTAAAATCCTTACAACTTGTGAACGCTTTAGTGAATCGATCTAAAAATTGTACTGAAGATTCTAAACATATGTAAGGACATTCTGTACAATTTTCATTAAATTTTCAATATTTTAAAAATAGCTACAAAACATCCTTAATCGAAATGATTAACTTTTTGGCAGAGAATTTCGCCTTGTGACAAATACATGGCTAACTTGATTGAATTATATTTAATATATTTTTAACCAGTTATTACTTGTATAATATTATTTGTCCAAATATTTCCTTTGTATCTAAACTTTTGCAAATTTTCAACAAATTCTGAATATTATTTCCATGTGTTTTTGTCATTTGAATCGACGTGATTATACATTTCCCATAAGAACACATGTTAATTCGATGCAAATTAAAATCCTTACAACTTGTGAACGCTTTAGTGAATTGATTTAAAAATTGTACTAAAGATTCTAAACATATAAGAACATTCGTTTCACATAAGAACACATGTTAATTCGGTGCAAATTAAAATCCTTACAACTTATGAACGCTTTAGTGAATCGATCTAAAAATTGTACTGAAGATTCTAAACATATGTAAGGACTGTATAATTTCCATTAAATTCTCAATATTTTAAAAATAGCTACAAAACATCCTTAATCGAAATGATTAATTTTTGACAGAGAATTTCGCCTTGTGACAGATACATGGCTAACTTGATTGAATTACATTCTGTACAATTTTCATTAAATTCTCAATATTTTGAAAATAAATACAAAACATCCTTAAGTATATAAGTTTTGATTTGACGCTTATTTTTTTTTCCTGTGTATCCGAGTGCATTGCAAGATCTATGTGCGCGGTTAAGATCCACTTCCGTACACCAGGATATCTCAGAATCTTACGTAATCCTCGTATCCTGTAAAGACATGCTGTTGCAAGGGACTGATGTAATCTTTGAGAAATTTTAACCAGGCGTCCTCGAGGCCGACTTGGTTCATGTGAATATCGCGAGTCGGTACCGCTTCGTATCCGGATTCCAGTCGGGAATCCTAAAAAGAGATCCGACATACACAAATGAATCTTACGTCATGATAGTAGCCGGTGAAGACGCGCTCTTGCAATGGCCTAACGTATTCTTTCAAAAAGTACAACCACTGTTGTTCGTATTGAATTTGATTCATGTGAATATCGCGGGTCGGCACGTTTTCGTAACCACCCGTCAACCGTGGATCCTGCCGAAAATTTTCACGTACATTACAAGTACAAATAACATCTCTTACATACAACATTCTTACACTCTAAATTAATAAAACAAATTGAAGGAATCTACTCACATGATTAGAGCCATCGGACCATTGCCCAAAAGTCTCGACGATCCCGATAAGCTCGCTGGTGAACCTGAGAGTAACGATGGGGAACCAATAGACATCGGGACACGGCTGCAAACAACAATCTTACGTTTAATCCCGGTTAAAAACAAGGGGATTCCCGCCTCGATTTACCTGCATCGGCTTTTTCTCGGGATCAAAATTCTCGCTGTAATTCGGATGAACGTATCTCTTCTCCCAATCCAGCTTGTTGTCCATAATCTGATACATGTCCGGATAGGTAAGTCGGATGTCGTAGGAATCAGGATTGACGAGGTGGCCAAAGTCGAGCCTGTTGTTGAGGTACATGAAGAGGCCTCGCTGACGGTTGGCCCGAGCGAAAGCCATTTCCGTGTCCAGCTCGGCATCCTCGTAGGACGGCCGGGTCGCCTTGTTTGCTATAATGGTCGCGTTGATCAAGTAGCAGTTACTGACGAACGGCACGTTCCACAGTCCCCTGGAACAGACGTGTTAACGTGATTCGTAGCGAGTCGAGAGACGGAAACGAGAGCGCGTGCAACGAGAGCGGACGAGCATCGTGTTGTTTTCGCGGAGGTCATTGCTTAAGTGTTTTGTAAGGTGATCGTGGTAATTTCGTGGTAGCCGCGATTGGCCGATGAAACATACTTGGCAATGGGTTATGCATAATTATCCAATTGAGAGTCATAACTCTTGCCACACTAGCGTGTGACTGCGTGTGTCCGGCGTGAGGTCGTGTGGTCCATTCGTATTTTAGGGTCTAGCGGATCCAATCTCCGTCGTACCGTCTGCGTGTCAGGGATCCAGTCGAGTCCTTCAGAACCTCCGGTAAGAGCCCAGCAGACGTGTACGAATAGCGTAAAGCGGTTCTAGTAGATTACCTTGATCGTTATTGGCCGCGGAACGCGGCTCATTTATCTCATCAATGAATTTCTCACGCGCTCGCCGATAGATATAATATAATAATATATATTGGTGAGCAGAGTGATGAATTATACTCGGCGTATATAATAGTGATACGGAAGGTATATAAGGTGTTGGCGCGAACGAGTCTGCCCGCATCGGTTAGTCATCCCGGTGGTCAAGAATCTCTCTCTCTCTCTCTCTTTCTGGGTTGTAGAACAAATGACGAGATGCCGGCTGCTCTATCTGTTCCTATTAACGGCCCTAATGATGAGCACGGAGGCGCAGAAGGGCGGCGGAGGCAGAGGAGGGAGAGGCCGCAGCCGAGGAAGAACATGGGGCTCGCGGATGCCCATCTTGATACCTAATCGAAATCCGGCCAGCGCCAATTATTACGAGAATAAAGATGTAAGTTGAGACGAGGCGATAGTTGAGGACGAGTCGTCTGACGATGGGGTTTTTTTTTTTTCGCAGGGCGCCAAGATCGTGAAATCGTCGCACTTCGAGTTGGATTACATGCTGGGCAGGAAGATCACGTTCTTCTGCATGGCCACCGGTTTTCCCAGGCCGGAAATCACCTGGCTGAAGGACGGGATCGAGCTGTACCATCACAAATTCTTTCAGGTAGGTCTCAATAGCCGTTAAAAGGGTGCTCGCTTGTCCTAAAAAAAAGTCCCATTGTTAAGAGAATGTTTATCATGATTGAGAGAGAAAAATCGAGGGAATCGTTTCAATCGCTAGGTGCACGAATGGCCCGTCGGTAATGACACGATTAAATCGAAAATGGAGATCGATCCTGCGACGCAGAAGGATGCGGGATACTACGAGTGCCAAGCGGATAATCAATATGCCGTCGATCGTCGGGGCTTCAGAACGGACTATGTCATGATCTCGTATTAAACGCGTTCTCTAGTCGTAGCTCCGCGATCACCTAGTTTATTAGAATCAGATTATTAATATTATTAAAATTATTAATATTAATATTATCAAAAATATTCATATTATCAAAAATATTAATATTTTTAAAAATATTAATATTATTACAAATATTATTATTATTAAGAATATTATTATAAATATTAATATTATTAAAAATATTAATACTATTAAAAATATTAATACTATTAAAAATATTAATACTATTAAAAATATTAATACTATTAAAAATATTAATATTAATAAAAATATTAATACTATTAAAAATATTAATATTTTTAAAAATATTAATATTATTAAAAATATTAATATTAATAAAAATATTAATATTATTAAAAATATTAATATTAATAAAAATATTAATATTATTAAAAATATTAATATTATTAAATATTTTTAAAAATATTACTATTACAAATATTAATATTATTAAGAATATTAATATTATTAAAAATATTAATATTATTAAAAATATTAATATTATTTAAAAATATTAATATTATTAATATTTCTTTTTTAACAATAGTTGATAGATATTTGTTATTACAAAGAGATTTACTATTTGATATATTTTTACCTGATATAAAATAGATACGTTAGTTACTGATCGAGACATCGCACAAATATCTTGAAGTCATTTAAAGAGATTGATTGAAAAAATTCACATATAATTAACGAGACAGAAGCATTTTCTTCATCTTTTCTTATCTGCTCTACAACATGTATCAATGACGTAAAATTTTTATATAGTGTATGTATAATATATGATAAAATTATATTAATATTTGAAACATTATAAAATTTATAAAATTATAAAATTTATAAAATTATATTATATTAATATTTTGCACGACAGTGAAATGAATAATTTGTTTTTTCTCTTTGAACAAAACAGATTCATGCAATTTATCAATGAGATATGCAAAGAGATGCGAATATGGGAGTTTCCCCTCCCCAGTTCTTATTCGTTAAAGCATGATTGAGTATTATAAAGGGTAGCGTGAGGAACATATCGAAAATGGTTCATCATCGCGAATTTAACAAGGTAATTGTGTCGTGCTATGACATGAAAGTGATATGGAAGGGCATATTTCATTGCATTATCATTGAACGCAACAACCTATATAACAAATCTGAAATAAACAATTAGCACGAGTGTTTACAATGCATTGTGCAGAGAAAAAAAAAAGAATATTCTTGTTTTGAAAATATTTTTAGTTTTAATGGAAATTTTGAAATGAGATTATATCGCGTTAATTAAAGAAAAATATAATTGCTTACTTGAATGGAGCCATTTTATATAGTTCAATCAAGAAAAATATATTCTTATGATTTAAGATTTAATTTTCTTGAATGGAAAAGAAACAATGTTGGATAAAAAATAACATTTTTAAATCAAAGATTAGAATTTTCTTAAAGTAGAATTAAATAATTGTATACTCTTGAGATGACAATTATAATATTAAAATAAGACTATAATATTGTTAATGAAATTTAAAATTATTAAAATTATTAAATTATTAAAAATTATTAAATTATTAATTTAAAATTATTAAATTCTCCTAAGAAGATTATAAATTATTGCGTATATACGAAACAATGAACGCGTCAAGAAAAACATATTCTTATGATTTAAGATTTAATTTTCTTGAATGGAAAAGAAACAATGTTGGATAGAAAATAACATTTTTAAATCAAAGATTATAATTTTCTTAAAGTAAAATTAAACAATTGTATATTCTTGAGGTGACAATTATAATATTAAAATAAGACTATAACTATAATATTGTTAATGAAATTTAAAATTATTAAATTATTAAAAATTATTAAAATTATTAAATTATTAATTTAAAATTATTAAAAATTATTAAAATTATTAAATTATTAATTTAAAATTATTAAATTCTCCTAAGAAGATTATAAATTGTTGCGTATATACGAAACAATGAACGCGTTAGTTTAAGTATATAAGTTTTGATGTGACACTTATTTTTTTTCTCTGTGGACATGCTTATTTTTCTCGACTGTTTTTTCCTTCCATTTCTCTTCGATTTTGATTTTTTCAATATAATATATTTTCGTGAGTTTTTTTTAATTTCAATCAAATCGTATCTTTCTGATTTTTCTCTATCTGATTTTTTCCGATTGTTTTTTCTTCGATTTTGATTTTTTCAATATAATATATTCTCGTGAGATTTTTTTTTTAATTTCAATGAAATCGTATCTTTTGCGTTAAACAATTAATATGAAAATGCAAAAAAATATCCGGAATTGAAAAATTGCGAAATTGTAAACGTGAATCATCCGGAAGGAATGAATATGGTTAAATTAATAGATAAGCGGTCTGCAGATTTGATAGAAATTGATGGTGATCACGTAGTGGACCAAAGGAATAACCACTGCACGTATAGTGCATAGAGTTTATCTGCGTATAAGTCTGTAATAGATACGAGAGGATACTAGGGGAGTAATGAGTTAGGTAGGTGACTGTCAGTTGTATCGGAGTTCCGTGTCATCGACGAACGTTGCAACATACGGTGAGTATCCTCATCGCATTCGCCCTGATACAAATACGTTTCAATTGAGCGGGCTTCCCAGTATCAATTTTACACGCTATACAAATCTACAGTAATAAAATTTAATTTTTTCGAGCACTCTTCCGACTTGCAAATTAATTAAACGGCTTGAAAGTCCGCAAAGACTCCAAAGATTACAAATACAATGGATTAATGTTTGATTCCGTATTATCAGATTATCATGTCACGTTCCATGTTATTGCTGATCCTGCTGGGTATTTTATTGCTCAATTGCCAAGAAACGCTTGGCCGAAGAGGACGGGGAAGAAGCAGAAGCAAATCTCGTGTGCAGATTGGATTGCCTATTACCGGGAAGTACCGTGATCCGGAAAGTGATCAGTATTACAATAATAACAACGTATGTAAAATAGAAGAGTGCCTAAAAGAGGAGTCCCTAGAGCTTTCTTATTTATCACGCATTTTTCCAAATGCCAAAATTCAAATTGCTGTTGACCCTTTATCGGTCCTTTCAGGGAGCCAAGATACTGCTGGCATCGCACTTCGATCTGGAATACGTTTTGGGACACAAGATAGCTTTCCTCTGTGTTGCTCGTGGTAATCCGCGTCCGCACATCACATGGTTCAAGGACGGCGCCGAGATTTACACACATCATTATCTACATGTCAGTGAACATTATCAATATGTAAAAAAAAATATTAATCTTTGGTTTTGCGTTCAAAGATTTTTCTCGTTAGAAGAACCTTAAGCAATAAGCAAGTCGACACGCATAATAATTATAATATAATAACATTTATAATCTACAGGGTGGAAAACTGAGTCGAAAAGTCCTGAACCATTTTTTTCTATAATGAAAAAAAATTGAAAAAAATTGAAATTTTTTTTGAAACCATTTTTTTCTTCTAATGTAAAAAACTTTATTTTGCATTAAAAATCATATTTCTTCCGTTGAGAGCGTTTCCTTGAAGAAAATTTCGTCGAGGAGGCTGCTTATTGGCGCAACTGTACTCAATAATTATCGCTTTATTAAGCAGAAAAATATAGAGAAAAATATAGAGAAAAATGGTTCAGGACTTTTCGACCCAGTTTTCCACGAGGAATGTCGCTATATAAATAGTGGACGCCAATTAAGCGACAACCTGTATAATAAGTTTTGATGATCCAGCGCTAAAATAATATCTCATTTCTTTGCAGATACATGAGTGGCAAGTTGATACTGACAAAGTGAAGTCAAAACTCGAGATCGATCCCGCCACTCAGATGGATGCCGGGGTTTACGAGTGCACGGCGGACAACATGTACAGCATCGATCGAAGGTCTTTCAAGACTGATTTCTCCATCGCTTTCGATTAGTGCGAGAGATCCGAAATAAACATATAAACTAGGTAAAATATGTAAATTCCAGGTAACGTGTAAAGTTTTTGCCATAGATATTACGAAGCGGTAGATTCTAAGAAAAAAAGAAAAAAACGGTTCAGGACGATATATATTTTTATTGTAACTTATACTGAAATGGAAAACTATAAATCGTCCTGAAAAAAAAAAAAATTAGAAAGAAATTCTTTTTAATTTCAATCGCGAGAAACGTCTTAGAAAATCGCGAACCATTTATCTAGAATAATAAACTACTTTCTTCTAAAATAGAATGAGTAACAGACACGCAATCATAGTCGATTGATAAAGAAATAATATAAAAGATTGATATGTGTGAATTTACTATACCTGCGTTCGTTCTTTATTATCTCCATGTAGTCGAAACTTCGCGCGTAAAATCCATCATCCGTTATGGCGCCCCAAAAGTTACTCCATGCTTTGTACGGTCGAATGAGTAAGGGTGCGACGATTCCTCTCTGTTGCTCCACCAGTAATTTCAATGTGTGTTCGTTGTCCAAGTGTGCGACCGCGTCAACTGACAGATATCCGGAACACTCCTTCAACAAGCAATGCTCCCTGTGAAGTAGATGGCTTTTTAATATTCCTAATAAATGTCGCTTTAATATTGAAAAATAATAAAACACTAACATTTCTCTAATTTAATTTATTAATTTCCTAATTTATTTATTAATTTCTTAATTTACTTGTTAATTTATTAATAAATAAATTAAGAAATTATTTATTAATTTATATTTATTAATAAATTAATAAATTAATAAATAAATTAAGAAATTATTTATTAATTTATATTTATTAATTTATTAATAAATATAAATTAACAAATAATTTCTTAATTTATTTATTAATAAATTTATATTTATTAATTTATTAATAATATATTTAATAATTGATTAATAAATAATTTCTTAATTTATTTATTAATAAATTTATATTTATTAATTTATTAATTTCTCTAATTTAATTTATTCAATTCTTAGATAAATATTGTAAAATCATTCCCATTACACTTACAATGCTAATTTTTTCGCGTCAACTTCGCTGATTTCATCGCTCGGTAATATTTGTTTGCTGCTCAAGTACTCGCGACTGGTCTTCTCGAAGAAATCAGAGATCACGCTCTCGTGATAGGGCACATTGTTGTGAATAAACAAATGTAGTCTTGACTTTGGGTAGGCTTGACGATAGATAGCTTGAAAGAATTCTTCCAAAAACGGTGTAGGCTGCTCGATAAAAATAGCTATTAAAATAATCGGATACGTTTCCGGCTTAGTTTTGTCGAGCTCGATGGTTCGGTCCCAGCAGGCCAAACATCCCTCATTTGCCGTCCAAGCACGAGCCAGATAATTGCCCAAGGAATTTAAGACCAGCTTGCTGAATCCATTGCCGTGGAGTATCAAGGGCACCGTGTTGTAGACGATGTTTTGAACATAAGCTTCTTCTCCTTTAAATCTAAGCTCCACATCGGCTGTAAAAATTATATGATAATAATAATAATTAAATTATAATTAAATTATAATTAATTATAATTAAATTATAATTAATATCACGCGATACTTTCTCGGATTTGCGTTTGTCCTTACCTACCGCACCGAAGAGATTCTGGAATATCTCGGATTTGTGATCCAGCTTGATTTTGTGTCGCGTCCTAAGCTCATCCTGTAGATAGACGGTCGTGTAAAATAACTGATCGTCGTCTTCATCCTTGATGTCCGCCTTATCCAGGATCTCGTACACATCGGACGCGTATCCGATGAAACCCCCAGAGTTCAAGTATCGTTTGCCTCCAGATACGGTTGGATAATGAATCGCCAAGGATCTATCCGGCCAACAATACGCTTCCGCAGAGAATAAGACTCGAGCATCGGTATCCAGGAACCGTTCGACGATGGCAGACAAACCGCCGAGAAATATCACATCGTAACTGAAAGTATAGAAAATGTGTATATATACACAGAGAAAAATATCATTCTACTGCCACAAGAAAAGCGATTACTCAGTTTATTTTTCTTTCTTTAAGTAATAGTTTTCTTCAACAGAGAATATATTCTTGATAAGTCTTAAAATATACTCATCACAAGTGTTAGAAAATTTCATTATCATGTACTCAAAAGAAGAATTTATTTTCTCTTCAAGAATATTGTAAAGTTGTATCAAAGAAAAATCAAACTTATTTTATGTGATAAGCAAACCAAATTTTTTTAATTTAATATTCTTGACTAAAATATTGCAGTTATTAAAATTCAGAATATATTTACTTAAATTTAATGCTTGTGATGAATTTATGATATATTTGCGGATCCACAAACTTATGATATACTTAAAATAAATAATATTTACTTGAATGCAGTATACATTTTTCTCTGTGTATATGTATGCACACAGAGAAAAATATAATTCTACTGCCAAGAAAAGCGATTACTTAGTTTATTTTTATTTTTAAGTAATACTTTTTTTCAACAAAGAATATATTCTTGATAATAGGCTTAAAATATACTCATCACAAGTGTTAGAAAATCTCATTATCATGTACTCAAAAGAAGAATTTATTTTCTCTTCAAGAATATTGTAAAGTTGTATCAAAGAAAAATCAAACTTATTTTATGTGATAAGCAAACTAAATTTTTTTAATTTAATATTCTTGAATAAAATATTGCAGTTACTAAAATTCAGAATATATTTAATTAAATTTAATGCTTGTGATGAACTTGTAATATATTTGCGGATCCACAAACTTATGATATACTTAAAATAAATAATATTTACTTGAATGCAATATATATTTTTCTGTGTATATGTAAATAAACAGAGAAAAATATCATTCTACTGCCAAGAAAAACGATTACAGTTTATTTTTTTTTTAAGTAATAATTTTCTTCAACAAAGAATATATTCTTGATAATAGTCTTAAAATATACTCATCACAAGTGTTAGAAAATCTCACTATCATATATCATACTCAAAAGAAGAATTTATTTTCTCTTCAAGAATATTGTAAAGTTATATCAAAGAAAAATCAAACTTACTTTATGTAGTAAGCAAACCATATTTTTGTTTTAATTTAATATTCTTGAATAAAATACTGCAGTTACTAAAATTCAGAATATATTTAATTAAATTTAATGCTTGTGATGAATTTATGATATATTTGCGGATCCACAAACTTATGATATACTTAAAATAAATAATATTTACTTGAATGCAGTATACATTTTTCTCTGTGTCTTCTTTTATATATTAAAAAATATATTATTAAATATATTATAAATATATTATATAATATATTATAAATATATTAAATATATTATATATTATTAAATATATAACATATTTACTAAATATATTATTCTTTATATATTAAAAAATGTTTCCGCGACATGATGTACCTATCAGTGAACAAGACGATCTTCTTCTCATCATTCTGATAATCCTCTAAAGCCTTTTTCAGAAGATTGATTTTGTATCCACCGCCGGCATAAGTCATAACATTACCGCCTCGCCAAGGCTCGCCCAGTCCGAGAATCCTTAATTTATCGCGAAATTTGTAGACTTCGACTGATCTCAGGTATCTCTGAAAGCCATCCGTCTCGTTGGATGCGACAGTAAATACCAGGACATCTGAAATGTAATAATTAGCAAAATTAGCGTGACGGAAAAAAGAAATAATAATTGAAAACTTAATCACAAAATTCACATATTTAATATATAATTTTATATAATTATATATAATTTTTTTTTTTCAAGAAAAGCCTGAAAAATAAATGGTAAAATTTTCATTTAGGGAAAAAGAAATTTGGAGTTCAATCGACGATGCTAAAAAGTTAAAAGGATCCTTGTCCAACGTTGGGAGCAAATTTTATATATCGATTCCGTCATTGGTACCCAGCCGATCAACTCGTTAGCATCGCGTATCAAGCTTGTGATGTCACGTCAAGAAGTAGCGCCCACGAGGACCGCAGCACGTATACCGGCTGCATTTCCACTCTGCTTGTATTACTGAGCCGTCAATATTCCCTTACGCAAGCTGTTCTCGAGATATTCTTAGAACAGGCGATTTCGAATATTCATGGAAATTCGAGGGGAGAGACGCCTTTAGGACTTTCTTAAGCGATTGAAGGACGATATTGAAACGTTATACATTTTATTGAATAATTTACAAGAAAATTATATATAAAATCTCGTGGAAATAAAAATATGTACACAGAAAAAAAATAAGTGTCAAATCGAAACTTATATACTTAAATTAATGCGTTTATTGTTTCATGTTTTATACGCAACAATTTATAATCTTCTTAGAAGAATTTAATAATTTTAAATTTCAATTTTAAATTTCTATTTAAATTATTAATAATTAAATTTTAAATAACTTTATAATTAAATAAACTTTAGATTTTAAATAATTAAATTTCAATATTATAGTCTTATTTTAATATTGTAATTGTCATCTCGAGAATATATAATTATTTAATTCTGCTTTAAGAAAATTATAATCTTTGATTTAAAAATGTCATTTTTTATTTAACATTTTTTATCTATCATTTTAAATTTCTATTTAAATTATTAATAATTAAATTTTAAATAACTTTATAATTAAATACATTTTAAATTTTAAATAATTAAATTTCAATATTATAGTCTTATTTTAATATTGTAATTGTCATCTCGAGAATATATAATTATTTAATTCTGCTTTAAGAAAATTATAATCTTTAATTTAAAAATGTCATTTTTTATTTAACATTTATCTATCATTTTAAATTTCCATTTAAATTATTAATAATTAAATTTTAAATAATTTTATAATTAATTATTAATAATTAAATTTTAAATAACTTTATAATTAAACACATTTTAAATTTTAAATAATTAAATTTCAATATTATAGTCTTATTTTAATATTGTAATTGTCTCGAGAATATATAATTATTTAATTCTGCTTTAAGAAAATTATAATCTTTGATTTAAAAATGTCATTTTTTATTTAACATTTTTTATCTATCATTTTTCATTTAACATTGTTACTTTTCCATTCAAGAAAATCAAATCTTAAATAATCATAAGAATATATTTTTCTTGAATTGAACTGTATAAAATGGCTTCATTCAAGTAAGCAATTATTTTAAAAAATTAAATTTTTTAAATTAACGGAATATAATCTCATTTCAAGATTTACATGTAAAAACTAAATATATTTTCAAAACAAGAATGTGCTTTTTTTCTGTGTACACTATATAACATATTAATGATAGGAGATTTATTAATCTCGAAATTAAATATGAAAGGAACGATTAGCGTTAATCATCAAATTATAAAAAAAACCATGGAATGAAGAAATTTCGAAATCTCGCGTTTCTATTCGTGTGATGAGCAACAACGGAAATGAAATGATAAGGACACACTCGATCCGGTTAAATGTCGATTAAGAAAACGGAGTCGTATTAAATTATTTAGTTCACGTTCCATAAATGAAACGATTATGTCATGCTGCTATATTGTCGCTTGATCATCGTAGAAAATCGAATGATGAATTATCGCCTCGATGGATAAATTCCAGCCTTCATTTTACCATACAAAGAACTGCAATAAAAATGAAGAACCACATTATATAATCATTTAAGCAACAAGTCCGATTGCAAGAAGAAATATTTAACTTTAGATAGCCTTTATGACCTTATCTCTAGCATTCTTCGAATTTGCATTTATTGGCGAGAAAAATTGTCGAAAGATGTACGAGACAAATTGTAAGATTTTTTCGCATACTTGAAATATTAATAATTCTTGTGCTGTAGGAAATAATCTGAAAACAATCTAATATTGCAAGTAAAATAAATTATATAAATTTAACTAAATAATTAGGCAAATACATTAAATAAATAAAATAAAATAAATAAAAAATTAAATAAATAAAATAAATTAATTCAGACATTTCGCCTCGAGGAGGAAAAAGAGTCAAAACTTGTCGTCAACCGAACCAAAACGAGTCAATGAACATCGACTTTCACTGTCATCTTTTCCCACTAATATAATCAAGAAAAATTAATTATATATTATTAACTTTCTGCCGCATCATTTTGTGGCACATCTTTCAACAATATCTTGATTGTGACTAAAATGAAATCTTTTAAAGTAGGCATCTCATCGAGAATCAACGCGAGTGGATATCGAAATGTATTTGGATATTGGTTGTAGAAAAACAAAGGAAATAAAAGAGACCATTAAAAAATAAAGAGAGAGAGAGAGTTCCGTTTTTTTTTCATTGTAAATAATTTTAATTCAATAAAAAAATTTCGGACATGATAATCCTTCATAATAAGATGCATCTCCTTTTCCTATTAATAGTTTAATATATTCTTAAAAGTTCCTTATATCCTTATGAATTAATCAATAATTTCTTATCAAATGGATAATTATAATATATTATATTTCTTATTAATTAGATGATTAACGTAAATGGACCTGTTTTTTAATGCACTTTCTTTCTCAATTCTTCTCTTATCTTTAACATTTTTTACGTTTTTTATATATCTCATTTTGAGGAGATAATTGCACACTACATAATGCTGCAGAAAAGAAATAGATTAATAAATTATCTAAATTCTAAATCAATAAAATTTAAAATCTCTAATCTATAATTTTATTATTGTAGAATTTTAGATTAGAGATTTTAAATTTTGTTGATTTAGAATTTAGATAATTCATTAATCTATTTCTTTGTAATTTTTAATAAAATTAAAAATCTCTAATCTAAAATTTTATTATTTAAAAATTTTAGATTAGAGATTTTAAATTTTGTTGATTTAGAATTTAGATAATTCATTAATCTATTTCTTTGCAATTTTTAATCAAATTAAAAATCTCTAATCCAAAATTTTTAATCAATAAAATTTAAAATCTCTAATCTATAATTTTATTATTGTAAAATTTTAGATTAGAGATTTTAAATTTTGTTGATTTAGAATTTAGATAATTCATTAATCTATTTCTTTGTAATTTTTAACAAAATTTAAAATCTCTAATCTAAAATTTTGTTGATTTAGAATTTAGATAATTCATTGATCTATTTCTTTGTAATTTTTAATAAAATTAAAAATTTCTAATCTAAAATTTTTAAATAATAAAATTTAGATAATTTATTAATCTATTTCTTTGTAATTTTAAATAAAATTAAAAATCTCTAATCTAAAATTTTAAAATAATAAAATTTAGATAATTCATTAATCTAAAATTTTATTATTGTAAAATTATAGATTTTAAATTTTCTTGATTTAGAATTTAGATAATTCATTGATCTATTTCTTTGTAATTTTTAATAAAATTAAAAATCTCTAATCTAAAATTTTAAAATAATAAAATTCAGATAATTCAGATAATTCATTAATCTATTTCTTTGTAATTTTCAATAAAATTAAAAATCTCTAATCTAAAATTTTATTGTTGTAAAATTTTAGATTAGAGATTTTAATTTCGTTGATTTAGAATTTAGATAATTCATTAATCTTTCTTTGTAATGTTTAATAAAATCTCTAATCTAAAATTTTAAAATAATAAAATTAAAAATCTCTAATCTAAAATTTTATTATTTAAAAATTTATTATTTTCAAATTTACATAATTAATCTATTTCTTTGTAATTTTAAATAAACTTAAAAATCTCTAATCTAAAATTTTAAAATAATAAAATTTAGATAATTCATTAATCTAAAATTTTATTATTGTAAAATTAGAGATTTTAATTTTCTTGATTTAGAATTTAGATAATTCATTGATCTATTTCTTTGTAATTTTCAATAAAAATCTCTAATCTAAAATTTTATTGTTGTAAAATTTTAGATTAGAGATTTTAATTTCGTTGATTTAGAATTTAGATAATTCATTAATCTTTCTTTGTAATGTTTAATAAAATCTCTAATATAAAATTTTAAAATAATAAAATTAAAAATCTCTAATCTAAAATTTTATTATTTAAAAATTTTTTATTATTTTCAAATTTACATAATTCATTAATCTATTTCTTTGTAATTTTAAATAAACTTAAAAATCTCTAATCTAAAATTTTAAAACAATAAAACATTAAATCTCGAATAAAAATATTAGGAAAGAAATCGCCCCTCGTGTTTTAATCGTTCCAACCGTGACGAAAAAAAAAATGAACGAAAAAAAATCAACGAAGCTGACGTTTCTCTCTCTTTCTCTCCGGATCGATCTTCTTGTTCGCCGAAAGGGCAATCTTGACGTACCGTTAACGTCAGCTGCTGGAGCCTCGCTGACCACGTGGTATGTCAGGAAGACACAGCACCACGCGAGGTAGCGTCCGATTGTCGTCCCTTTGTCGCCAAACATCTCTCCCTCTCTTTCTCTCTCTCTCTTTCACTGACCGACCCGGGATCCCGCTGATGCACACCACTTCTCGGGAACGCGCGTCCGCGTTCGTCGCTTTGAGCCGACTGCGCATCACGAGTGCGGAAATTGATGAAAACCATCGGGCAGAGCCGTAATCGGGAATTATAGCACCCTGTACGTAGAACGTGATTTTCGATGCGACAGGGATGTGAGAATTTTATGTACGTGGAAGCTCGGAGAAATCTAGAAATTCGACGGGTCTTAAGCAACTTGTGGTCAGTCTCATCTTTTAAGACGATCTAGAAGAGTAAACGAAATTTAGAAAGAGGAAATCCTGAGAAAGTTGTTACTTTTATTAATACCGTATTTGGTAGAACCATCTTCTCCCCCAGTCATCTATTCTTTTTGCTCAATCGATAAAACCAACATCCTGTTACTCAATCGATAAAATAAGAAATATCCCTTGTCGCAATTATTGTTTAAATAAAAGGTAAATATATGTAATAAATTAAATTATTAGTAATTTGTGAATATAAAAATGTTTAGAAGAATATTAGAATGTAAAAAATTGAAACTCAAATGAAAAATGTCAAGCATCTATATTTCATATTAAAAAATTATCTTATTTTTATTCAATTAATAAGATAAAACAAAATATTTATATTTATTACATATATCGATAAAATAAGAAATATCACTTGTCACAATTATTATTCAAAAATAATATTTAAAATAATAAATATTTAAAATAATAATATTTAAAAATATTAAATATATGTAATAAATTAAATTATTAGTAATTTGTGATTATAAAAAAATTTAGAAAAATAATATTTAAAATAATAATATTTAAAAATATTAAATATATGTAATAAATTAAATTATTAGTAATTTGTGATTATAAAAAAATTTAGAAAAATATTAGAATGTAAAAAATTGAAACTCAATAATAAATGAAAAAAAAAATAAGCATCTATTTTATTGTAAAAATTATCTTATTTTTACTCAATTAATAAGATAAAATAAAATATTTATATTTATTACATATATCGATAAAATAAGAAATATCACTTGTCACAATTATTATTTAAAAATAAGTTAAATATATGTAATAAATTATATTATTAGTAATTTGTGAATATAAAAAAGTTAAATATTAGAATGTAAAAAATTGAAACTCAATAATAAATGAAAAAAATATCAAGCATCTATATTTCATAGTAAAAATTATCTTATTTTTACTCAATCAATAAAATATTTATATTTATTACATATATCGATACAATAAAAAATATCACTTGTCACAATTATTATTTGAAAATAAGTTAAATATATCTAATAAATTAAATTATTAGTAATTTATGAATGTAAAAAAGTTAAATATTAGAATGTAAAAAATTGAAACTCAATAAATGAGAAAAATATCAAGCATCTATATTTCATAGTAAAATAATTTATTTTATTTTTACTCAATTAATAAAATAAAATAAAATATTTATATTTATTACATATATAAAATGGAATTTCCTAAAATTTTATTGGGCATGTTGTGGGCATTTTGAAAAAAATGAAATTCCGACTACAATTAATGAAGCAAATACTAGAGATAAGATACCTGTCAAATCGAAATTTGATGTGCAAGATTCCTTCGTAGGTCTGTATCGCTCGATGACGGATAAATCATTATCCAAAATATTGTCCTGGCATCGGAGATCATTCGAAGGCACATAAACATTATAATATAACTTGCACGCTTCTTCATTTTTCGCTGCAAGACGACTTCCTTGATACAAGAGCACAACAATCGACAGCGTTAATCTTCTCGAGACACTCGGTGCTCTCATCTTATCAAAACTGTTATCACATGCGCCGGAAAATATCTTCGTAACGTTTTATATAATTGCCTTTACTGGGAATTAGAATTGTTATTTTACTGTGTCATCTCAACAATTGTTTGATTTACATATTTTGCATGTTTCTTCAATATTCGTATTGAAATATTTATAAATTAAATAATAAATTTAAATAATAAATTTATATCGTTTTCTTCGAATATATTATGATTCGAATATGCGCTTATCCGGCATCGATCGCTCCCCGATGAATCGCATCAGTATCAAAATTCGGGCATTTATAGGAGAAAGCGGGAAACTCGAAAGCGAGACGGCCGATGGTTTTTGTGATCGAAAAGAACGGCTAATCGTCGCACGATCGATTCGATTTCCTATTCCCAGACGAATATGTCATCATCGGTCCATGACGTTTTGTAATGAAATGTGAACGAAACATTCCAGTCCGTGATTTGGTCTGTGAACAACACACATTTACATATCAGCATTAAATGATTATCTTTAATTAAAACTTTCTTTCTTTGGTAAGGAAGCTTGCATTTTATACAATTTTTTGTACCTGCTTCATTTTATGCTCCGAGAAGTGTCTGTATTTTTGAAAAAAAAAAAATAACATATACAGGGTAGGTACATTTTAATCTACGCACTGAAATATTTCAAAATTCATAAGTTTAAGAGAAAAATGTTTCGGACAAAAGTTGTATGGCTTGAAGGGGAACATAAGATGGTGCCATTAATTTGACCTTGAAGAGTCACTTGAAGGTCACAGGAAGGTTACCTCCAAATTTTTAAATGGGACACCCTATATACTTTCACATATTCTTGTAGATTGCCTCAAGAGCTTTCCAAAACATTATAATAAAGTATTTTTTCATTGAATACTTTTCGAGTTATGAGGCTTAAAGTAATATCTTAATTTTACATAGATCATAAAATATCTATTAAAATATTCATTTTTCGATTATCTTATCTTAATACTTTTATGTACAAAATAATGAAAGGAATCAATTGATGTAAAGAAAACACATAATTATTTCGAAAAATATGTAATTGTTAATTGCAAATTACATTTTTTTTCGAAATAACTGTGTTTTCTTTAGATCAATTGATTCCTCTCATTATTTTATACATAAAAGTATTATGGTAAGGTAATAAAAAAATGAATATTTTACTAGATATTATAGTTTATGTAAAATTAAAAAATTATTTCTTCAAGCCTCATAACTTGGAAAGTTCTCAATGGAAAAATACTTTATTATAGTGTTTTGGAAAACTCTTGAGGTAAACTACATAAACATGTAAAAGTATATAGGGTGTTCCATTTAAAAAGTTGGAGGTGACCTTCACGTGACCTTCAGGTGACTCTTCAAGGTCCAACTAATGGCACCATCTTATGTCCTCCTTCAAGCCATACAACTTTTGTCTGAAACATTTTTCGATTGAATGCAGTGTTTCTGAAATATTCGCGTGTATCGATCAAAATGGTCTACCCTGTATACAAATGTTTTCTTTGAAAAGTATCAATATATATGTATAATAGATAATTAAATTATGCGAACGAGCCGAGCTAATGCTCGAACAAATCGAATTAACCGACGACTTAATACAATTACTGGGGCAACAGAGTGGACGATCCTGAGGCTTCCTCTGTGTGTTGTTGAAAATTGTTGAGCAGTTTTCGCATGTCGATCGTCGGTGGTGTCTAGTTTCCTTTCGTTTCTAAACGCTGATAAAGACAGTATCGCGCACGTAAACAGATAAAAATGGGCAAAGAAGACGCAGAAACTGTAGCCCTAAAGAAAGAGTTGGAAGATCTCATTAACAAGTGCAAGGTTTAAGCGTTTTATGTTACATCACGGTTATAATTTTTAGCATAAATAAGACTTTTCGGTATAATTTCTATCTTTATTCGCTTTACCTCTTTGCTTTATTCGCTTCATTAGGAAGAGCAAAAGAAGCAGCAGGATACAACGTTGGAACAAGCGTGCAACGGAGTGGCGGCTGCTCCGAAAGTTAGATTGACGACTAAGAAGTTGCTGAAGGGACACATTAATAAAGTCAATTCGGTGCATTACAGCGGCGATAATCGGTTGGTTCGACTTAATAAAGCGTGCTTTACACGATCTACAATTCCTCGCATATCCCAATATATTTTTGACATCTCACTCCTTCCAATATTTTTTACACAAGGCACATAAAATTAGAAAATAGATTTTAAATTTTGTCAATTATATAGATCATCTAAAGCAGATTTTACGATTTTTCAATCGCGAATCGTAAACTTATTTTTCTTTTTATCGACAATTTTTTTTTTTTAATAAGTCTTCAGTATTGAGAAAATAAATTTACGAAAAATTATCTATGAAAATTATTATCATTATTTATGCTTTCATCATTATTTACGTAGGCATTGCGTGACCGGTTCGTTGGATGGAAAGTTGATCATCTGGGATTCATGGAGCGGTAACAAGGTACAGGTCATCCCGTTGCGTTCAGCCTGGGTGATGTCGGTGGCTTTCGCGCAGTCCGGCAACTTTGTTGCGTGCGGTGGTATGGACAACATGTGCACCGTTTATGATGTGAACAATCGCGATGCTACGGGATCCGCCAAGATTGTAAGGGAACTGCTGGGATATGAAGGATTCCTGTCGTCCTGCAGATTCCTCGACGATAAGAAGATCATTACCGGGTCCGGCGACATGAAAATGTATCTGTTAATAACGTTGAGGATAGATAGCCAATATAGGGGTGTCCCATTTTAATCGATCACCCTGAATAACTTTTTTAATTTTGATTGTAGAAAAAAATGTTTCGGACAAAAGTTGTATGGTTTTAAGGGGCACATAAGACGGTGCCGTTAGCTCGAGCTTGAAGAGTCATCCGAAGGTCACGTGAAGGTCACCTCCAACTTTTTAAATGGGACACCCTATGTGCTTTTGCATATTCTTGTAGCTCGTCTCGAGAGCTTTCCAAAACACTATAATAAAGTATTTTTTCATTGAGTACTTTCCGAGTTATGGGACTTGAAATCATTTCTTAATTTTATACATAAATCATAAAAAAATATCTAGAAAAATAGTAATTTTTCGATTATCTTATCTTAATACTAGATAATGAGAGGAATCAATTGGTATAAAGAAAACATATAATTGGTTCGAAGAAAAAATATGTAATTTGCAATTAACAAGTAAATATTTTTTCTTAAAAATAACTGTGTGTTTTCTAATTGTACCAATAATACCAATTGATTCCTCTCATTATTTTACATAAAAGTATTAAGGTAAGATAATCGAAAAATGAATATTTTACAAGATATTTTACGATTTATGTAAAATTAAGAAATGATTTCAAGCCTCATAATTCGGAAAGCACTCAATAGAAAAATACTTTATTATAGTGTTTTGGAAAGCTCTCGAGACAAGCTACAGGAATATGTAAAAACACATAGGGTGTCCCATTTAAAAAGTTGGAGGTGTCCTTCACGTGACCTTCAGATGACTCTTCAAGGTCAAACTAATGGCACCATCTTATGTGCCCCTTAAAGCCATACAACTTTTGTCGGAAATATTTTTTTCTACAATCAAAATTAAAAAAGTTATTCAGGGTGATCTATTAAAATAGGATACCCTGCATTTTACGAGCAATTATACAAATGATGAATATACCTTGTGTGTGTGTCTCTAGTTGTATATGGGATCTCGAGGCTAACAAGAAGACGACGGACTTCGAGGCGCATGCAGGCGACGTGGTGAGCATTAGCTTGTCTCCCGATGGCAACACTTATGTCACCGGCTCGGTTGACAAAACTTGCAAACTGTGGGATCTACGGGAGGAGAAAGCCAAGCAGACGTTCTTCGGTCATGATGCTGACGTAAACTCCGTCTGCGTAAGTGCCTTTCGAGATTTGCACTCAAGATATTTCAGCAGAGGATTATTTACTTTGTTCATTTGTTACTTTGTTGCTTTGTTCATTTAGTATCATCCTTCCGGGCAAGGCTTCGTGACAGCGTCCGAGGACAAAACGGCCAGACTGTGGGACTTTCGATCCGATCAGCAGTTGGCCACCTTCAAGCCGCCGAGCTCCAACCCCGGATTTACATCATGCGGCTTGTCTCTAAGCGGCAGGTTCATATTCTGCGGCAGCGACGATAATTCCATTCACATATGGGATACATTGAAGAATCAGCATAATGGTAAATCTATCGATTCTGAAGAACTGTATTTTTTATAATGCAAAAATTAATAATTATATCGATAAAATATATCCGCGAAGACATATCGAATTTTCGTTGTGTCAATCACATTTTCGGACGTTTGTAAAATTCTCCTCTTCGTTTCCTTTTAAAAACGCTCGTTCTTGCTTCAAGGTATTTTGTCGGGCCACGAGAACAGAGTGACGTCGCTCAGTGTCACTGGCAACGGGATGGCAGTGGCCAGTTGCTCCTGGGATCAGAACGTCCGAATTTGGGTGTGAACGGTAACAAGTGATCGATGAGAAGACACCGGACGAAATATATTACCAAAAATATATTGATGTTGAAAAAGCCGATCGATTCTTCTTGCACGAAACCTGCACAGTCCCTGATTGAATGAAGCTCTTACCGATATAAACTGCCTCTTTAGTTTACAATTAATGTGATAATCAATAGCTCCATCTACGTTAAACTGCGTCTCGCACCCATCGTTAAACTAAACTTTACAAAATATATAAAATTTCTTCGAAATATTGATTTCGCGGATCCATTTTACATGTCGGAAATAAATCTTCATTTCATGAACAATTACATTAATATTATCTTTCTTATCAGCGGTGTAGCTTACGAACGTATGCTTGTGATATTCAATAATTTACTTGGAAATAAATTCCTTTATCGACTTTCAAAGATGAAAATTATTTAATCCAATCAATTAATTGAGTGGGAATTAATTAATATAATTAATTCGTAAGCTACACGTTTGACTGGCAATGCGAGTTGCATTTGCATCGTTTATTTCTGTAACATGGACATAATACACTATTCGTTTTTTTTTCCTATTGATGCTGCAGAAGAGTGCGTTAAAAAAATCGTATCGCGCGTGTTTTAAGATTTACTTACTAATGCAATACAATAAGGATTTGGTACATCGATTAGGCGATAAAGCGATCGATTGGCGTCAAAAATACTTGTGTTCTCTTCTCGGCGAATCTGATCGTCGCCGCGGTGATATCATATATCATTTATGCTATTTGTTCTCGTGAGCATCAATCTAGGCCAGTCTAGCAACAAATACCGAGTGGACCAAGAGTCGAATATCTTATAGGGTGCATTTTAGAACAAGATGCTTTAGACAAAAGTTGTAAGGATTAAAAAGATGTATTTAACTGTAATATCCATTTGACATTGAGCGGCGTCGCCAAGGTCAGGGCAAGGTCAACTTGAAATTTTTAAATGGAACCCTCTATTTTTCATTGCATATTCATGTAGCTCATCTCGAGAGCTTTCCAAAACACTATAATTAAGTTAGTTTTCATTAAGTACTTTCCGAGTTATGAGACTTGAAATTATTTCTTAATTTTACATAAACTGTAAAATATCTTGTAAAATATTCATTTTTCGATTATCTTACCTTAATACTTTTATGTACAAAATAATGAGAGGAATTAATTGGTATAAAGAAAACACATAATTATTTCGAAGAAAAAATATGTAATTTGTAATTAACAATTAAATATTTTTTTCTTAAAAGTAACTATGTGTTTTTCTTTACACCAATTGATTCCTCTCATTATTTTCTACATAAAAGTATTAAGGTAAGATAATCGAAAAATGAATATTTTACGGTTTATATAAAATTAAGAAATTATTTCAAGCCTTATACGGTTTATGTAAAATTAAGAAATTATTTCAAGTCTTATAATTCAAAAAGTGCTTGAGGGAAAAATATTTTATTCTTTGAAAAGCTCTCGAGGTAAGCTACAAGAATATGCAGTGAAAAATAGGAGATTCCATTTAAAAAATTCAAGTTAATCTTCCCCTGACCTTGACGACGCCACTCAATGTCAAATGGATATCACAGTTAAACACATCTTTTTAATCCTTACAACTTTTGTCTAAAGCATTTTGTTCTAAGATGCATTCTATATTCGACTGTATCCAGACTTTCGGTCCACCCTGTACACGGGACGCGTGTGTTAAAATGCTTCAAACTTATGACAAGGTCCTTTATGGTGCGTCACAAAATTGCCATAGCTATCCAGCGAATTCGTGGAGAATCTTTTCCTAGTCGAAGCTCGCGTTGTATTCTATTTATATAAATAAACGAATGTAAACTCTCTATTACAATTATCTGTACTGTACATAATAAACGTTACAACATTAAAGGAGACGCTCTAAAGCTTCGATTAATCTCTATTATACGAATCATGATGACACAATTCTTAAATGGCTGCACGAGGAGAAACTTACGCGGTGTCTAACATAAATATACGATGCGATTTCGACGGAATTGAAATATCGATCACAAGGCTGACTGTCTCTCAACATGGTCGGCACATTGTACATATGTACAATCACTCACGGTCCGTGAATTGCTCGATGCAAATCGATGTGATGATACTTAAGTCCATGAAAATACTTTCGAGACAGGCGCGAATTAGAATCCATCCAAATGAACGAGCAGGGCAACGATCACTGTGGCTCCGGCTTCTTTGGTGGCCCATTTGCTGGACTCGCAGTGCAAATCGGTGCTGTCCTTGTCGCCGGGACTAATCGTATACGAGCCTGGTCTTACCAGCAATTGGAACGCAGTTGATACGTTCAATTTTTTATTCGACTGCATGTCGATATACCTAGGTACAAGTTTGACAGGATTAAATTATTTTTAATTTATAAATTATTTTTTATTTATGATTTAAATTATTTTTAATTTATAAATAATTTTTAATTTATGATATAAAAAAAGAATGCGCATACGTCTCTTACATAGACAAGCTACTTACGGATATTTTCTAGTAAATTCGTCGGACGCAGCGTACTTGATACTGGGCGAGAACGACACCTGCAAGTTCTGATCTTCACTTTTTATACCCGCTGTCAGGTTGCTTACGTCTAATTGCTCTTTGGTCATAAGCTCTCCTCTATCTAGGATCAATCTATACATGTGTCATGTATAAATTAATATGAAAAATAATATGTAATATACAGGATAGACCATTTTAATCAATATACGCGAATATCTCAGAAACGCTGCGTTAAATCGAAAAATGTTTCAGATACAAGTTGTATGGCTTGAAGGGGGGCATGAGATGGTACCATTGGTTTGACCTTGAGTGGCGTTGTTAAGGACAGGGCAAGATCATCTTGGATTTTTTAAATGGAACTTCTTATTTTTTATTACATATTCTTGTAGCTTATCTCGAGGGCTTTCCAAAACACTATAATAAAATATTTTTTTATCAAGTACTTTTCGAGTTATGAGGCTTGAAATAATTTCTGAATTTTACATAAACCATAAAATATCTTGTAATATTATTTTTCGATTATCTTACCTTAATATTTTATGTACAAAATAATGGAAGTAATCAATTGATGTAAAGAAAACATACAGTTGCTTTTAAGATAAAATATGGAATTGTTAATTGCAAATTACATATTTTTTCTTTGAAACAACTATGTGTTTTCTTTACACCAATTGATTCCTCTCATTATTTTGTACATAAAAGTATTAAGGTAAGATAATCGAAAAACGAATATTTTACAAGATATTTTACAGTTTATGTAAAATTAAGATATTATTTTAAGTCTCATAACTCGAAAAGTACTCAATAAAAAAATACTTTATTATAGTGTTTTGGAAAGCTCTTGAGGCACGCTACAAAACTATGCAAAAGTATATAGGGTGTCCCGTTTAAAAAGTTGGAGATGACCTTCACGTGCCCTTCAGGTGATTCTTCGAGGTCAAACTAATGGCACCATCTTATCTCCCCCTTCAAGCCACGCAACTTATATCTGAAACATTTTTCGATTTAATGCAGTGTTTCTGAGATATTCGCGTGTATTGATTAAAACACCCTGTATACATAATCGAAAAGAGTCAAGATTACATTCATATTACCTTATCGCATCTAATCGTATGCCGTAGAACGCAACGTGCCACTTGTCCGTCGTACTCTGCGGGATCTGATTGGCGTTAATGCTCTGCTTCAGCGGGAACCTAGCCCAGCCAACCGGGATCGCGAACTCCGCAGGTGGTTCGCCCTTCTTGCAGATCGTGTTATCACCGTCCACCTTGTAACACGCGCTACAGTAGCACAATATCTCATCGGCGGAGAAAAATTCGTCCGGCAAGACGAGCGACTTTTTCAGCTGCATACACGCCTTCAGATAGTCGCACTTCCTCGAGGACGCGACGACGGTAGAGCCAAGCGGAGTGGACGGTAACGACGGCATCAGCGGTATCGAGGCGTCTCGCGTCTGATGGATCATCGGGTTCTGGCTCGGGAGTATATTCCCGTTGAAGATCGAGTTGGAGTCGCGGATCGACGCAACGTTGTCTCGACTTGCGTAGGAGCGCGGCTCGTGAAAGCCCGAGCAAACGTTGTTGGGCAGATCCGACAGGTTGTTCGGCTGCGTACTGCTATTGACAACCTGACTGTTGGACGCTATGCTCTCGTTAATCGCGTTATTCGCGTTCGTCGCCGTGATCGCCGCGTTCAGGCTACTCATGTTACTGGCGCTCGCCACCATACCTTTCTGTATATTAATATTGGTCGCGTTGTTTATCTCGACATTCGTACACTCGTTTCTGATACTCAAGACGCTCGCGAGCGCGCGATTCCCCGAGTCGAGATTCGACTCGTTCGAGTTGTTTTCCGGCTGATTGTTCAATGGCGTTTGCTGCCCCGCGTTGTCGAGGTACACCCTATTCTTGGCGCTCCGGGCATCGTTACTCAACTCGGAACACGAGTCCGAATTATTGCTGTCGGCGCTGGATACGGTTTTATTTACTACGCTATTGTTCGCCAGATTCGCGCTGTCGAAGGACGAGTATTCAGCTTCGAGGTTGCCGTCCCTGGTGCTCGAGCCGCATTGACTTGGTACGCTTGGGGACGTCGAAGACGGCGAGAGATCCGAAGAGGTAGTCGCCATCGCATTTTCCTTCTCGTGACGTTCCAGATCTGCCTTCTCGCGCGAATTCTCCACATCTTCCGCCTCCACGTTTGTGCACTCGATAGGAGCGACGAGTGCATTGTCGATAGCTGTCGTGTAGGTAGACTCCTCGTTGACCCCTGCGAGGGATACCTGCTCGCACTGGCCGTACAGATCGATCACGGCGAAGACGTAGGGCGGCAGATCGGTGGCGGCCACCCCCTGATCAACGCCGTTGATGAACAAGTGCAATCGATTGTCCTCATCGATCAGTAGACCTACGATAGAGTTGCACTGAAGATTCTCCAAACCGGCGCCGTACTTGGTCTTTACCCTCATGCCGTTGTGAAATATCCAGTCGCTGCAGATGATCCAGGAGTGTCTCTTGAAGCCGAGCGCCGTCAACGGGAAGCTCGTCTGCTTCTCCGGGGATATGCAGGAGACGCCGCAGAGAATATTCGACACCCAACGTTCGTTCAGCTTCTCTATCTTGACTTGGAACGGCTTGCCTTTTATCAACGGCCGGCTGGACATCACCACGCCCTGATTATAACTGGCCACGCGTTTGGCGACCGTCTTGGTCTCCAGCTGTATATTCCTGCCGTGATTCTCGTGAAACTCGTAGCTCCAATCCCCGTCGCCGACAGTCGCGTTGGCGACAGCGGGCTGAGTTGGGGTGAGCGTCGCCTCGTTCATCAATTTTCCCTCGGACACGTCGATGGAGGTGTCCATGCCCGCGTCATTTCTCGGTGGCATCGGGTCCAGCAGAAGCTCCAACGAATCCTGCAGCCTCAGACTGGCGTTGGGAGATATCACGGGATTCTGCTGCTTGCTGCTGGTGATGTTGACGGCCACGGTGCTGCCGAACAGCTCGATCACCGCGTACACCATCTCCGGTATGTCGGACGCCGCCACGCCCATGTCCTCGCCATTCATGTAGAACTTGAGGTTACCCTCAGGTGTACGCTTCACGCCGATCTTGTCGTGCACCCGTAACCAATCCAGACTCGTGCAGTAATTCGAGGTGAGCGCGAAACCCATGTGCCTCACCTCGTTACCGGTTAGATACCAGGCGTCGCTAGGTATGGACGTCATTCCAGGCACAAGATTCATCGATGTCAACCAGTTCCCTGTCTCGTTACTCAAGACGCCCACTCTCAGACAACCGCTCCACTCTCGCGCTACTTCTTGAATCGCGATCTCGAACAATTCGTTGTTTTCCAGAGGCGCGTCGCTCAACAGCACGGCGTTATTGTACTCTCTGCATCTGGTCGCCACGGTTCTATCGCTGTTCAGTTGTATATTCAGCCCGACCGATTCGTGAAACTTGTGCAAAATCTCCGTCTGCGCCTGAGGTTGGATCACCGAAGTCGGTTGTTGGCTGATGCTGTTTTCAGAGGGTAAATATTGCTGTGTCAGCGGATCTCTACGCTCGGGCAATACAATCGTTACCTGAAAAAAATTGGTTGGAATCAAGTTGCGAGAAAAATGGACAATTATTGTCATTATCGAGCGAATATTATTGATTAAGTTTCCACCGAGAGTTCGAATCGGGACAGAGTTGGGTCAGAATCGGATCAGAGTCAAGTTGAGGTGAACTTTTTATGGTGAAAACACCAATAAGCTCTAGTCTGACCCAACTCTGACCCGATTCGAACTCTCGGTGGAAACTTAGTTATTCATGTTATACCTGTGCGCATTGTCCATAGAGATCTATTACTGGATAAACGTTGACTGGTAGTCCCGTGCAAGCGGGACCTTGATCCACTCCATCCAAAAAATAATGTAAGGAGGAGTCCGAGCACCGCATCATTCCGATTCGATTGCCTTCCACTAATTTGTCTAAATCGCAAGAGTAATTATTGCGCAACGTAACTCCATCGCGCATCACCGTCGATCCTGAGAGCATCCACGTGTCGTGATCGATATCCGTCATTGTAGATGGGAATTCCAATTCATCGGGCCTTATCACAGTAACGCCTGTAGTTTTATGTCATCGAGAAATTATATGGATAACTTTTATTATGTTTGACAGATGCAGGATGGACCAAAAGTCGAATATCTCGTACAGAATGCATCTTGGAACAAAATGCTTTAGACAAAAGTTGTAAGGATTAAAAAGATGTATTTAACTGTGATATCCATTTGACATTGAGTGGCGTCGTCAAGGTCAGGGCAAGGTCATCTTGAATTTTTTAAATGGAACCCCCTATTTTTCATTGCATATTCTTGTAGCTTACTTCGAGAGCTTTCCAAAACACTATAATAAATTATTTTTCCCTCAAGTACTTTGTGAGTTATAAGGCCGTAAAATATTCATTTTTCTTACTTTATCTTACCTTATCTTTTCTTACATTATCTTACCTTAATACTTATATACAAAATAATGAGAGGAATCAATTGATGTAAAGAAAACACATAGTTACTTTTAAGAAAAAATATTTAATTGTTAATTGCAAATTATATATTTTTTCTTAAAAGTAACTATGTGTTTTCTTTACACCAATTGATTCCTCTCATTATTTTGTACATAAAAGTATTCAGATAAAATAATCGAAAAATGAATATTTTACAAGATATTTTACGCTTTATGTAAAATTAAGAAATGATTTCAAGCCTTATAATTCCAAAAGTGCTTGAGGGAAAAATATTTTATTCTAGTGTTTTGGAAAGCTCTCGAGATAAGCTACAAGAATATGCAATGAAAAATAGGGGGTTCCACTTAAAAAATTCATATTGACCTTGTCCTGACTTTGGCGACGCCGCTCAATGTCAAATGGATATTACAGTTAAATACATCTTTTTAATCCTTACAACTTTTGTCTAAAGCATTTTGTTCTAAAATGCACTCTATACGAGATACAAGATTCGACTGTATCCAAACTTTTGATCCACCCTGTATAGTTGGGACAGCAATTACCTGCTTCTATAGCACCAGACCATCTGGCAACCATTTTATCTATCGTCACTTCGAACATTTCACCATCGCGTAACGCGCGATTCGCAATTACAATAGCTTCGTTGAATTCACCCAGAGCTCGCGGTCTGGACGCTGTTAAACCATTGTTCGTGATCCTCGCATTTTTACCATGTACATGATGAAACCTCAGATCGCTGTCAACAGATTCGCACAATCATCATCTACGTTCGACGATATAACATCAATAAATCTATAAATCTATATCTCTGAATTCTGGTAAATAATCACACCTGTACAACGTCGTATTGCTAAAACTGGAATTGTTCGTGGTGGGACTGTAAAAGTCTACATTATCAACTATGGTAGCTTGGGCGGCCTGCCCGTAAAGATCAATCACTCCGTAGACTCGGTCGGGCACATTCATCGCGGCCACACCCTGGTCTGCGCCATTCACGTAAAAGTGTAACGTCGAATTATCCTTTCTCATCACGCCCACGCGATCACCGATCTGCAGACGGTCCAGATTTTGACCATATTGATCTATCATCGTGGTGCCGTTATGCATCACGCCGTTGCCCGTCATCATCCATGTGCCGGATCTGCAAGCGATATGAGCCACCTTCGAGCAATAACATAAGCGGGTAAACAATTTACCGCGCCCTTCGCAGTTCCTCATGCTTTCGCTTAAAACCGATGCGCACGACCCTTACCTACCTAACATTTGTCATGGTAAAAGGAAATTCCAACTCCGTCGGGGAATGCGTGGTGACTCCTATCTCGATAGAACCGGCCCATTTCGTGACGATTTTATCTAATCTGACTTCAAACAATTCATTAGGTTTCAATGGTCTCGAAGTTAATACCACTCCGTTATTGAAATCATCTATGGCACTGAAAGAGATTTATATCTATCGTTAGGAAGAGATTACATGTGATTTTAGAATTTATAAATTTATATACAGGATGTTTCATTTTAATTTCCCCAGGCAAATATTTCGGAAAATAATGAAAAATCGAAAAAATGTTTCAGACAAAAGTTGTATGGTTTCTAGGGGGACATAAGATGATGTCATTAGTTTGACTTTAAAGAATCACATGAAGTTTACATGAAGGTTATTTTGAATTTCTTAAATTCAACATCCTATATATTTTTGCATATTCTTGTAGCTTATCTCGAGAGCTTTCCAAAACACTATAATAAAGTATTTTTTCATTGAGTACTTTCCAAGTTATGAGCTTTGAAATAATATCTTAATTTTACATAGACCATAAAATATCTAGTAAAATATTCTAAATATCTAGTAAAATATTTTTTTGATTATTTTACCTTAATATGTTATGTACAAAATAATAGAGGAATCAATTGGTATAAAGAAAACACATAATTGTTTTGAAGAAAAAATATGTAACTTGCAATTAACAATTCCATATTTTTTCTTAAAAACAACTGTATGTTTTCTTGATACCAATTGATTCCTCTCATTATTTTGTACATAAAAGTATTAAGATAAGATAATCGAAAAATGAATATTTTACAAGATATTTTACGGTTTATGTAAAATTAAGAAATGATTTCAAGCCTCGTAACTCGAAAAGTACTTGAAAAAATGTTTATTTATAGTGTTTTGGAAAGCTCTCGAGAAAAGCAACAAAAATATGCAAAAATATATAGGGTGTTCCATTTAAAAAATTCAAAATGATCTTCACGTAACTTTCATGTGACTATTTAAGGTCAAACTAATGGCATCATCTTACGTCCCCCTAGGAACCATACAACTTTTGTCTGAAACATTTTTTCGATTTTTCATTATTTTCCGAAATATTTGCCTGGGGAAATTAAAATGAAACACCCTGTATATTGTCTGACTAAATAAATATATCTTTTAACTTACTTAGGTCTATGTGCTGTACGTCCGTTATTGATTACATCGGCATGTGTTCCACAACAAGGATGAAACATTAGTCTGTCGGGTAATTCCTCTTCTCCAACTTCTGCAGAATTCATTTTATTTTAAATATCTACGTTAACAGCATTTTCTATTTCCGTAGAAACTTGAAGAACTTGAGGTGCGCATATCATTACCTTCACTTTCCAGACCCTGTAGCTGCAATGTGTTTCTCCTTGTAACTAGATTTTGCTCCTCCCTTTCGTCACGATCGACAATGGTTACTTTTACGGTCATTCCATAAAGATCTATTACACCCCATACACCTGTTGGTATTTTAGCAGCGATACCTTGGTCCAGACCATTTATTAAATAATGAAGATCTCCATTACTCTGCCTAATCATTCCCACACGGTCTCCTTCCTAAAAAATGATACACAATAAATTTGATGCAAGAGGAAAAAATTAAAACAAGAGGTCCAGGATTATAAATCTCATCTTACTCTCAATTCATCCAAATTGAACTCTCCGTATTCCCGTTGTGTGCCTTTGCCGTTCGTTAAAATACCACAGCCAGACATCATAGTCGTGCCAGAACGCATATTGGTCATCGTTGCTGGAAATTCTAGCGCTGTAGGACTATGAGTTGTAACACCAACTTCTATGCTTCCCGACCATTTGTAAACTAGCCTATCTATTCGTATCTACAAATTTTGTAAATTATAAAGTAAATAAAAAATAAGAAAATAATTCTGACATAAAATAATTGCAAAAATTGCAAGAAAAAAATCAGTCACATGCTGTTGCAATTTACACAAATGCTCTTGTATAACTTTACATCAAGTATCTCTGGATACTTACTTCGAATAGTTCATTATCTCGCAACGGCCTATGTGTCATCACGACACCGTTATTAAATTCATCGAGCGGTCTCCGCCTCTCGGCGGTCCTGGCATTATTGGACAGCTTTACCAGCGTTCCGACTCTTTCGTGAAACTTCAATCTGTCTTCCCTTATTGCGGCAGGAGTGGGATTCTTCGGTAAATTAACATTAACATTGACATTTAAATTAACATTTAAGTTAGCGACTAGATTTGTTGTCGAGGAACTAGAGGTTTCCCCCATAACATAATCGTTATTAATCTCAACTTCGTCTTTCGGCATATTAGATGAAGTGACAAGTCTGGGAAGATGATGAATTATGTTGACTTGCACACAATCGCCATACATATCTACAACAGCGAAAATATGCTCCGGAATGTTGCTCACAGCAACGCCTTGCGAAACACCATTGACGTAAAATACCAGCTCGTGCTAGAATCGCAAACAGAAAATTATCACTAATTATTACTCTCTGCGGTATAAATAATGATAAATCAGAATAGCGAGTTACAAATTACATTGGACGTCCGCATCACTCCTACAGTACTTCCCTCCTCCAGATCGTTAAGATCCGTTCCGTACACATCGACAATTCGATCCCCATCGTGAACTATGCCGCAACCAGTCATAATCCAAGATCCATGGCGAAGATTTATGGCACAGGATGGTATCTCCAATGTCTCCGGATCGCATTCTGTCACTCCAATTTCTATACTGCCGCTCCATGATATCATCTGCACAATTTCCAAAATGCGTAGATACAATATCAGTTTGTAGATCAATAAATATATATCAATAATAGGTAAATAATATATAATGAATAATAAATAAATAACAAATAATAAAATATATAATATATAATAAAAAAATAATCAAATATACAATAAATAATAAATAATAAAATGTATAATAAATAAAAAACAAATAATAAATAATATATAATAAATAGGTAAATAATAATAATAAATAAATAAATATGTAAAATGCAGAATTATCAACATTTTCATAAAATACACATCTGCCTTCAAACAAATCAAGCGAAACATTTCAATCGAGCACTTGATGAGAAAAATCACATACAAAACACCACGTGTACCAGATTCTACCACAATTATTGCATTCTGTCACTCCAATTTCTACTGCCGCTCCATGGATATCATCTGCACAATTTTCAAAATGCGTAGACACAATATCAGTTTGTAGATCAATAAATAGGTAAATAATATATAATAAATAATAAATAAATAATCAAATATATAATAAATAATAAATAATAAAATATATAACAAATAAAAAACGAATAATAAATAATATATAATAAATAGGTAAGTAACAATAATAAATAAACAAAAGCGTAAAATGCATTATCAACATTTTCATAAAATACATATCGCTATCTGCCTTCAAACAAATCAAATAAAACATTTCACTCGATGAGAAGAATAACACCCAAAACACCATGTGTACCAGATTCTACGTCGCACAATTATCGCATTCTGTCACTCCAATTTCTATACTGCCGCTCCATGATATCATCTGCACAATTTTCAAAATGCGTAGATACAATATCAGTTTGTAGATCAATAAATAGGTAAATATATATCAATGAATAGGTAAATAATATATAATAAATAATAAATAAATAATCAAATATATAATAAATAATAAAATATAATATAAAATATAAAATAAATAATAAATAAAAAACAAATAATAAATAATATATAATAAATAGGTAAATAATAATAAATAAACAAACATGTAAAATGCACAATTATCAACATTTTCATAAAATACACATCGCTATCTGCCTTCAAACAAATCAAGCAAAACATTCCACTCAATGAGAGAAGAATAACATTCAAAACACCATGTGTACCAGATTCTACGTCGCACAATTATCGCATTCTGTCACTCCAATTTCTATACTGCCGCTCCATGATATCATCTGCACAATTTTCAAAATGCGTAGATACAATATCAGTTTGTAGATCAATAAATAGGTAAATATATATCAATGAATAGGTAAATAATATATAATAAATAATAAATAATCAAATATATAATAAATAATAAAATATATAACAAATATAAAACAAATAATAAATAAATAACAAATAATAAATAATATATAATAAATAGGCAAGTAACAATAATAAATAAACAAACATGTAAAATGCACAATTATCAACATTTTCATAAAATACACATCTGCCTTCAAACAAATCAAGCGAAACATTCCACTCGATGAGAAGAATAACACCCAAAACACCACGTGTACCAGACCCTACGTCGCACAATCATTCCCACGATAAGATTACCGCAGAGATTGGTGCACCGTTGCGTTTTACGGGAAACACACACACATGGACGTCTCGGGGAAAAATATGATCCGCGCGCGCGCGCGTACCTTCTTGTCGATGGTGACTTCGAACAGCTCGTCATCCTGGAGCGGCTCGGCGCTGAACACCAGACCGTAATTGTACTCGGAGAAATTGCGCGTGGCGGTGCAATTATTGTTGCTGAGGGTGACACGGTGGCCGCATCGCCGGTGGAACATGTCGGACCTCAAGCCTCGCCTCGCCTCACCGTGTCAGTCGCGTCGCGCCGTCGTGGACCCCGCAGTCGGCCGACGAACGTATCAGAGCGTGCGCGCGCGCGCGCGCGCGCGCCGCGTCGTCGCGACGCATCGTCGCTGCCTTGCCCTTCTCGCCCTTCGGGCGCTCCGTCCATCGCTCGACTCGCGATGGTTAGATTCTTGCGGTCGATCTAAATACGAACGAACAGAGGAGAATTGCGTGTTAAAGGATCGAGGCCGGGAGTCGGGATTTGATTGGCGAAGTAAACTAAATGCGACAGGAGAGAGGGAAAGAGAAAAAAATATACGGGGTGTCATTTAATTGGCGCCTATTATTTATATGTATAACGATAAAGTCCTGAACCATTTTTTTCTATAATGAAAAAAATTTGAAATCATTTTTTTGAAACCATTTTCTTTTTGAAACCATATTTTTCTTTTATAATGCGAAAAATGTTATTTTGCATTAATTCCTGCGGTCGATCTAAATACGAACGAACAGGGGAGAATTGCGTGTTAAAGGAGCGAGAATCGGAATGGTTTGATTGGCGAAGTAAACTAAATGCGACAGGAGAGAGGGAAAGAGAAAAAAATATACGGGGTGTCATTTGATTGGCGCCTATTATTTATATGTATAACGATAAAGTCCTGAACCATTTTTTTCTATAATGAAAAAAATTTGAAATCATTTTTTTGAAACCATTTTTTTTCAAACCATATTTTTCTTTTATAATGCGAAAAATGTTATTTTGCATTAATTCCTGCGGTCGATCTAAATACGAACGAACAGGGGAGAATTGCGTGTTAAAGGATCGAGGCCGGGAGTCGGGATTTGATTGGCGAAGTAAACTAAATGCGACAGGAGAGAGGGAAAGAGAAAAAAATATACGGGGTGTCATTTAATTGGCGCCTATTATTTATATGTATAACGATAAAGTCCTGAACCATTTTTTTCTATAATGAAAAAAATTTGAAATCATTTTTTTCAAACCATTTTTTTCAAACCTTATTTTTCTTTTATAATGCGAAAAATGTTATTTTGCATTAATTCCTGCGGTCGATCTAAATACGAACGAACAGGGGAGAATTGCGTGTTAAAGGATCGAGGCCGGGAGTCGGGATTTGATTGGCGAAGTAAACTAAATGCGACAGGAGAGAGGGAAAGAGAAAAAAATATACGGGGTGTCATTTAATTGGCGCCTATTATTTATATGTATAACGATAAAGTCCTGAATCATTTTTTCTATAATGAAAAAAAATTTGAAATCATTTTTTGAAACCATTTTTTTTTTTGAAACCATATTTTTCTTTTATAATGCGAAAAATGTTATTTTTCATTAATTCCTGCGGACGATCTAAATACGAACGAACAGGGAAGAATTGCATGTTAAAGGAGCGAGAATCGGAATGGTTTGATTGGCGAAGTAAACTAAATGCGACAGGAGAGAGGGAAAGAGAAAAAAATATACGGGGTGTCATTTAATTGGCGCCTATTATTTATATGTATAACGATAAAGTCCTGAACCATTTTTTTCTATAATGAAAAAAATTTGAAATCATTTTTTTGAAACCATTTTTTTTTTGAAACCATATTTTTCTTTTATAATGCGAAAAATGTTATTTTGCATTAATTCCTGCGGTCGATCTAAATACGAACGAACAGGGAGAATTGCGTGTTAAAGAAGCGAGAATCAGAATGGTTTGATTGGCGAAGTAAACTAAATGCGACAGGAGAGAGGGAAAGAGAAAAAAATATACGGGGTGTCATTTGATTGGCGCCTATTATTTATATGTATAACGATAAAGTCCTGAACCATTTTTTTCTATAATGAAAAAAATTTGAAATCATTTTTTTGAAACCATTTTTTTTTTTAAAACCATATTTTTCTTTTATAATGCGAAAAATGTTATTTTGCATTAATTCCTGCGGTCGATCTAAATACGAACGAACAGGGGAGAATTGCGTGTTAAAGGATCGAGGCCGGGAGTCGGGATTTGATTGGCGAAGTAAACTAAATGCGACAGGAGAGAGGGAAAGAGAAAAAAATATACGGGGTGTCATTTAATTGGCGCCTATTATTTATATGTATAACGATAAAGTCCTGAACCATTTTTTTCTATAATGAAAAAAATTTGAAATCATTTTTTTGAAACCTTTTTTTTTAAACCATATTTTTTTTTTATAATGCGAAAAACTTTATTTTACATTAATTCCTGCGGTCGATCTAAATACGAACGAACAGGGGAGAATTGCGTGTTAAAGGATCGAGGCCGGGAGTCGGGATTTGATTGGCGAAGTAAACTAAATGCGACAGGAGAGAGGGAAAGAGAAAAAAATATACGGGGTGTCATTTAATTGGCGCCTATTATTTATATGTATAACGATAAAGTCCTGAACCATTTTTTTCTATAATGAAAAAAATTTGGAATCATTTTTTTGAAACCATTTTTTTTGAAACCATATTTTTCTTTTATAAAGCGAAAAACTTTATTTTGCATTAATTCCTGCGGTCGTTCTAAATACGAACGAACAGGAAAGAATTGCGTGTTAAAGGAGCGAGAATCAGAATGGTTTGATTGGCGAAGTAAACTAAATGCGACAGGAGAGAGGGAAAGAGAAAAAAATATACGGAGTGTCACTTAATTGGCGCCTATTATTTATATGTATAACGATAAAGTCCTGAACCATTTTTTTCTATAATGAATAAAATTTGAAATCATTTTTTTGAAACCATTTTTTTTTTGAAACCATATTTTTCTTTTATAATGCGAAAAATTTTATTTTGCATTAATTCCTGCTGTCGATCTAAATACGAACGAATAGGAGAGAATTGCGTGTTAAAGGAGTGAAAATCGGGATGATTTGATTGGCGAACTAAACTAAATGCGATAGGAGAGAGGGAAAAAGAAAAAAATATACAGAGTGTCACTTAATTGGCGCCTACTATTTATATAATGATAAAGTCCTGAACATAATAGAAAAAAAAATGATTTCAAAGAAATGGTTTCAAATTTTTTCCTATAACGAAAAAAATTTGAAACCATTTCTTTGAAACTATTTTTTTTAACCACTTTTTTCTTCTATTTTATGATTTTTCTAAAATGAAATTTTCTTTCAGGTGACGTCATAATGATGTATGATGTATTTCATGTTCTATCTGGGATTCCTCGTGGAAAACTGAGTCGAAAAGTGCTGAACCATTTTTTTCTATAATCAATAAAATTTGAAACCATTTCTTTGAAACCATTTTTTTAAATTATTTTTTTCTTCTATAATGCGAAAAATTTTATTTTGCATTAATTCCTGCGGTCGATCTAAATACGAACGAACAGGGAAGAATTGCGTGATAAAGGAGCGAGAATCGAGATGGTTTGATTGGCGAACTAAACTAAATGCAACAGGAGAGAGGGAAAGAGAAAAAAATATACGCGGTGTCACTTAATTGGCGCCTACTATTTATATAACGATAAAGTCCTGAACATAATAGAAGAAAAAAGTTCTGACATTGATTGCTTTAATTGTAATATATGAATTTAATTGTAATATATGAATAATATATAAAGTGCACCTTTAATAAATCGAATGTTCTGTTGGATTTAAAGATCGAGGATTTATGAGTATTTAGCTCAATAGTCCTCGCGGATTATTTAGATCAGGAAAAATTCGGGATGCTACCGATATATGGAACATCTGACGCAAATATTAATCGTTACGCAAAGACCAAACACAAATTAAATGCAAATACATTCAATTTTAATATTTTTATAAATCTATTTTCTAATAAAATTAAGTATCTAAATTAATTGATTGTAAAATTAATTATTACACGCAATCATTTTTTTACCTTTTAAACAGATATTTGATATTATAAATTATAATTATCCAGCATTATCTTGAACATCAACTTTTAATAAAAATTCAATCTATTTAAAAATATCTAATTCTTATATATAAAGTATATAATAATTACATTACTGTGAAATATTTTATAAAATATTGAACTATCTTGAAATATCAATTAACACGAAAAATATTTTATTATATTATTTGGAATATTTTAAGATAAAAACTGAAATATTTTTTATATATGCGTCATATGTTAGATGATAATTAAGAATAAATTCGAAAAGGTGAAAAGGCAACAGGCAATATGTCTAAAAGTAATGAATGATAAATAATTTATAAATGACTTACATTTTATATTTCGTTGCTCCATATGTGTTGTTCGATGCTTTTCTCCCTCTTTTCTCTTTTTCGTCCTTTGCTATTTCTTCGTAGCACTCACGTTCACTTCCGAAAATACGAATAATAATAATTAATTATATATGGAACGATCGCGAGACACTTTGCACGACACTCCCGATCGCGGAATAATTACATGAGAAACGCACTTTTTAACATATCGTAAGAAATAGAAGACACGAGAGAAGTACTATTTTCATTCGATATTTATATAAAGTTTCCAGTGTTTGCTGATATCTAGATAAAATTATTTAGATAATCATTTAGATAAAGAAATAGATCATCTTTATCTTTAACTAGATGAAGAAATACAGAGTATTTTTATCTTTATCTTAGATGAAAAATATATATCATCTTATCTAAAAATTGTCTAAGATGACGTTTTCATTATGCAAAAAAGTTTTCCAGGCAAGCTTCTCTAAAAGTCTACCTAAAATATCTAAAATATATTTTTTATATTATTATTATTAATATATTATAAATATATTATTATTATATTATTAATATATTATAAATATATTATAAATATAAATTAATAAATAAATATTTATCATTTATATACCTTTTGCTATTATTTAAATATTCCTTAGGAAAAGAGAAAGAATATGTATTTATGATTTTAATATCCCATTTATAATTTGTATTTTTAAAAAATATTTATAGTCTTCTAAAATAAACAAAAATATCTAGATAATTATCTAGATTATTGCAATAATTATCTCATCTTTCATCTAAATTAAGTAAAAGCAAAATCATCTTTATCTCATCTAAGATAAATTTACGGACTTTTATCTTTATCTTAATCTAGATAATTTTGAAATTATCTACAGCAAACACTGCAAGTTTCAAATTCATGCATTACTCATTACAAATGCTCTGTTTTATTAATATTATATTAACACGAATTATAAAATCGAAAGATTCATCTAATTGAAAATCATGATAATCATTCAATTAATAATAAATTCGATAATATACGAAGAGTATCGTTTCGCACCACTATCTTGCTCGAGTGTCGTAGTGTGAATAATATCAAGACCGCGGAATGTAAACATTAGCAGGCTATTGTATACGCCGTTAAGGGTCAAGGCTAAACACTGTGTTATCGTCTGTTCGAAATATTTGACAAATATATACGCGAAATATTTTAAAGTATAGAAATTTAAATTTTAAATAATATAGATTAATTATATGATTATTTATCGAAGGATCACTTTTATTATGTTAAATATATATTTATATTTACAATTCGATCGTACTGCACGATCTCAATCTAAATTACATTTAATAATTAATAATAATTTAATTAAATAATCGAAAAATAGATAAAGAGTCACGAATGATTTATATTTGTTGAGAGAGGGATTTAGTAGGAGGAAACAGGGGTTGAACAGGGGCCCAGGAAGAACATGAAACTCATAATGACATCATTATGACGTCATCATGATTTTATTTATCACTTAAAAGTTACCTAAACAAAAATGATTAAAAAATGAATTAAAGATGACAAAAAGAATCATAAATTTTTAAATACAATAATCGCATTATATAATTTTAAAAGGATTATGTTGCTTAAATATAATTAAAATATACATGAATAATTAAATAAACAAGTAATATATATAAAAACTGATATTAATAATTCATCGAAACATTGCCAAAAATATATCAAATGAAATCATTATGATTTTTCTAAAATGACTTTTAGGTGACGTCATAATTATGTCATTATGAGTTTCATGTTCTACCTGGGTAGCGATATTTCTCGTGGAAAACTGAGTCGAAAAATTCTGAACCATTTTTTTCTATAATGAAAAAAAATTTGAAACCATTTTTTTAAAACCATTTTTTTTTTAAATCATTTTTTTCTTCTATAATGCGAAAAACTTTATTTTGTATTAAAAATTATATTTCTTCCATTAAAAGCGATGATTCTTTCTGTCATCTTTAACTCATTTTTTAATCATTTTTGTTTAAATAACTTTTGTGATAAATAAAATCATGATCACGTCATAATGATGTCATTATGAGTGTCATGTTCTATCTGAGCCCTTTCTTGTGAAGGCCTCTGGGCTTTAAGTCTTTATCTATTTTTTCGATTATTTAATTAAATTATTATTTAATTATTATTTAAATTATTATTTAATTATTAAATGTAATTCAGATTGAGATCGTGCAGTAAAATCGATCGATTGTAAATATAAATATATATATCGATTGTAAATATAAATATATATTTAACATAATGAAAGTGATCCTTCGATAAATAATCATATAATTAATCTATATTTTTTAAAATTTAAATTTCTATACTTTAAAATATTTCGCGTATTTATCAAAATACGTCAAATATTTCGAACAGACGATAACACAGTGTTTGACCTTGACTCTTGACGGCGTATACAATAGCGCGCTAATGTTTACATTTCGCGGTCTTGATATCATTCACACTACGACACTCGAGCAAGGTAGTGGTGCGAAAAGCTACTCTTCGTATATTATCGAATTTATTATTAATTGAACGATTATCATGATTTTCAATTAGATAAATCTTTCGATTTTATAATTCGTATTAATATAATATTAATAAAACGGAGCATTTGTAATGAGTAGGGCATGAATTTGAAACTTTATATAAATATCGAACGAAAATAGTACTTCTCTCGTGTCTTTTATTTCTTACGATATGTTAAAAAGTGCGTTTCTCATGTAATTATTCCGCAATCGGGAGTGTCGTGCAAAGTGTCTCGCGATCGTTCCATATATAATTAATTATTATTATTCGTATTTTCGGAAGTGAATGTGAGTGTTGCGAAGAAATAGCAAAGGACGAAAAAGAGAAAAGAGGGAGAAAAGCATCGAACAACACATACGGAGCAACGAAATATAAAATGTAAGTCATTTATAAATTATTTATCATTCATGTTACTTTTAGACATATTGCCTGTTGCCTTTTCACCTTTTCGAATTTATTCTTAATTATCATCTAACACATGACGCATATATAAAAAATATTTCAGTTTTTATTTTAAAATATTCCAAATAATATAATAAAATATTTTTCGTGTTAATTGATATTTCAAGATAGTTCAATATTTTATAAAATATTTCACAGTAATGTAATTATTATATACTTTATATATAAGAATTAGATATTTTTAAATAGACTGAATTTTTATTAAAAGTTGATGTTCAAGATAATGCTGGATAATTATAATTTATAATATCAAATATCTGTTTAAAAGGTAAAAAAATTGATTGCGCGTAATAATTAATTTTACAATTAATTAATTTAAATATTTAATTTTATTAGAAGGTAGATTTATAAAAATATTAAAACTGAATGTATTTGCATTTAATTTGTGTTTGGCTTTTGCGTAATGATTAATATTCGCATCAGATGTTTCATATATCGGTAGTATCCCGAATTTTTTCTGACCTAAATAATTCGCGAGGACTGTTGAACTAAATACTCCACGCTTCAATCGATAGTCAATAATCATAGATCCTCGATCCTTAAATCCAATAGAAAACTTGATTTATTAAAGATGTACTTTATATATTATTCATATATTACAATTAAAGCAATCAATGTCATCTGTATAAATGTTTAGATATTCATACATTCTTTTGTTTTTCAGCTATAAAATATTGTTGTAATTAACGTACATTAATTCATTGATAATTTCAATTTGCATTTAGAAAAAAATATATTTAAAACATTTTAACTATATCTTCTAAAAAATTATTTGCAGATTTTAAAAACACATTTATTGTTCTATATAAATAGTTCGCAAAAAATGTTATAAAAAGACATTGCTTACTTAAATGAGAGATACGTTGTGTTATATTTTTAATCAATAAAAATTTTCATTGATTTAGTTTAAGATAGTATTGTATATATACATATATATATATACAATTAGACAGCTTTTTTATTCAGATTGCTTTTATCTTTCGATATAGGAACGGAAATAAATAATAAGAAAAAGAGTTAAGCAGTTATGTATATGAACGCTGTTGCAAATCTAAGGAGCAGCAATTGTGATAATAATTATTATATATAATATATACAATATAATATTATATAATTTTCTCGTTGTTATTTATTATTCTAACATTTCTGTGAATCAGATTCCGATTTTCCTTTATTAAAAAAAATAATTATCGTGTACCTAATCTTTTATTCAATAATTCATATATAAGTAATAATTCATATATAAGTAGACATTACAATGAAAAAAAAAATTTTTTAAATTTAACTAAATGCTTACATACTTATTTCGTACATCACGTAAAAATCGGAAGTGTTATAATGAGTCAGATTACATTATTGAATGATATAATCAACCCCACACAAATTATATAAAATTATATATAATATAAATTTCTCTCTTTCTCTTTCATACATATAAATTATATTATATTATAAATAATTTATATAAATTATACTAAATTTATATACAATTTATATAAATTATATTAAATTTATATAAATTATATTATATTATAAATAATTTATATAATACAACCCCCCACGGGTACACCTTGACGCGGTGGGGTAGCTCAGTACTTGGATGGTGCCTTGAGGTTTATTTTAGATTTTTTTATTTACGATAAATCTCAAGGAGCCTGAAGAGGAAGCTAAGTACCCAGCATAGCATTGCCACGAGTCGCACAATGGCTCATATGTGGCACGCAAATTTGATGCGTTGAACGCATTGCGTCGATTTTCCATCGTCGGTGCCGTCAATCGAAACCGGGAGTGTCGTTTAAAGTATATACAAATTAAGTATAAACATCGCGCGATTAAATAAAAAATTTCTTATCGTAGCGAAATAGTACGGGAAGCTTAGTATCGCACGTAAAAGTGCGAAAATAGCGCTCGTGAGTGCGGGAGTGCGTAAAGTATCGCGCGTCCAAGACTGAGAGCAGGAGGAAGTCTCGGGCTCTGGCAACCTTCTGGTAAGTAATTTATTTCTTTGCAATTGTATATTAAATATTAAATATATTTATTATAAATTTTAAATATATAATATTATATAATATAAATAATATTATTATTTAAATTTTAAATATATAATATTATATATTATAATATTATTATAAATATTAAATATATTTAATTTAAATTAAATTAAATTAAAAATAATTTATTTATTTGTAATTGTATATTAAATATTAAATATATTTATTATAACTTTTAAATATATAATATTATATAATATTAATAATATTATTATTTAAATTTTAAATGTATAATATTATATATTATAATATTATTATAAATATTAAATATATTTAATTTAAATTAAATTAAATTTAATTTAAATTTAATTTAATTTAATTTAAATTAAATTAAATTAAATTAAATTAAATTTGAATTAAATTAAATTAAATTTAAATTAAACAATTAATCGCGTAATTTGATTTTTTATTTACATAATTTAAATAAGAGAGAATTTTGAAGAAAAAGATTTTTATATAAAATCTATAATCTTATAAAATTAGCTATTGTATAAGCTTTTATAAAGTATTAGAGAATTATTAGTAATGTTTTTTTCTAAAATTTATAGAATTATTTTATTAATTTTCTGCTATTATTATATGCATCGAATATAAAATTCAATATATGTAATAACTTTTGAAATATTAATTATTTGGATGTTATTACAATTTCAATCTTCTATTTGTTATAGGTCAACCTGATAACCCTGATGATCTGAGAGGAGGCGCAGGCCTAGGAAAGGCATCCTGCATCGGCGGAACAACCTGATGGTGAGTACTATTTATATTATTGATTTATATTAATTATTATATCTCGTACACGTACTAATTTGAGTCATTTATTTGAATGATGAAACAAGAAAGATTCAAAGAAAAGAGATTGTATATAAATAATCCTATAAAACTTTCTATTTAAAAAAATAGATTTTTTTAGAATTTAAAAAATTATTGCATATTTATTTATTTGTTTATTATTGCACATATCGGATATAAAATTCAGTGCGTACAATAATAATTAAATATAATGAAAGATTAATTATTTTAAGAGCTGCTAATTATATGAATTTTATATTTGTATGTTACAGACAACGTAGCTTCAAAATTGACAACTCCGCTGTTGCGCATCAGTGTCGGTGAGTGAAAAACTTTTATTTAATTTTAAAGTAACGGATTTATATAGAGCTTGTAGATGTAGATTATAGATTGTAGATTGTAGGTCCGTTACCTTAAAATGGATGGGCTAGAACAAATTAAATCATATAATTTTTTAAAGTTTTTTCTTTCAATATACATTAAAGCTTAAAACTGCAAAAATTGAAATATTAATTGAAAGAAAATTTCAATTCTTTTAATTAATTAATATTAAAATTAATTAATTAATTTTACATTATAATCAATTATTTATTTTATTTAAAATAAATAATATACATAAATACAAAACATAAAGAATACATACTAGTAATTTTATTTTTTAATACTATATAATAATTTACTTTTATAATGCATACTGACATATTTATTTTAACTTTTTATAGCCCATCATTTTTATGTGTAACATTAAAAAACTTTGCTTTAATTGCTATAAATCTAAGTAAGTTATCAATCTATCGAACCATATGTTTAGAGACCAATGAATGATACTATAGAGTGAAAATATAGTAGAAAATGTATAAATAATGTGAAATTAATTTATTTTATCGTAAATCTTTATACATTTTTTATTATAAATAATATTATATATTGTAAAAATTGCAATCATTTAATTTTGATTAACTTGACACTATATAGCATTATATTAAAGCAAAGTTATAAGTTAAGACGATAACAAATGGTCATAATATTACTGTAAATGAGCGTAAAATTATGCTCATGTATCGGTGAAAATAAGCCGGCAACGGAAGAAGTTTTTCTCCTTCATTGACTTACGATACAGGTCAAAGCTACTTTATTCTTGGCTAAAAATAACTGGAATGACTGAATATTCGAAAAGTAAATCAATCTAAAAATGGCATAATAAACGCGTAAATTAAACAGATAAAGTAAATAATAAAATACATATAAAAATACGCATAAAATAAATAATAAATAAAATATATAAAAATAAACTCAGAAACTCGCGAAAAATAAAGAAACACTGCGTTCGTGTAATAAAATCCTAATTAAGGCATATTTTTCAAATCTAAAAAAATCGCATATTTCCACTGGTTTAATTTGCAGAGCAAATAGGGCTGTTAGAATTATTGAAATGAATTATTAGGATCGTTAAAATTGTTAAGTAGAATCATTAAGGGCTTATGCCTACTTGGGATCGGGAAAATTACGTGATTTTCAAGAATTTTTCCCTTTTCGAGTATTTATCGAAATTTACAAAACACTATCAAAAAAAAAATTTTGAGGTACACGTAGAAATTTTTTTTTTGAAAAAATATTAAAAAATGAAGGAAATATGGCTTTTTTTCTAGAACGTCCGTTTTTTTCATCACTTGCGGTGACCAAAGTTTCTTAAAAACTATTGCACCGATCGAACTCAAATTTTACTTGCTTATTTGTTATTACAATAGGCAGGGCCTGGACAAAGGGTTTGGTAAAATTTTGATTTTTACAAAAATGACAACAATTTTACGAAAAAGTCAATTTTTCGAGGTGAACTGATTTTTATTTTCTTGCAATAAACAAAAAAATTCTAACCGAAATAAAAAATCCTTCGTCCAGGCCCTGCCTATTCTAATAACAAATAAGCATGTAAAATTTGAATTCGATCGGTGCAATAGTTTTTAAGAAACTTCGGTTACCGCAAGTGATGTAAAAAAACAGTGAAGAGCCATATTTCCTTCATTTTTTAATATTTTTTCATAAAAAAAATTTGTACATGTACCTCAAAATATATACTTTTCGATAGTGTTTTGTAAATTTCAATAAATACTTATTAAAACGGCAAAAAAATTCTTGAATATCACGTAATTTTTCCTATCCCAAGTAGGCATAATCCTTTAAGGTTGTTATAATCGTTAGGATTGTTAAGATAGAATTGTTTAGGATCATCAAAATTGTTTAGGATAATTAGGATTGTTAGGATTGCTAGATATAATATTTTATATAGTAGGATTATCTATTTATTATAACTTTATTATATTATAATTTATTATACTTAATTTTAATACTATAATTTAATACTATAACTAATACTTAATTTTAATATATTTAATATATACTTAATTTTAATACTATAATTTAATACTATAAGGCTTTTCTTATGGAATATTAAAATTAAAAGTTATCGTAAGTTAACGTAAGATCAAAAAATTATATATAAATTATATTTTTACAAAGCTGTACAATCAAGATTAATGTATAATGTTCGACATTATTCTTGATTTTTAAAAATATTTACATTATATAATGTGAATATTTAATTTTTACGTTGTTTAAATAATTTATTGCGAAATAACAAGGTCAAGCTGTATACCTTGTAAGTGTTGTATATCATTCGATAGGAAATTTTACCCAAAAATTTGTGTTGTGGAGACCCCCAGGTAGAACATGAAACTCATAAATGACATAATTATGACGTCATCGAAAAATCATTTTAGAAAAATTATAATGATCTCATTTGATTTTTGGCGAATGTTTTGGTGACTTATTAATATTACTTTTTATATATATTACGCAATTACTTGTTTATTTAATTATTCATGTATATTATAATTATATTTAAGCAACATAATCTTATTAAAATTATATAATGCGATTATTGAACTTAAAAATTTATGATTCTTTTTGTCATCTTTAACTCATTTTTTAATTATTTTTGTTTAAGTAACTTTTAAGATCATGATGACGTCATAATGATGTCATTATGAGTTTCATGTTTTACCTGGGCCCCTTCTTGTGGAGACCCCTGGGCTTCAACCCCTGTTGTCTCCCCATTAAATCCAGCTCTGGTTCTCGCTGAAGATTGTATGAAGGGAATATAAATGAACTTTTAGAAATGAGTTTAGAAGCCTAATGAAAATAAACCGTAAATAAACCGAAATCTTTGTCGTTAGGCTTCTAAACTCATTTCTAAAAGTCCATTTATATTCCTTCATACAATTTCCAGCGGGAACCTATATTATTTTGTGCATACAAACTGCAAAACTTTTATATTAAGCAAATATTGTTATGATTTTTTTTATTCGATTTTTCAATTTTTTAAAAAATTTGTAATATAAAATCAGGAGGAGCATTTATTATTTTGTGCAACTAATAAAAAGATTTCGGACAAAAATGAAATATATAATAACATTTTATCGGTAAAACAGGACTCTGGCATCCGCTTACATCTATATTCTTGATATTATTGATAATTTTCAAGTGAAATTATCTAGTGCAAAATTAAATTTAATTAATAAAAATAATTTTATTTTTAATTTTTTATTTTTAATTTTATTTTAATTTTTTTTATTTTTAATAAAATTAATTTTAAATATTGCATATTAATTGAAATGATAAAATTGATTAGTCGCAGAAAATTCGCGCGCACATGTAACTGGACCAATTGGATTTTGCAATTGAATTTTTTCCTCCTCCCCTTTGCCACTATTGTTATATTATCGAAGCGTCATCTAGGTAAGAACCTAGGAAAGACTTTATTGTTTCACCTCAGCTGATCAGATGTGCGATGAATGATCGTTTTGCATGAATCAGATTTATTTTATTCAAATTGGTGATCATGAGCATCAAGCTTGTAATATAAAAGAGTCCATTCATATTTTATTTATTATTTATTATATATTTATTTTATTTATTTATTATATATTATATATTTTATTTATTATTATATATTTATTTATTTATTATTATTATATATTTTATCATATTATATATTTATTTATTATTTATTACACATTACATAGTTATTTTATTTTCTTTTTGATAGAAGATTGTAATTTAAGACAAAGTAAATTATATGCAATATACGTGCGTGTATAATATTATAATTAATACAACATTTTCACAAATATATTAAACGATGATAGCAGAAGTGTAATATGCAATAAAAAGTTTTACATTACAATATTACTACACCGTATGCGACATAACAATGTCTGTTCGATTTAAATAAACAAGAATGAAAATATTAGTTTACGCGTAACAATAGGTGCGTTTTTCAGATTTAGAAATAAAGTCATTAATTATTCTTGAAATAATTACTTAAAAACAAAAATAAATTATAAGTGATTTTTTAAAAATCTTAATTATCTAGTTTAATAATCATTTTTCGATGTCTTTTATCAATCAGAATTGATTAACTAAGAAGCGAGAAAAGCATGAATTTATGAAAATAAATGAAAAGAAAAATGAGAGAAAGAAAGAGATGAAAATGAGGAAATATAACAAATATATAAATTTAATTTAAGAAGTTTAATGAAACTCGTATTTTTTTAATTCATAAAGAAAGTTTCTTCTAACATCCAATTAATTGTTTCTTTGTAGATTGCGCGTGTTAATAAAAAATTCCTAAAACCATAAAAAAAATGTTTAAAAATTTCTAAAAATATGAAAAAAGAACATTGTTTGCTACGAGTATAAAATTAATCTTTATTTCGAAATTATTATAATATTTATCGCATATCTTTTGTACCCTCTTGAATGTTCCGCCATAATAAATTATATATATTATGATGGAATTTTTATTATCATTGGATATCTCTAATCTAATATGTTTATGATAGTCGTATTATATTGAAGGATTGATAAATGATAAAAATATTACATCGAGAAAAGAATGCAAGATTGTGTACTTTGTGATTCATTGTCAAGTAGCTTGAAATGCACGTGCCATCTGCGACAACAAAAGCAATGATATTATTAAATAAAAGTTTCTTTGCAAGTTAAGAACATTTCGAGTCTTATGCTTTTTAAATTAAATAATAATAAATATAACTTATTAATTAATTATAATTAATATTATAATTAATATTATAATTAATATTATAATTAATATTATAATTAATATTATAATTAATATTATAATTAATATTATAATTAATATTATAATTAATATTATAATTAATATTATAATTAATTAATAATAATTAAATAAATATAACTTATAGTGCATCTATTCCAATTTTATCATTATCATTTCTTTCTTATCTTTATAAATTAACTCATCCATGTTTTGCTCGCTTCTTAGTTAATCAGTTCCGATCAACAAAAAGATCATTACACGATAAAAGACAGATGATTGTTCTCGAAGAGAGTTCCTTGTCAAAGTCTTAAGTTTCATAAATTAAATTCATGATTTACTCATAATCTACTGCTGACTACCGCTTCTTTCTCGCTTTATCTTCGTGATTAATTCATCTGTCCATGCATGCATCGATTTCTTTTAGCACACTGAATCAGTTCTGATGAACAGAATAATTAATTGTTCGTTTTTGATAAAATATTATAGAATAAAGAGAATGGAAAATATTTCTCCATTGTTTGTGTGTATAAAAAGAATCCTCTTATGCACATCCAAATTTCGGCTATTATTATCATTATTTTTATTAAGTAGAATTTTTGATTTTTTGTAAGTATTTAAAGATTATTTTTTATACATTTAATTTAAAAAAATACACTTTAATATATTTTTATACATTTTTCAAGAAATTGTATGAAAAAGAATTTTTAAATATCGATTTATTCATAATTTGGACAAAAGGAGTATATTTTTATTATTTATGTTTCTGTAAAATTTTAATAGCTTATTTAATTTTTAAGAAATCACAGAAATCAATTTTTGGAAAAATAGTTTTGCGAGAAATGCGTTCAAAGTTTCATATTAAGATTACAGACAAATAAGATTAAATCTATGCTTCTTATTATTAATTTATTATCCTTTACAATTATGAAAAATTACTTGCTTTAAAACAAAAAATGCTTGCTCAGCAGTTACATCAATACGAACTATTAATCTTTTTTAATGAATTGGATGTACAATTCTTTGTAAGCGATGTCTCTCGCATTTGTACAATATTCTTTTGTGAACTGACAATAGCTTTCGTATAATATTAACATATGTTTCTCGTTGAAAATATATAAGTTAGGTTCTTGGCTTAGATTTAAGTTAAGTTCTTAGCTATTTTATTTCTGATGTATAGATGGAAAATATAAATATATTTAAAAGCGACATAAAGAAACGAATGTCGAAATCAAAATTATCAGGATTTTGCACGTTGTTTTGAAGTATCTTTATAATCAATCTATATTTGATAAATTTGTTATTAAGAAAATATCTGAAAAATTTAACAGTAGCCATGTGTGCAATAAGTTGACTGGAATATCTTGACTTTTTACATTCTTTATTTTCTCTACAATTGTTCTTAAATTACTTTTAATAAATTTGTTACCATAAGATCCCTTTCTATTCAACATATATTTTTCTCTAGTTTTCAGCACTGAAATAATATCTATTTTGTACAAAGAGTAAAAGCATACTTCTTCATATTTATTCAAAAATATTCTGACTTGGAAATACGTGACGTATACACAAGATATAGATTGATGAGATGCGAGAGTTAATCTATTCTTCGATAAAAAAACAAGTAAAAAATCGAGCACATGCTTATTTCTAATAAAAAAAACTAAAAAATCGAGCATATGCGTATTTCTTTTTGCGCTTTTGCTATAAAATATTATAACTTTACAATTTTTTTATTTTATTCCAAAATACATATTTTTTAAAATATTTAAAAAATGTAGACTTCCTAAAAATAAGAAATCTCTTTTAATAAAAAAAAAAACAGATCTCGAGTACGAAGAAATTATATGACCTACACATATGTCGATTGGATTGCGCAAACGAAAATTAAATTATGAAAAGCTTACAGATGAAATTCGAAAAAAATGGAGGAAAAATTTACCTGCATTATTTCGGAAACATAGCTTCAGCATGATTTAGATCAGTAAGAATTCAGGCAGTTATTAAATTTTTCTCCACATATATGAGAAATCGGCGTGGAGAACCAATGCTCGCTGATAGAAGATACAAATCGGACTTGTGGACTTTGAGCGGTCAAAGATTGCCTCGGCGCAAGAGGTACTCTTGCTCTTATCGTAGTGGTTCAGCAGATGAATCTCGGTTGTCCTGACAGAAGGAACGCTTATTCGTCTCAGTCAGTCAGTTAGAGAAATTATTTTGCAAGAACCAAGATCAGTGAGAAGATAGAAAAACCGATCGAAGATGTCTTTCAATATATTAACGGGTCCACCCGGGCCTGAAGCTAGGGCTCTGGCCGAGAAAGAACTCAGGGAAACCGAGGAGAACGTGAAGAACGGCATCGAGACCCTGAGAAAATATATTGAAGGTTAGTCAAAATACATTTATATCGTCGTCTTTCATGAATTTTTATTAATTGTAAATTTTAGAGAAATTAACATTCGAGGATCTCTGATAAATGTTTACAAGAACTTTGTCTTTCGCGTATGTTTCTCCTTAAATATTGCAAAATTATTCAATTTTTTCCGCGTGTTATTTCTAATCTTGCTGAAAAGAATTACGCACATTCGTTCTATTGTGTATTATTGTAAAAAAATAATCTGTGAGGATGAATATTTTTGAGAAAATATTCTATTCTCTTTTTCCTATTAAAGTTTCACTTATTAAATTAACTTATTTATATTTATTATCACAATTAAGATCGTGTGATCTGTGATACACAATTATAAAAATTTAAGAAAATGAAATAAAAGAAATTTAAGAAAATGAAATAAAAGTCTTAATGTTACGAATTATAAAAAGTCAATGTAAATAATATATCATTTCTGCTCTGTCTTATTTAAAGCTCCGCTTCATAACAAGAGATAAGCTATCATGTTTAGCCTTCTGATCTTTAAGACTTATATACGTTAAGACTTATATATTTGATAATATTATTATTATCAAATATTTCAAATATTTTCAAATATATATAATTTTAATATTTTAATATTTTAAATAATATTTTCAATAAATTTTAATTTTATTTTAATATTTTCAATAATATTTTCAATAATATTTTCAACAAATTTTAATATTTTCAAATATATATAATTTATATATAATTTCAAATATTTTTATAAAATCGATTATGGTTCAATTTGTATTGAAAAAATCGAAAGGATATGTCTACTGGATATAATCAGAATTCTTATTACGTGCACATAATTCTAAAAAAATATGACTCGACTTACATTTATAAAAAAACAATGATATGTTATCTCGAAGATTATAAAATTTAGTGCAGTAACTCAAGAGGCTCTACATATCCGAAAAATTGATATTATTGAATGTTGCATTTTTTCTTTTTTGGTATATGTTGATTAATTGTTATCAAAATTTATCGGATTTTTGATTATAATAAGTACTATATCATGATTAAAATTCTTTACATAACACATACATTATGTATACATATATTTTTTTTATATAGTAAATATTAATTTTGCATTAAAAGAATCAATCGAAAGATTAATTTTTTATTATTATTTTAAATGTAACTAAAAGTAATTCATATGAAAAAAATACGAGTTTTTTTCTAATGTAATGTAATGATCTTTGAAGTTAATTAAAACGAGTTATTTCGATAAAATATTGCTGAAGATAGATATATTGAAAAATAAATCGAAATGGCCTATGACACTTTGATAATGTTTTTTCCGCATTTTATGTTTTCTCTCGTTTTACTGCAAAAAATTAAATCAGATTCGATTTATTTTTTTTTATTTATTTTTCTGAAATTAAGACGAAAGCTTTAAGGCTTCTTGAAGTTTTAAACCATGTCATGACAAATTCTTAAAATAATTATTTGCAAACTATTAATTGTAAGTAAATTTCAATTGCTCTCGATTTCAAGTATTATCGAATCTAATAATAAAATATCATCTGTGAATCGATGAAATAAAAATAATAATTATCTTTAAAGATACGAAAAATAATAATTATCTTTAAAATACTAGTTGTTTTATACGAAAAATAATACTGGTTATTTTATACGAAAAATAATAATTATCTTTAAGATACTAGTTTTACAAGTCTAATATCATGTGAATCGATGAGATAAAAATAATAATTATCTTTAAAGATAATTATTATTTTATAATAATATTTTATAATAATTATAATTATTATTTTATAATAATATTTTATAATAATTATTATTTAATAATAATTATTTTTAAAGATAATTATTATTTTTAGAAGAAAGATAATTATTATTTTAATATTTTGTGAATCGATGAGATAAAAATAATTAGATTAACATGATAATAAGATTCACATGATATTAGAATTGTAAAATAATTCTTTATTTTCCTTATTATATATAAAATATTATATCTTTAAAGATACGAAAAATAATAATTATCTTTAAAATACTAGTTGTTTTATACGAAAAATAATACTGGTTATTTTATACGAAAAATAATAATTATCTTTAAGATACTAGTTTTACAAGTCTAATATCATGTGAATCGATGAGATAAAAATAATAATTATTTTTAAAGATAATTATTATTTTATAATAATATTTTATAATAATTATAATTATTATTTTATAATAATATTTTATAATAATTATTATTTAATAATAATTATTTTTAAAGATAATTATTATTTTTAGAAGAAAGATAATTATTATTTTAATATTTTGTGAATCGATGAGATAAAAATAATTAGATTAACATGATAATAAGATTCACATGATATTAGAATTGTAAAATAATTCTTTATTTTCCTTATTATATATAAAATATTATAAGAAAATTATATAAGATACTTGTTTTACATGTGTAATATATTTTCTAAGCATATTAAAAATATAATTTCTTAACATATACACTATGCTATGAGAAGTAATTCGTAGGAACAGATGGAAAATATTTGTTTGCCATAAGCACCTTACGTAAATGTTATCCAAAGATAAAAAAAATTAACAATAACAACGATCGATTCGAGTTGAGCGCACCTTGACCCTCGTATATGATAAAGTATAAAAGATACATACATGATATCAAGTACCTATCAAATAAGTATCTGCTCAAGAGCAGCATTAAGAATCTTTAGAACTTTCCGATAAATTATTGAATTACTGAACTTGCCTGCTTTACACTTGTTACTGTTTTCACACAGAAATATCTTAAGATTAAGCAGAATAAAAATCCGAAATGCTGGACACGTTTCAGCGCATAATGCATATACTTATCGCGAGATAAATTTAATGGCAAATATAAATAATTACACGATAAGCTAATATCATTATTCGATAATTGAATAATCTTGAGTATCATTATCAGTCGCTAATATACAGGGTGTTAGAAAAGTCTGGGAACGGTTAATTATCTCCGAAAATAGTGATCCTGTGGGAAAATGTTTCAGACAAAGGTTGTAGGGTTTAACGCATTAAACAGTAATATTATTATGATCTTGAAAAGTGTTGTTAAAGTCACGTCAAGATCACCTTCAATTTCTTAAATAGAACCCCCTATTTTTTATTACATATTCTTGTAGCTTATTCAAAAGCTTTCCAAAACACTATAATTAAGTTGATTTTCATTAAGTACTTTCCGAATTATGAGGCTTGAAATCATTTCTTAATTTTACATAAACCGTAAAATATCTTGTAAAATATTCATTTTTTCGATTATCTACCCTTAATACTTTTATGTACAAAAAGAGGAATCAATTGGTGTAAAGAAAACACATAGTTCTTTCGAAGAAAAAATATGTAATTTGCAATTAACAATTATATATTTTTTCTTAAAAATAACTATGTGTTTTCTTTATCCAATTGATTCTCTCATTATTTTGTACGTAAAAGTATTAAAGTAAGATAATAAAAAAATGAATATTTTACAAATTTTTTACGGTTTATATAAAATTAAGAAACCATTTCAAGCTTCATAATCCGGAAAATCAATGAAAATCAACTTAATTATAGTGTTTTGGAAAGCTTTCGAGACAAGCTACAAGAATATGTAATAAAAAATAGGAGGTTCTATTTAAGAAATTGAAGGTGGTCTTGACGTGATTTTAACAACACTGTTCAAGATCATAATAATATTACTGTTTAATGTGTCACTTAAAACCCTACAACTTTTATCTGAAACATTTTCCCACAGGATCACTATTTTCGGAGATAATTGACCGTTCCCAGACTTTTCTAACATCCTGTATAATATATAGCGTGGTCTGAACTCTTATCAAGCGCGTATTTATCATTCCTGGACGTTCTGCAAATCATTTTGAGTCATTCGTCATTCATTTCCGTCGCCGGGTATTGTGCATTTGTATTGCCTTACACAAGGTATGCGCATCTATTTGGCTTGAAGTAGAATAAAAAATGGTGACTCTCGCAATTTCCTTAATAAGAAGTACCGAGACGATTTCTTTAAGAATAGAATCCTGACCTCGCACGCGAAATCGCCCCAAAGTGATTTGTCAACGTTTTTGCTATCAAGACAGCCACAAAGAATATTGATAAAAAAAATTATCTGTATGACTATAATTTAGCTAACAATATCATATTTTTAGAAGAATCTTATTTTTAATGAGTTGCAAAATTTAATCTATTCTTTTGAATAATTCAAACGTCATTAAAAAAACTATGTATCGTAATTTTTATTGATTATGATGACATGTTATTAACTATGTACCTTGATCAAGTAGCACATTTCGATAACACATGATAGAACGTTGCAAAGTCCGACGATTCTTTTAGATCGGAAGGATGATGATCACAGCTGGCACGGTGAATCATTATTGGAAAAAAAATATGTACACATAAGATTATTCCTATTGTTCACGTGTACAGATTACATTCAAACAACGTTAAATATTTATAGCAACGTATCGAGATTATAATATGTGTTTTAAGTGTTAATACCTGATTTTTTACTTGTTTTTTTTTTTTCAACAAGCAAAAATGTGTACAAAAGACTCTTTTAAAGAGCTATTTATGATTCCAAGTTTCAAAATCAAGATCCTCAGTTAATTTTACAAATTACAGTCTAGATTGAAAAGTCTAAATTTACCTGATTTTTAGGAACAAAATAACAAAGAGGTCTTTATCTGTCAAATATATGTAATCTTTCAACTATTATTCATACGTCAAAATGAATAACTTCGTCGACTGACGTAAAATTTTCTCTTCTTTTAGAGGATAAAACGCTGTACTACTGCACCGACGACGATTTTCTCATGATTTTCCTTCGTCCATGCAAGTTTTATCCGCAGAGCGCATATGAACTCATGAAACGCATCGCGGATTTCAGACATAAGCATGCAGTTCTCTACTATGATCTATTGCCGAGTGATGAAAGAGATGCCATCGTGAATCACAACGTTATTAACGTTTTAAAAACACGAGATCATAAAAATCGCAGAGTGATGATAGTCCAAGCCGGCAAAACTTGGGACCCGTCTAAGGTTACGAGTGATCAAATATTGAGAATGTTTTATATAGTTCATCTGATAGCCATACAGGAGCAAGAATCGCAGGTATCTACAAATATATCAAGTATCTAAAGTGTCTAGCTTTTAATCTGTGACTATTCGATTCATTTTTCATATAGACTGAATATCGAAATTATTGAAAATTATGTTGAGATACCGACTGCAATGCAGCAAAAAGAAAAGTAATTTGTGTTTAAATCAGACATTTTCCTTTCAATCTTTGTGTATTTATCAATCTCTGTATAAATATACAGATACAGGGTGATTTATTTTAATATTAATAGGCAAATATTTGGAAAAATATGCGAGATGAAATATTCAGACAAAGTTATATGGTTTTAAAAGAGACGTAAGATGGTGTCATTAATTTGACTTTAAATAGTTACTTGAAGGTCCCGTGAAAATCACCCTCAATTTTTTCAATAGAACTGCCTATTTTTTATTACATATTCTTGTAGCTTATCGAGAGCTTTCCAAACACTATAAATAAGTTAGTTTTCGTTAGTACTTTCCGAGTTATGAGGCTTGAAATCGTTTTTTATTTTATATAAACCGTAAAATATCTTGTAAAACATTCATTTTTTGACTCACCTTAATACTTTTATGTACAAAATAATGAGGAATCAATTGATGTAAAGAACACACATAGTTATTTTTAAGAAAAAATATGGAATTGTTAATTGCAAATTACATATTTTTTTTCGAAACAACTGTGTGTGTTTTTTAATTTCAATTGATTCCTCTCATCATTTCGTACATAAAAATATTAAGATGAGGTAATTGAAAAATGAATATTTTACAAGATATTTTACGGTTTATGAAAAATTAAGAAACGATTTTCAAGCCTCATAACTCGGAAAGTACTTAATAAAATCTAACTTAATTATAGTGTTTTGGAAAGCTCTCGAGATAAGCTACAAGAATATGTAATAAAAAATAGGCAGGCTTTATTTAAAAAAATAGAGGGTGATATTCAAGTAACTATTTAAGGACAATTAATGACACCATCTTATGTCCTTTAAAACCATATAACTTTTGTCTGAAACATTTTTTCGTATTTCGCATATTTTTCAAATATTTGCTTGTTAAAATTAAAATGAATCACCCTATATATATATATATGTATATATATGTATATAAAATTGTAGAAATTGTTAAGCATGGGTGATTCCATCGAATCGCGTGTATACGGTAACTTATGCAACAGCAAAATTGTAAATCTGATTATATAAGAAAGAAAGTATCTTGAAGATGAACCAGAATTCCAACAGCAATAACAAATTTTTTTTGCAATTAATCCTCAATGTTAAAATAAAATAATTTAAATAATTTAATCTTAAATAATCTTAAATAATTTAATCTTAAATAGGATACAAAATCTTAAATAAGATACATGAGTAAGATATGATTATGTACTTTAATCGGTTGATGCTGAAAATATGAATAAGTCAATATGAATATAATATCCATGAAAAAAAATAATATCACACTTTATTAATATAATATAATCAATGATGCAATATCACACTTTAATTAAACATAATGTAATATTAATCAATTTTTTTCAGAATCATTTTATCAAGCATCTATTTTTTGTCGTGTCATAGTTATTACGTATATCTTTTTTTTTAGATATTTGGAACTGTTGTTATAATGGACTTTGACGGTCTTTCCATGAAACAGGTTAAGGGAATGCCACCAAGCTTTTCCATAAAACTTCTTGGTTTCATTCAAGATGCAATGCCACTGCGTTTAAAAGAGGTTCATATCAATAATATTAAGTCTAAAATTATTTTTGTATAAAAAAATCTTATTCTTATATTTTGCGCGGATTAAGTTAAATGTGACCGATAAATTTAATTGTTACGTGTCTGTACTCTTTATTTGGAAATTAATTATTATTCTTGACTAATCAAGAGTATAATAATTATTTTTATTACATGAATATATTTTATTGTATTCCTAATTATTCGATATTGTTTCGATAAATTTAATTGTTACGTGTCTGTACTCTTTATTTGAAAATTAATTATTATTCTTGACTAATCAAGAGTATAATAATTATTTTTATTACATGAATATTGTATTTTTAATTATTCGATATTGTTTTGATAAATTTAATTGTTACATGTCTGTACTCTTTATTTGGAAATTAATTATTATTCTTCACTAATCAAGAGTATAATAATTATTTTTATTACATGATTATTATATTCCTAATTATTCGATATTCTTTCGATAAATTTAACTGTTACATGTCTATACTCTTTATTTGGAAATTAATTATTATTCCTGACTAATCAAGAGTATAATTATTTTTATTACATGAATATATTTTATTGTATTCCTAATTAATCGATATTGTTTCGATAAATTTAATTGTTACGTGTCTGTACTCTTTATTTGGAAATTAATTATTATTCCTGACTAATCAAGAGTATAATTAGTTTTATTACATGAATATATTTTATTGTATTCCTAATTATTCGATATTGTTTCGATAAATTTAACTGTTACATGTCTGTACTCTTTATTTGGAAATTAATTATTATTCCTGACTAATCAAGAGTATAATTATTTTTATTACATGAATATATTTTATTGTATTCTAATTAATCGATATTGTTTCGATAAATTTAATTGTTACGTGTCTGTACTCTTTATTTGGAAATTAATTATTATTCTTGATTAATCAAGAGTATAATAATTATTTTTATTACATGAATATATTTTATTGTATTCCTAATTATTCGATATTGTTTCGATAAATTTAACTGTTACATGTCTGTACTCTTTATTGGGAAATTAATTATTATTCTTGACTAATCAAAAGTATAATAATTATTTTTATTACATGAATATTGTATTTCTAATTATTCGATATTGTTTCGATAAATTTAATTGTTACGTGTCTGTACTCTTTATTTGGAAATTAATTATTATTCCTGACTAATCAAGAGTATAATAATTATTTTTATTACATGAATATATTTTATTGTATTCCTAATTATTCGATATTGTTTCGATAAATTTAACTGTTACATGTCTGTACTCTTTATTGGGAAATTAATTATTATTCTTGACTAATCAAAAGTATAATAATTATTTTTATTATATGAATATTGTATTTCTAATTATTCGTTATTGTTTCAGGTTCATTTTGTAAAACAACCATTTCTGTTTAACATGGTGTGGACAATGTTTAAACCATTTGTTAGAGAAAAATTGAGAAAACGCATGTTCTTCCACGGTACCAATATGTCCTCTCTTCACACTCACATTCCTGCCAGCCATTTACCGAAAAACTATGGCGGTGAACAGCCGGAAATTGATTATACTAGCGCCGATTGGTACCCAACAATACTAAATTACGAAGATAAGATTAAAGGTGATTAAAATTTACGAGAAAAATGCTCATGATTTGAATTATTAAATAATATTCTGGCATCTCTTCGTTAATGGGAAAAAAATTATGTAACTATAATTAATCTCTATCTTTTTTTTTTACAGAATGGAACACATATGGATATACTGATAAAAAATAAATTAAATTTTTATCAGATCAATATCACATATCATCCTAATGATATTATTATAAATGATTTTTTAATTTCGGAAAATGTAATATATTACATGTGAGATGTATTTTTATATTTAGACTATCATATGTACACATTTTATATTATGGTGTAGAAACATTTTGATGTACTAATATAAAAATAATAATTCAGACTTAATTGACTAGTATTATAATATTTCACAAATTGAAATAAATATTTTATTTTATATTCTATAAATAATAAGAAATTAAAAGATATAAGATACTGACGAAATTAAAAGATATAAGATATTGATTTAAAAATAAATTTTATTTGTTATTCGTAAAAGTGCTTTCTTCTTATTGTATTGAGATACATATTTGAAATCGATATGTAAAAATAAAAAATATATGTAAAAATAAATAATATGGAAAAATAAAAAAATCGAATATATCAAAAATTTGTCAAAATATGTCAAGATGTTCTCAATTATAATACATGAAATTTTTTTAAATAAAAATATATAATTTGGTGCGATTCGCGTCAATTCTATTAATTATAAAAATAGGTTTTTTATAAAGAAATTAACTTTATATTGCATTCACAGGAAAAATTCGTTTATTCATTTGTAAATTCAAAATTATTTTAGTTATACATTAACGCTTATATTAACATATTTGCTATACATAAAATAAATCTTTATCATGCTGCATACGTTCGAGATTTTTATATATTATTTATTTCTTAAGTTGTTGCGATTCTTCTCTAAATGAAAAAATTGCCAATATGCAGAAAAAATATGTGCGAATCACACTTGCGTGATGTGACAATAAATAGCTGATGTGTTTATGTAAATGAATGCGAAATCTTCACCATTAGCTGTGCGTATCTACTACGCACGTAAAGTAATTGCGATTTATCTTCCTTCCCATCATTTTTGCATTCGCCAAAGAGATTATTTATTCATAAATCGAATCTATAATAATTTTATATAATCTATAATAATTTTATGGGTAATAACTCTATGGAAAATTAATGGGATAATAATTGACAAAGATATACAAGACTCAATCATGCGTTTCCTCGTGCTTGGTTATCAAAAATTCTTGTCCATCAAGAATATTAAAAAAAAATGTGCAAGATATGTGAGAAAAAAAATTGAATTAAAAATTACTAACGGAATCTCTTGGAAACTTTCATAAACTTATTATTTTCTTCATTCCTTAAATTCTTCATTCTCCGTGAAAAAGTATTAATTTTGACTATTTGTGTTTTTATTATATATCTTATTTTTGCAATTAACAATTAATAATTAAATTTTTTTACATTCATTAATATTTTAGGGACTTTGAGATTAAGATCTATTCAATATTATAAAGTTAATTGATTAATTGAAAACTGATCTTAGAATGAATTAATGAGAGAAAATGAATTCCTGAAGAGAGAAGAACGTTTCAATTGCAAAGTATGATATAAGATATTTTTTTTTCATAACAGTATTTCAAAATTACAGACTTTTTTCGTCAAATCATTCAATTTAAAATAAGATTTATGACTGTGAAGAACGCAATCTGTTATTTGTACTTGAAAATGCACTTTCGTGAGATTAATTACATCGCAGAATATATATCATATTTCGTAGGCATATAAATTCGTATAGGGAATAAATGACGAAACAAATCCGTTGAAAAAAAATTGAATTAAAAATTACTAACGGAATCTTTCGGAAACTTTTATAAACTTATTATTTTTTTCATTCTTTAAATTCTTCATTCTCCGTGAAAAAGTATTAATTTTGACTATTTGTTTTTATTATATATCTTATTTCTGCAATTAACAATTAATAATTAAATTTTTTTACACTTATTATTAATATTTTAGGGATTTGTAGAAATAAAAAGCTCGATTGATTTGTTGTTAAAAAAATAATTAAAACAAAATGTAAAATTACGAAAAAAGGTCTATGACGCAAAGGGTTAAATTATTTATAAATTGCTTACCTCGAAATTGTTTCCTTGGGTGTTTTTTTTTTTACTTCATGGTTTATCTTTTATTGCTTCTTTGCGCATATTTACGATACTCATTCGCTTAATTACGATCATTTCGACATACTTATCAGTTAATAACTAATTACAATAAATCAGTTAATAACTAATTACAATAAACCTAGAAAATAATAGCACTCTTCGAAGTATAATTCGATGATATACGGGGCCCAGTGTTTGCGATAGATAATTTCAAAATTATCTAGATAAAGATAAAGATAAAAATCCGTAAATTTATCTTAGATGAGATAAAGATGATTTTGCTTTTATTTAATCTAGATGAAAAATGAGATAATTATTGCGATAATCTAGATAATTATCTAGATATTTTTGTTTATTTTAGAAGACTATAAATATTTGTAAAAAATATGACGCAGATTATAAATGGGATATTAAAATCGTAAACACATATTTTTTCTCTTTTCCTAAAGAATATTTAATATTATAAAGAAATAATAGCAAAAAGGTATATAAATGATATGATAAATATTTATTTATTAATTTATATTTATAATATATTTATAATATATTTATAATATATAATAACAATAATATAAAAAATATATTTTAAATAGATTTTTAGAAGCTTGCCTGGAAAACTTTTTTGCATAACGAAAACGTCATCTTAGACAATTTTTAGATAAGATGACATATATTTTTCATCTAAGATAAAGATAAAGATACTTTGTATTTCTTCATCTAGTTAAAGATAAAAATGATCCATTTCTTTATCAAGATGATTATCTAGATAATTTTATCTAGATATCAGCAAACACTGACGGTACCTGCGTATTTCAATATTGTATTAAACACGAATATTGTATTAAACACGAAGTATCAAATATTTGCACGACAAATGTACATTAGTACGCCACAATACTGAGGTTGCAGCAGATTTGTTGTTCCAAAATGTATTTAACACATGTATTACATAATTTCCGCGCTGAATATTTATATGTTGCATTTTGTTCAAATTAGATTTAATGTGATTCGTGCAATGAAACTCGAACAGAGAGATTAAAGCTCCATATGTTGTGGGATTATAACTATAAAAAAATTTTATTAATTTCTGTATTTATTATAATTAGCTATTACTTTATAAGTGTGTCAAAGAGTAACGAATATCATAAAAATAATATGTAAAGAAGAAGTAGTAAACATGAAGCAAAAACGGGACATTGAGCAAACTTTGAGGTGAGTAATTTATAAATTAATTTATTATTATAATTTAATTTATTATTATATTAAATAATAATTTAATTATTGTTATTTATTATTAGGCGATAATTTTCAAAATGCGATTAAAAATAGCATATTTATATTAAATAGAGAGTTAACAATTTAAAATTAAAAGCAATATTATAAAAGTTATCGCGATTTCTTGTATGACGTTTCAATACAATCTGAATAAATCTGAAATATTGAAAAATTTTTTTGAATTTTACATATATTAATATATATATATGATATCATTAATGTTTTTTATTTCCAGGGAATAAACATTTTCAACACGTGTAACGTTTTTATGTTTATCATGTTTCCGAGTTTTATCTAATACTTTGAAGTTTCAAAGTAATAAATACAATAAATATGAAAGTTTAAGCACAAGAAGATAAAAAATGTATAACAGCTCAAACAATTTTACTAATTTAATTAATAAAAACTAATTTAATTAATAAAAATAGACCTTTGGATTTTTTAAATAACACAGGCCCACAAAAAAAAAATACCCTGTGCTGGCGATCTGACTAGGCTAGTCTAGAGACCCTCTAATAGAGTCTGGCCATCAGGAGGCCACTTTCCGCCATTTTTATGCAACTCCCGCTCATATTCAAATTTTAATAAACCTATTTTGAATATAAATGATATTTATTAATAATAAATATTATAAATAAATAATGAATATTATAGATATGAATAATATATAAGAAATATTATATAAATTATAATAAATTTTATTAAAATTAAAATATTAATAATATAAATAATAATAATTAAATTATAAGGATAAATTTTATTTTACTTAATAGTATTTTATTAAATAGTATGAAAAGTAGTATAAAAAATTATTTTGACATATGATTTAGAAAAATTTTTTAAATTAATTTTTAGTATTTATATAATATATAATTTAGTATAATATAAATATTATAGAAATATTAAGTTTTAAAAACTAATTTTTAAAAGTTTTTTAAATAACATGTTAAAATAATTTTTTATATTTAATATTTTCTTTTAATTTTAAGGAATGTAAAATAAAATTAAGGTAATGATAAGAAATAATACATACATTCATACACATACATTCGTGTAAGTGAAAGCTAGAGTCTCTGCATAGATTCTATATCTATCTCTCTCGTAGGATTTTGCATAAACATGGACGAAACGTACTCTCAATATGCGCTCACTCTCTATCTGATGGCCAAACTCTTATTAGAGGGTCTCTAGGCTAGTCTTATGTATTTTGGCCCGCTGAATTCGAATCTGACGTCAAAATTGCTCCATCACGTCACAGTTTTTTTAAAATCTCAAAAATAGACGAAAATTTCGACTTTAAAAATCGACTTTCTAGGGTAATAAGGCTGCGCTACTTGAAGAAAAAGAAATCATATCATACTGAAATCATATTTTAATGTATTTTCAGACATTATAAATCCAAATCCGACCTAGAATATAAACATTGTGCTCAATTTATGATGCGAGCTGGACCTAATGCCCGAATAATGTGTCTTATGATCGTCTGCGCTTACGCACTCTTTTATCTTCAAATGCCTTGTGAAGTGAATTTCTCTTACGCTTTTTTCTTTCTACAATATTTTCTCTTTTTAACATCCAACAAAAATCAGCCATCATTTTCATCTCATCGTCCTTGATATCGACACTCCATTTCTTTAATATATATACAGGGTGTCCCATTTTAAATAATTCAGTCAAATATCTCGAAAACCAAGCCCGGGAGGGAAAAATGTTTCAGACAAAAGTTGTTTGGTTTCGAGGGGGACATAAGATGGTGTCATTGGTTTGATTTTGAATAATCATTTGTAGATGGCGCAAAGGTCACCTTAAATTTTTTAAATTGGACACCCTATTTTTTATTACATATTCTTGTAGCTAACCTCGAGAGCTTTCCAAAACACTATAATTAAATGTTTTTCCGTTAAGTACTTTTCGAGTTATAAGGCTTGAAATATCTTAATTTTACATAAATGATAAAATATCTAGTAAAATATTCATTTTTCGATATAGTTGTTTCGAAGAAGAAATATGTAATTTGCAATTAACAATTCCATATTTTTTCTTAGAAACAACTGTATGTTTTCTTTACATCAATTGATTCCTCTTGTTATTTTATACATAAAAGTATTAAGATAAGATAATCGAAAAATGAATATTTTACAAGATATTTTATGGTTTATGTAAAATTAAGAAATGATTTCAAGGTACTTTTTTTTTGTGGGCCTGTGTAATCATTATGAATAAGTAAATATCTAGACATAATGTTCAATCCAAAAAAATTTAATTTGAAAAATTATTAATAATAAATTATTAATAATAAAATACATAATTTCATTATGTGTGTACAGTTTTAATAATTCTTTTTGTAATATTAATCTAATAAAAAACCTAATTTTATATACATATAAATATAAATAAATATAATATAAATATAAATAAAAATTTCATCACTTTTATTCTTTTCCTGATTTATATTCAATAGCCTATTACATATACATGTGATGACTACTGCATTTAAGTCTATTCATAGATTCATATATGAATATTTTGATATTGCGATAAACAATTTAAAAAAGTCTCAATATTTTATCAATAACAGTTTCAAAATTTTACATTAAGCATCTTACATTTCACAAGTTGACACACAACTTTTATATTTATATAAATATTATGCGAAATAAAGTTAATTTTGACACTTGCCTCATATTTATTCATTTAATTAAATATTTAATCTTTTACGGTTCTTTTGTTTGTATTTGTTATTCTTATTTAACATTTGATTATATTTGTTATTTTTATCTAATCGTTTCCTGGTTAAAAGTTATTTTAATCTTAATTTATATATTTCTTTTCCACATAGTTACAATAATTGATTCCATTTTTCTTACTTATTACTAACTGTTAAATGTAAAACATTGAAAAGTAAGTATCTTTTATTTAATTTACATATTTTTTATTTAATTTTATATAATTATTTATGTAAAACCTCGCGTATTCAGTCAGAAATATATAATTAATTATGTGACATGGAATTAATATCAGAAATCGAATGTTGAAGTCGAATCGAAAATTGAAATTTTCTAATTAACCACATCGAAAATAATATTAATTGCTGATAATCTTTGACTGATCATTTGGATATAATTTCGACATAATTTTGATATTGAATCAATCAATTAATTATGTCCAAATGTTTTGCAAATTGAAACTGATTTTACATGATCTTGTTTAGATAATCACAATAAAATTAAAGATAAAATTCTACTAATTTTAATAAATAAAAAATATTTAAAGAATGATTATATAAAAAAACATATTATTTATATTTTATATGTTATATATACAGGGTGGGGCATTTTAATCGCCCCAGGCAAATATCTGGAAAACTAAGAGAGATACAGAAAAATGTTTCATACAAAAGTTGTATGGCTTGAAGGGGAACATAAGATGGTGCCATTGATTTGACCTTAAAGGATTACCTGAAGATCACGTGAAGTTTATCTCCAACTTTTTAAACGGGACAGCCTTTATACTTTTACATATTCTCGTAGCTTATTTCAAAATCTTTTCAAAACACTATAATGAAGTATTTTTTCATTGAGTACTTTTCGAGTTGAGGCTTAAAATAATTTTTTAATTTTACATAAAATATCTAGCAAGATATTTATTTTTCTGTTATCTTATCTTAATACTTTTATGTAAAATTTACTACTTAATACTATTTAATACTTTTATATAAAATAATGAGAGGAATCGATTGGTGTAAAGAAAACATGTAGTTGTTTTTGAAAAAAAATATGTAATTTGCAATTAACAGTTCAATTTCATACATATACCTGTATAAGTAGAATTTTATCTTCCATCGCAAATTATATATCATATAAAAAGTATTATAAATTGAAGGAAAAAATATATATTGAAGGATTTTAGATACGACATATATATGAAAAAAAATGATTCAAAGTCCATTATTTAGTTCGATAATGTTACTTCTAATAAATATAATATTATAAATATAATATAATATTTTATGTAATTGTAATTATAATTTTTATATCAGCAATAGAAATTAATATTAAAAAAATATTAGAAACAGAAGAAATTGAAATTATTTCATTTCAAAGTAAAATAAAATAAATTTACATCATAAGAGTTAGAGATAATTAATTTATTTCATTCTTTTGTTTGAAGTAAAATAATTCCAAATTCTTAGTATTTAATATTATTTATTTCACTTTTCGGCGCATCGATATTTTCGAAAATTATCTTGTTAAATAAAATATTCTCTTATATCCAAAATATATTATTCAACATATTACTTATAATATATCCAAAATTTTTAATTTAAAATTTTTCACATATAATTTTTACTATTCATATAATACTATTTATATAATATTATATAATATTATATAATATTATATTTGTTACCTGTAATAATAAAAAATCACTTACATTACTTAATTTAAGTAATTTTAGACATTATGAAACAATACAAAATAATAAGCGATATGACGCAAAAGATGATTATGACTTTCGATTAGACTTAACGAGTTCTCAGACGTCAAATGAACGTTGAACTGACATTAGATTTTCGATTGAATATATATAGCTATATTAATGTAGTTATATTAATTTGTTACTTTATTCGATTTTAATTATAAGAATTATTTAATTGTTGTGTTTGTGCAGAATTTTTGTACATTTATGATACAAATAAAATATATTTTTACTTTTAGACAATTGCTAACATTCAACTCAAAAAATGATGTCTGTTATTGATTACGTGAATGATCTAGACCTCTATTAATATTTCATTATATTCACAGTATTTACATTATATCTCTTCATCAATATTCCATATCGCCATGTATACATAATTCATATACAATAAAGTCATAATACGTTATAAAAAGTATTTTTTTTTATTTATTTATAATAAATTTTATTTGTGATACGTTTTTACTTTTAGTTATTCAAACTCGTAATATTTCGTCGATGAAAAGTAATATAAATTTTGAATTAAAATTGTAAATTACTTGGGTTTTTTTTGGATTTATAAATTAACTCCAACAATTTGAATCTAAAAATAAAAAGCAATGTATTGTAAGAAAATAAAGAAATAAATTATTCTTGTTTGTAATAAATACTTGTTTAAATTTTTTCAAGATATTCAAATAATTGTATTTTTAAACATTGCAAATTATCAAACAATGGGATTACGAATATTATATTTCAAATTATCGAATTCATTGATTTCCTTAGAGTCCTCCAATTCAAGGATTGAATTCGAATCAAGGATAAAAGGTTTATATATGTATGAATATTACGCAGTTTCACAAATTGTTTAGATGTTCCACGAATTTCTATGAATCTGTATTTGTAAGCTTTAATCCGACACGAAATTTTATTTTACCAAAAAATTTAATTAATACCAACATTTTTAGAAAATATTGATCATATTGATTACACTTTGTAATTTTCCACAATTTAGATCATTTCAAGTCGTGTATATGAAATTATGCTGGTATCGTTTCGCATTGTCACGTCCATGTTAAAGTGGGGGAAACTATGACTTTCAAACCGTTCTAACCGAACTGGACGCAGTTCTCATCAGCAATGCGAGCACCACAGAACTAATTTGATCAATCCTTTTATATTGTGATCTATTCTTACTTTAATTTTCATATTTTATTTCCCGCGATTGCGTTGTCTGATTTATTCAAATAAAAAGAGAAGGATTAATCAATCTTTGATCTACTGTGATTGATTGTGAGTATCTAAACTTTTAATGATGACAGATAGACAAATAGAAACATACATGAAAAAATTGATTTGATGAAAGGGCAACTCTACACACTTTAAGATATAATTTTAATGAATTTAATTATTCATATTTCACGATAATTGATACTAATAAAATTTATTTCTAATCGCACATGTCGTAAACACACGTATACATTTGTCGACATATCACAAACAAACACATGTACTATTTTAGATTTATTTTTGTTGAGTTACAATTTCCAAATTCTCATTTAAAAACACTTTTTTTAAAAGTGAATAAAGAAATACCGATATGTTTTATCATATTTTAAATATATAAAAGCATCATAAACAGCAAAAGCAGCCATTTTGATGTATTTGCCAAGTGATGTTTATTTTTTCTTAATACATATTTATTATGGAAAATATATATAATTTGCCAAATAATGTTCATTTTATCTAAATACATATTTATTATAGGAAATATATATAATATATATGTTTATAATACATATTAATTTACAATTTTTTGGTAATGAATTACAAAAGATGTTATAGTTACTTTAAAATTTATCTAAATTTATATTTTATAAAATAAATATTTTTCTAGAGAAATTTTATTTACAGTTGATATTGTAGTCTTTTTTGAGTATTTTATATAGTTGATGTATACTATTAAAAAATGAGATAGTAATCCATACAAAAAACTGCAGAAAATTTTTAATTTATACATAAAATAATGTATGCATAAATAGTACATAATATAATAAAAGAGAAAAAGATATTTAAAAATGCTTCAAATTTTATTTAAAATAACGGTATTTCTTGAAAACTTTTCTTTTTCGTAAAAACGTAGAATGTTCATTATACTTTCCGTCACACTTCAGTAAAACAATGGATTATGCTAAACAACAAATGGGTTACATTAAAGCAGATATGCATAAACACACCACAAATACATATTTATTTTGCATAATTATATAAAATGTTTCGTAAGATTTACCTTCAAGAAAAAATATGTTTTAAATTAATTTGTCTTTTTTTCTTTGTAAAAATGCAAATATTAACTCTAAAATATGAAATTGTTCGATTTATTATCTTAAATAACTCTCAACTAAACTTCTAATTAAATTTCTAATTAAATTTCTATTGCTATTAGTCTTATATTAAAATTGAATCAAATTTTACAATCAATTTTGAACAATTTGATATGGTGAATATTAAATTTTTTCGTATTTAAAGTACATTATCTCCAGTATTTTCAATCATTTTTCATTCTTCTTATAGAACTTTGCTCTACATTTTAATGATTATATCATTTAAATATTATATACGTACGTGTAATTAATTGACAAAAAACATTATTTGATGATATTAATTTTAATAATTTCCAAGTGAAGATAAATAAACTTGCAAAACATGTTTTTATCCTTTTATGTAATATAGCCTTACCTACAATTAAATATAATTAGATAAAAAAAAATCTTATAACTGCATTTTGTATTTTACATATGAATCTATTTATTATTGCATCTGGAGATCTCTCCAGATGCAATAATAAATAGATTCATATGTAAAATAATGCTTATATAATATAAAAGAATATTTCTTTAATATTTCTTTCAAAATTATTTATTGGAAATTCATTTAGTAATAAAGGTGACAGGAAATAAACGAGATAAAATATTTTTCACGTAACATGACTTAAGATTGAATTATTAAAGCAAATGAATAGATCATAAAATTACGCACTGCACAACGACTGTTATAGAATTAAAAGGAATTTATCATATACGAATTCGGATGCGTCTGGTAAGATAAAACTTAATTGGAATGCTGATAATTAAAGTAGTTATTTGTGATTCATTTTATTGACATCCCAATAATAATATAACGAAAAGCTGAATGTCGATATATCCAAAACAATAGATACAAAACTATTGTATGTGTAAACATATATACAAAATTTTATTGTTTTTCAGAAAATCAAATATCAAATTTTATATTAATAAATTATATCATAAAAATTAAGAGAATATTTATAATAATTAATAATTATAACATATCATAACAATAAATTTATATATTAATATATTAATAAATTTAATATCTTAATATATTAATAATAATTAATATATTAATAATAATTAATATATTAATAAATTAATATATTAATAAATAATATATTAATTATTATTAATATATTAATAAATAATTAATATATTAATAAATTTATATATAGTTATATTGTTATATTGTTATATTATATAGTTATAATAAATATTATATTGTTATATTATATAGTTATAATAAATATTTATAACAATAAATTGCTCTCGATCTTCAAATGTGTTCTATCTTAATAAAAAAAAAGTCCATATAAATTTTTGTGCTGTTTTAAAATTATAAATAAAAACTCCTGTTATCGAGTTAATAGAAAGCGACGATTTGGAAATCTTCATTTTAGAATCTACATAAAGATTTGGAAACCTTAGCAGAGCCTTCTCCAACTGTTTTCTCGTTGCGAGATTCTCGCAGCACGCAATTTCCAACACATATATATATATATATTTGATAGATTGCACTTCGCTGGCACTGAACGTAAATTCCTCTTATACGCACAAATACACACACTCACGCGTAGACACGCATCTATTTCCATAATCCAGTAACGAAATTCTACTGGATATACACATTCTTGACTGACAGAAAAAAACAGTATACGAGGCCGATTCCTTATCCTTCATCGTGAATTTGATCGGACAGTCACTCCTACAGAGCCGGATTTAAAGATGTGGAGGCCCTAGGGCAACAAAGAGGTGGAGGCCCCTAACCATTTTTAAACCAAAATCAAATAGAAATTTTTACGTTGTTTAAATAATTTATTGCAACATAACAAGGTCAAGCAACATATATAGATTATACAGGGTGTCCCAAAAGTCCCGGAACGGTCGAATATTTCATAAACTGTGCACTTTAGAAAGAAGTGTTTCGGACAAAAGTTGTATGGCTTGAAGGGGGCCATCAAATAGTGGCAATGATTTGACCTTGAAGAGTCATTTGAAGGTGACGTAAAGGTCACCTTCAATTTCTTAAATGGAACCTCCTATTTTTTATTATAGATTCGTGAAGCTTATCTCGAGAGCTTTCCAAAACACTATAATAAAGTATTTCTTCATTGAGTACTTTTCGAGTTATGAGGCTTGAAGTAATTTCTTAAATTTGCATAAACCATAAAATATCTAGTAAAGTATTCATTTTTCGATTATTTTACCTTAATAATTTTATGTACAAAATAATAAGAGGAATCAATTGGTGTAAAGAAGACACATAGTTGTTTTTAAAAAAAATATGTAATTGTTAATTGCAAATTACATATTTTTTTCTTACTTCAACTATGTTTTTCTTTACACCAATGATTCCTTTCATTATTTTGTACATAAAATTATTAAGGTAAGATAATCGAAAAATAAATATTTCACAAGATATTTTACAGTTTATGTAAAATTAAAAAATGATTTCAAGCCTCATAACTCGGAAAGTACTTAATGAAAACTAACTTAATTGTAGTGTTTTGGAAAGCTCTCGACGTGAGCTACCAGAATATTTAATAAAAAGTAGATGATTCCATTTAAAAAATTGACGGTAATCTTCACGTGACCTTCAAATGACTCTTCCATGTCAAATCATTGCCACTATCTGATGGCTATCCCCTTCAAGCCATACAACTTTTGTCCGAAACACTTCTTTCTAAAGTGCACAGTTTATGAAATATTCGACCGTTCCGGGACTTTTGGGACACCCTGTATAAATTAAAAGATATAAATAGATAAAATTATTTTCGTTAGACGAACCATATTTTGCGAGCTTTTTTCAACGAAAAATCATCAATGATTTTGGTAAAATCCAGCTCCCGAAGTAAATCGCTCTCTATGCTAAGCAGTGATAAATTTGACAGACGGTTTTGACGGTTTATCGTTGATCGTAGCCAATTTTTTATAAGCATTATTTTTGAAGATGAGCCCTCTCCACTGCAGTCGGACACCATCAACACCATGTTATTCTTAAGATAATTTCAACGTTAAGAAATGTAGCTCTGAAATTGTGATTCTATAATAGAAAAGCGAAAAGATCGATTCAGAAACAAGACTTTACAGGTATTAACTACACGATATCTCCCACAACTTCTTCCAATTTCATCAAAATTGCTGAAGAGCAGAGCGTAGCCTCCCCTTGTAAGTGTTGTACCATTTGAAATTTTACTTAAAAATTTATGTTGTGGAGGCCCCCCCCTCTTGTGGAGGCCCCTGGACTTCAGCCCCTGTAGCCCCCCCCCCTCCTAAATCCGGTTCTGCATTCTTATTTCTACGTAGAAGTGTATTTTGCAGGATCAACATCACATGCGTAACACTGTGCACCAGCAGAATATTATAATTAACGTATGATAATTCGGATTATCTGACAAATATCGTCGTGTTGGATACAATGGCATCATCCGCAACTGTCAATGAAAACTTGAGACTACCGTCCAAGGAAGAACTTTTACGAATGTGGCAAGAGAATGGTCCGAAGATTTTTTTTGGTCAACACGAACTTCAACTTGAATTGATTGAAATGGACGAGCTGTTTATCCAGAAAGCCAGTGAAGAATTGCGGGAGACGCCGGAAATAATCGCCGAGAGCTGCGCGGAGCTGAAAAAATTAGTTGAAGGTAGAACAAGGCCAATTATACAGGGTGTCCCAAAAGTCCCGATCGAATATTTCATAAACTATGCACTTTAGAAAGAAATGTTTCAGACAAAAGTTATGTGGCTTGAAGGGGCCCATAAGATGGTATCATTAATTTAACCTGGAATAGTTACTTGAAGTTTTACGTTTAATTTTCTAAAGAAGGTCATCTTGAATTTTTTTAATGGAACTACCTATTTTTTATTACACATTCTTATAGCTTATCTCGAGAGCTTTCCAAAACACTATAATAAATTATTTTTTCCTCAAGTACTTTTTGAGTTATAAGGCTTGAAGTCATTTCTTAATTTTACATAAACCGTAAAATATCATGTAAAATATTCATTTTTCGATTACTTTACCTTGATACTTTTATGTACAAAATAACGAGAGGAATCAATTGATGTAAAGACAAAAACATATAGTTGTTTCGAAGAAAAAATATGTAATTGTTGATTGTAAATTAATTCAAACGACTTTTCAAGGTCAAACCAATGACACCATCTTATGGCCCCCTTCAAGCTATACAACTTTTGTCGGAAACATTTCTTTCTAAAGTGCATAGTTTATGAAATATTCGACCGTTCCGGGACTTTTGGGACGCCCTGTATAAAAAAAAAAAAACATCTCTCTGCTATCGAGATTTCAAATGCGAAGCAAGAAGGATAAATACTATCGCAATTTGAATCTAATAACTGAGATTGAAACCAGTTTTGCAATACAACGAATTGAGTTACTCATCTGTTCAATATTCTTGACAATGTTTTCTTCCTGAATCTTTCTCTATCGTTATTTTCGTTTTTCAACCGGTTTCCATATGTTGTTTAAAAAAGAAAGCGAATTGAAAGGAAAAGTGTTTTTGTTTTGTTAAAGAAAAAATATTTATATCGCAGGTTATTTAATTAAAAAAATATTATTATAATAAATAACGCTCCTAGACTTTATAATTTTAGAGAGAAAATGATTCGTAAAAAGACACGATGACAAGTGGAATAAGAAAATCTTTTATATAATCTCTAATAAAAAAAAATATCATTTTCCTACATTTATAATATAGCTCAAGTATGTAAAACAGGTTCACTTATCACAAAAAAAATCGATTAAATCGTGCAATAACAGTCATTTTTTCTTTTCAACATCGATTTCAACAACGTCAGATTGAGTGCTTCTAGAGTAAAGATCAGTCTTTGCACGCAATTATAAATCATAACGCAACGTTGAATTTAACGATGGTAAAAGTATCAAACGTAACATATATACAATTTAATCACGTTCTTGTGAATCGAATGAAAACGAAAGTTGCTCGCATTTGCACTGATAATTTCCAACCAGTTTCTTTCGTCATAAAAAGAAGAGTGTGCAAGTTTTGCCGAAATATATAACTGATAATTATTAATAGAGCAATTATAATTAGAATATGTTAAATACAGAAATAGAAATTTACATTTAATGTGTCTTTTTAAAAGAATTTAAGATTGTTTTGCAGATGATTTTTTCGTATTATTCTCCTTATAAACTATATGCAAAATATTCTGTACATTTACAGTACATTTGTGTAATCTAAATTATTGATTTTATTACTTTTTTTTTATTATTATTATATTAAAAATCATTCACACAAATATCTATATACATATATATATATATTTTTTTTTTATTTAATCGGTAACAATAATTGAAATTTATTTTTATTTTGTTAGGGGAATCTGATCTAACTGTATTAGATGAGGAAGAGTTTTATATATCGTTCTTGCGACCATGCAAATATTATCCAAAAAGCGCTTTTTCGCTTGTAAGTCAGAACACTTTTAGTATAAAAATATTATTATTAATATCATTAATTCATCTCTCTTTTTCTCTTTCTCTCTCTCTCTCTCTCTTTCACTTTAAAATAATATTATAATATAATAAATAGATATAATTAACATACTAATAACATAATAATTAATTAATATAATACTATCATAAATAGATATAATTAACATTGAATATAGGTTAAACATGTTATAATATTATACAGGGTGGACCAAAAGTCTGAATACAGTCGAATATCTCATATAGAATGCATTTTAGAACAAAATGCTTTAGAAAAGTTGTAAGGATTAAAAAGATGTATTTAATTGTAATATCCATCTGATATTGAGTGGTGTCACCAAGGTCAGAGCAAGATCGACTTGAATTTTTTTAAATGAAATCCCCTATTTTTTATTGTATATTCTTGTAGCTTATCTCGAGAGCTTTCCAAAACATTATAATAAAATATTTTTCCCTCGAGCACTTTTTGAGTTATATGGCTTGAAATCATTTCTTAATTTTACATAAACCGTAAAATATTTTGTAAAATATTCATTTTTCGATTATCTTACCTAAATACTTTTATGTACAAAATAATAAGAGGAATCAATTGGTGTAAAGAAAACACATAGTTATTTCGAAGAAAAATATGTAATTTGTAATTAACAATAAAATAATTAATATTTTTTCTTAAAAGTAACTATGTGTTTTCTTTACACCAATTGATTCTTCTCATTATTTTGTACATAAAAGTATTTAGGTAAAATAATTGAAAAATGAATATTTACAAGATATTTTACGGTTTATGTAAAATTAAGGAATGATTTCAAGCCTTATAACTCACAAAGTACTTGAGGGAAAAATAATTTATTATAGTGTTTTGGAAAGCTCTCGGGGAAAGCTACAAGAATATGCAATGAAAAATAGGAGGTTCCATTTAAAAAATTCAAGTTGACCTTGCCCTGACCTTGGCGACGCCACTCAATGTCAAATAGATATTATAGTTAAATACATCTTTTTAATCCTTACAACTTTTGTCTAAAGCATTTTGTTCTAAAATGCATTCTATACGAGATATTCGACTGTATCCAGACTTTTGGTCCACCCTGTATATTGTTATGAATGCTATATATATAATTAAAAATTTTGTACAAATTCTGGCTACTTGAGATTGAAATTGATTTTTCTTCAGCAAAAATGTCAAACTAGTTATAGTTTTAACGTAATTAATTATTGAATAGACAGGAAACTCATGAAAAATTAAACAAGGAAATTCTAATAAAAATAAAATAATTTTCAATCAATCTAAAGATATTAATAATAATTTTATGTGTATTTACATTTAAAAAAATAGATTTAAAATTCGATATTTTATTAAATTCTATTTTAGAAATGAACAAAGAACGCTAAATACTAACCTCCTCAACATGTTTATTGAGAAAAAGTAAATCTCTATGTTAGTCAAAGAAATTGTGCAAAATATATACGATCAACATATTCTATATTTGACATAAAATTATTTAATTTTTTCGTGTTTCTTGATAGATGAAACGTTTTTATCGGTTTCGTCAAAACCATCCGCACATATTTAATAATTTATTGCCTAGTAAAGAGAAGGTTGCCATTTGCTCCAATTTGGTTTATCCATTGCCATTCCGCGCTAAAGACGGAAGCAGAATATTAATAGTAGAGGGCGGTAAACGATGGAATCCAAAGGAAGTATTACCCAATGACTTCTTTAAAGGCTTGGTAATGTGTTTATATTTGGCACTAGCCGAGCCCAAAACTCAGGTTTGCCATTGGAAAATATCTTTTTTGTTTCGAGATAAAAATTTCTACATCTATAGATAAATTTTTAAATTAACTTTCAATTTATCGATAAATTTACGAATCATTAAAAATAGTTCAACACTGTTGAGTTTTATTTTGTTTCTCAGATCGCGGGTGCATGCGTCATCATAGACGTGGAGGGTTTATCTTTGTCTCATATAACGTATATTACTCCGAGTTTCGCCAAAATGCTGGTTGAGTTTATACAAAAGTGTTTGCCCATACGCCTTAAAAATATCCACATTGTAAAACAATCCTTTCTGTTCAACATGGCATTCGCAATTTTTAAACCATTTCTAGAGGTACACAATTTTTTGACAGCCTAATATAATTTGCTATTATACAGAATATTAGAAAAGTCTGGGAACGGTCAATTATCTCCGAAAATAGTGGTCCTGTGGGAAAATGTTTCAGACAAAAGTTGTAGGATTTTAAGTGACGCATTAAACAGTAATATTATTATGACCTTGAAAGGTGTTGTTAAAGTCACGTCAAGATCACCTTCAATTTCTTAAATAGAACCCCCTATTTTTTATTATATATTCTTGTAGCTTATCTCGAAAGCTTTCCAAAACATTAATTAAGTTGATTTTCATTAAGTACTTTCCGAATTATGAGGCTTGAAATCTTTTCTTAATTTTACATAAACCGTAAAATATCTTGTAAAATATTCATTTTTTGATTATCTTACCTAAATACTTTTATGTACAAAATATGAGGAATCAATCGGTGTAAAGAAAACACATAGTTGTTCCAAAGAAAAAATATGTAATTTGCAATTAACAATTACATATTTTTTCTTAAAATAACTGTGTTTTCTTTACACCAATTGATTCCTCTCATTATTTTGTCATAAAAGTATTAAGGTAAGATAATCGAAAAATGAATATTTTACAAGATATTTTACGGTTTATATAAAATTAAGAAATGATTTCAAGCCTCATAATTCGGAAAGTACTTAATGAAAATCAAATATTATAGTGTTTATTATAGTGTTTTGGAAAGCTTTCGAGATAAGCTACAAGAATATGTAATAAAAAATAGGGGGTTCTATTTAAGAAATTGAAGATAATCTTGACATGAATTTAACAACACTTTTCAAGGTCATAATAATATTACTGTTTAATGCATCACTTGAAACCCTACAACTTTTGTCTGAAACATTTTCTCACAAGACCACTATTTTCGGAGATAATTGATCGTTCTCAGACTTTTCTAACATCCTGTATAAGTCATATGAAATAATAAATTTCCAATAATTTAAAACTTTTCACAAATATTTATCTAAAATATATAATTATAAGAGAAAAAATAAAAATAAGTTAATTTTTATTGAATTAAGAAGCTAGTAAGGCTCTTCAACTGAAAATACAAATTATGTATTTATATATATTATTTATATATATTTTTATTTGTGTTTTTAACTTAAATATCCTTACTATCTTTTTAATTCGTTATCACAACGTCGTAAAGAGGTGTTTATTTACAATAAGTTTATATATGTAGGCAAAATGAGAAGTATCGGATCGAAGGGTCTGATTCGGATTCGATTCCCGATTCAGCGATTCTATCGACCTGATATTTTTCTCGCCTACAATTTCTTTAAAAGAGATATTAAAAATCTCGAAAATCTTGAGATTTAATTTTCCCTTGATTTGATCAAGAAAAATTCGCGTGCACAATAATCATTAATTTTTCTGTTAAAGTGACATCACCATCCGCGTTTTTTTTTCCTCTGATATCTAAAAATAAGATATGATATTTGCTGCAGGAAAAGATTCGCAAAAGAATTCATTTCCACGGAACAAACTGGGAGTCTTTAACGACTTTCATAGACAAGAAAGCGCTACTTAAGAGGCACGGGGGTGAATTAGAAATGCCCGACAAACAATTTGGTGTAGATTTTTGTCAATGTTTAGGTTATTGCGAATCCTTTTTCGAAGGTAATAATAATTTTAAACAAATAATAATTTTACACAACTGGCGATTTAAATTTCAATGATACGAAGAGAATTTGCTGAATTAAAGATAGGGATATGTGTGGGAGGAGGTCAGTCTATTTATGCACTGAGAAAAAAATCTGGTTGCATTAATTAGAATTCTTAGATTCAACCAGTATGTCTGTTGGAAAATGGACGAATCAAAATTCTTGTGGGAATTACCAGATGAATCTGATTAATTTCTTCCTGTCAAATTTATCAAATTTTCTGGTTAATAATACTAAAACTTCTCAGCACCAAGTCGTCTAAAATTTTTTTCATCTAATCTCAGTTAATATTTTAATATTTGTTTAATATTTTGTTTAATATTTTTTATTTGTTTAATATTTTGAATTCCAACAAGATTATTGGATAAATTCAATTGAGATTATTGAATAAATTATTTTAAGTTCAGTTTGTTAGAAATTAAACTGATAAACAGTGATGCAAGAAGAGGATGCAGCTCAAACATACATTTCATGGCAAATATTGAATACGAGTTAAGTTAAGAAGCAAGCAAAGAAATTAATGTAACAAGAAATTTTATAGATCCAATCAGAAAATACTAATCCTTATAGTAAAATCTAGTAAACGTTCTAATTATAAAAAATCGAGTCTTATCATATAGCTAGAAATTCTTTGATTTAACCAAAATACCTTCAATCATATACGTCTTGTTGGTACAATTAAACGATTTTTCTCAGTGTATAAATTAAAAAATAAAATCTATAAATGAAATGTTAATTATAAATTGTTAATTATAAATTAAATGTTAATATCCCCACTGTGGAAAAGTGGCGGATGGACCTTGATAAGACTGTGACAAACCTCAACAAATATTCTTATCGTCGTTTTACGTATTAAATTATGATTAAATTTAAATTTAAATTAATTAAAGCTCTTTTATTTTATATGTACACAGAATTATATTGACAGAATCTATATTTCGTTTTAGTTATTCAATATTATGGATATAGGACAGATAATAATGTAAATTAATCACTATTTATATCGGATTATTATGTTCAGCAATCAGTTTTCTTATGATTATGATTAGCAATTATACGTATGGAATTGCAACAAGAAACTGACATCGTGGACATCTTATCTTTGACAATTGCGAATGTAATTTAAAGTTGTTACATCAGAAATTGAATAAAAAGAACACTAAAGGCCTATCAATAAAAATTTATTAAAAAAGCAGGCTTTACATTTAAAAACAGTAGCAAATACATGTTGATATATATTGATAAAACCAATAAATTAAGATTTATTATTTAGATTAAATAAATAGAATAGATTATATATCTATTATTTAAATTGATAGCAATAAAATGAAATGCAACTTACAAAACTGTATTTTTTTTAAGTATTCTTATATATTTGTAAATTTTTTTTGTTTTTCAAAAATTGTTTGTGTGTATTTAATGGAAAGACAATATTAATAAAAGTAAGTATAATTAGTAAGTATTATTATTAACAATAAGAATAAAATTTACGTGAAGGAAATGAGAAAATTACTAATGTTTTTTTTATAATCACATAAATATTCAAAGATACAGTTATAATATTTTTCATTGCGACTGTCAATGTATAACTATATATTAAATGTATAGTATAGTACATCAGCGATAGATATTTTGAATATTTATATGTGCATAACTTATTATACACGGTAAAAAACATTTTTTATTTCTGTTGAAATTTTCTCGTGTAAAAATTTTTGTGTTAAATTTTTAACATACTCTTATGTTAATGTAACATATTATCGTTGTGTTATTTTGACATTTCTGCGTTGAGTTAATATTCACCGTTTCTAAGAGTTAAAATAACACAATTAATATGTAAATGCACGAATTTTTGATGAAATAAATTATATGTTAAAATGAACAGATAAGTTGTATTATTTTTCTCTCTATAACAGTTTTCATATGTTAAATCGACATATCTCTTCCGTTATTTATCATAAAAATGTAAGAATAACATTTTCTTTTAATTAAATTTAACATTATAAATATGTTAATTTAACATAAACTTTATTTCCAGATAAAATTTAAGTGTTACACTTTTGTGTTAATTTTTAAACATATTACTTGTGTTATTTATTTACATACTTGCCTTCTGTTAAATTAACATTAAAATTAGAGTGGATAAATTGGGACATGTGAAATATGTTAAATTTAACACAAAATTTTTTACTGTGTATACATAAATATCAAGTCAAAAACACTTTTTAATACAAATTTATTTCTACACCAATTACATAAATCATATACCAAATGCACAATTATACACTAAGGTACATTAATTTGTATGCTAAATAAATAGTAAAATCGTATCTCTCTCGCGCTAAATCACAAGAATACTATTTATATATTTCCTAATATATTTCCTAATTGTATAAATCCTAAATCTCCCATATGCAAAAATATTTAAAAATATTTAAAAATATGGAACTTTATCTGTTTTCTTTTTCAAGATTATTATTGTTCTTATTTCATAAATGAAATAATTATTCTAAAATCTATGGCCAACAATTATACCACATTGTAATACACCCGTATATAAAATCTATACTGATATGTATAATAATCTTATCACACATGACCGTAGGGCTAGAACAATTATCATTCTGATAAGATCACTGATATTTAATAGAAAATTTTTGCAGTAAAAAATTGTGAAGAAATTATAAAGGAATACACAATGTGACGCATTGTCATTTCTCATAATTTATCGCTTAATCTTATAAATTGGTAGTTTGTTAAGACTATCTAGTGGAAGGAAGGAAAGAAAAAAGACTTATGCAACAACATATCATAAATAAAATTACAGAGTGAGCAACATTTGGATCATTGGTTTCAACAAAAATGAACAAAAATGATCCGTAATTATCGTAATTCTTTCTAAATTGACACTTCGCCTTGTGAATTTTGCTCTTCTCTAATTATTTTCCCCAATAATTTAAATCCAAATATTTGTATAATAGCTTTAATTGTGATGAATTTAACGAGAAGCTATTTCTTTTTGTAACCGTACGAATTGACAGCTGCAACAAGAAAAAGATTTTTATTATAATCAACAAGAAAAAGATAATTATTATAATCAAAACTCTATTTAATTAGGGTGTTTCATTTTAACTTTGTCATTGAAATATCTCGTAAAGACTAAAGGATACGAAAAAATGTTTCGAACAAAAGTTGTATGGCTTCGAGGGAGACAAAAGATGATGCCATTAGTTTGACATTGAAGAATCACCTGAATGTCACGCGAAGGTCATCTCCAACTTTTTAAATGGGACACCCTATATGCTTTTGCATATTTCTGTAGCTCATCTCGAGAGAATTCCAAAACACTATAATTAAATTAGTTTCCATTAAGTACTTTCCGAGTTTGTTTCGAAGAAGAAAAATGTAATTGTTAATTGCAAATTACATTTTTTTTCGAAACAATTATGTGTTTTCTTTACACCAATTGATTTTTCTCATTATTTTGTACATAAAAGTATTAAGACAAAATTATCGAAAAATGAATATTTTACAAGATATTTTACGATTTATGTAAAATTACAAAATTTCAAGCCTCATAACTCGGAAAGTACCTAATGAAATCTAACTTAAGTATAGTGTTTTGGAAAGCTCTCGGGATAAGCTATAAGAATATACAAAAGCATATACGGTATCCCATTTAAAAAGTTGGAGGTGATCTTCACGTGACCTTCAGGTGACTTCTCAAGGTCAAACTAATGACACCTTACGTCTCTCTCGAAGCCATGCAACTTTTGTCCGAAACATTTTTTCGTATCCTTTATACTTTACGAGATATTTCGATGGCAAAGTTGAAATGGAACACCCTGTATAATATTATATTATTGAAAAATTATTATATGTAGTATTGAATTGAAAAATTAGAGATGGCTTCTAATTTTTTCTCAATTCTGTTATGTGACGTAGTTCTCACACTCACCCTCATATTCCTTTTCGCATTGCAACAGTAATTTATACCATGTGGGTCCGTCTACCGTAGCGATTTCCATGGTACCGCCATATTGCGACGGCAGACATTTCGGCGATATGTATTTATGCAATGATTTTCGATCGGAACCGTGGAAGATTATCTGGCAAAAAAGAAGAAAGAAAAATATATAAGCAAACACATGAATTGCATGAATATTTATACAGGGTGTTAGAAAAGTTTGGGAACGGTCAATTATCTTCGAAAATAGAAATAATTGTTAATTGCAAATTACATATTTTTTCTTTGAAACAACTATGTGTTTTCTTTACATCAATTGATTCCTCTCATTATTTTGTACATAAAAGTGTTAAGGTAAGATAATCAAAAAATTAATATTTTACAAGATATTTTACGATTTATGTAAAATTAAAAAATGATTTCAAGCCTCGCAATTCGGAAAGTACTTAATGAAAATCAACTTAATTATAGTGTTTTGGAAAGCTTTCGAGATAAGCTACAAGAATATGTAATAAAAAATGAGGGGTTCTATTTATGAAATTGAAGATGATCTTAACATGACTTTAACAACACTTTTCAAGGTCATAATAATATTACTGTTTAATGCGTAATTTAAAACCCTACAACTTTTGTCTGAAACATTTTCCCATAGGATCACTATTTTCGGAGATAATTGACCGTTCCCAGACTTTTCTAACACCCTGTAGATTATCGTGTACATAAAAAACTTACTCTGCTCTTCAATTTCTCTCTTAGGAACGGCTTGAATAGAGCGAACACCATGTTGAACACATATGGTTGGTTTACGACATGTAAGTTTTTTACTCTTAATGGCACTGCTTCCTGAAGTAGATCAACTATTCTTTTGGCAAACGGCGGGGTGAACTGCCAAGTTTGCTGAAGGGTGAGACCGTCCATGTCGAAGATGACGACCCCACCCGCGACTTGCGTGCTCGGCTCCAGTAAGGCAGCCTCCAGATATAGCACGCATCCCTTGAAGACCTCGTCCAGACTGCATTTGTTATGCTTCCACTTTTTGCCAAGCTCGAGGATCAACATGCGTCGACCGTGCTGATCGCGAATCGGCAGGACCGTCAAGATGTTATGGTCAAATATATTCTTCTCTCTGCTCGGCTTCAAATTGTCGTAGAGGTTCGCGTGTTTAACTTTGAAGTTGTAATAATGCTTGATGAGCTGGACCGATGACTCGGGATAATACTTGCATGGTCTCAAAAACCTAATCAGCCACGCCTCGTTGTCCCACGGGCATTTGAGATCCGTCTCCGCTGCCGGTTCAAGAAAGAAAAAATTTTAAAAATTTAAAAAATTTAAAAAATTTTAAACAATGGCGAAAATTCATTTACATTCACCGTTTCACAAGAAAGAAAAAATTTTTAAATTTAAAAATTTTAAAAATTTTAAAAATTTTAAACAATGGCGAAAATTCATTTATATTCACCGGTTCACAAGAAAAAAAAATTTTTTTTAATTTAAAAAATTTTTTAAATTTTAAAAATTTTAAACAATGGCGAAAATTCATTTACATTCACCGGTTCACAAGAAAAAAAAATTTTTTTTAATTTTAAAAATTTTAAACAATGGCGAAAATTCATTTACATTCACCGGTTCACAAGAAAGAAAAAAATTTTTAAATTTAAAAATGTTTAAAAATTTTAAAAATTTAAAAAATTTTAAACATTTTAAAAATTTTAAAAATTTTAAAAATTTTAAACAATGGCGAAAATTCATTTACATTCACCGGTTCACAAGAAAGAAAAAAATTTTTTTAATTTTAAAAATTTCAAAAATTTCAAAAATTTTAAATAATGGCGAAAATTCATTCACATTTGAAAAGATTCCAAAATGCATTTCTTCGATATTTTCTCGCAAGATTTCGTAAATATTTCGATCAAAACATTTCAGGTTGTGCTCAAACTATTGTTCCACGTATATAAAATTTTATATTTATTTTGTACATTCTTTTATTAAGTTTCTTTATATTAGTATATTATTAAAAAAAAAACCTTTTAATAATTCCTTCAAGCGTGCTATTGCTTCTTTTTGAACTTCGGAACTTTCTCTGAGCTCCTTTTGGGCTACTTGCTGCAATTCCGGAGTGGGAGGACCTACTTCGAGCTCGAACGTTTCGTTTCCGATTTTCAAGGACGGCACTTCAGTTAAACCCGATAAGAAAACGTCTGAAAAAAATGCAATTTATTTTTAACCAGTATTCATATCTTATTTTCCTTATACTTATCTTTTAAGTAATGCTAAAAGCTCTGTAATTATAAGTAAATTAATGATTTCAGTTAATGATGATGATATTATCGGTTAAATATATGATTAAATTATGGGAATTATAATTGTAAAATTAAAAATCTGTAGATATAATTTTTTCACATTCTTGAAGAAAAAGATAAAAAGATAGTTTATTTTGGATTTTGAATAATTATAAATAACAATTAAAAATTTACTTATAATACGCATACATTTTGAAAAATATTGTTGAATAATTCAATTTTCAGTTTTCTTATTTCGGATTTATAATTAATATTTTATTTTCGCACATCCATTGTGAGTTTCTAGAAAATATAAATTATGTTTCTCTTTTTTTTGTATTATGCTAAGAATTGTCTTATAAAAATATAAACAAAATATAAATAAAATATATGAAATTTTCACAAGTAGCTTCAGGTGATATAAATTCAGATAAAAAATTTACTTTAATCTTATACTTATATCATTTAATTTCTTTTTCTTTTTAGTATTACACATTTTAATTAATACATTAAATTGATACAAAATTGAAAGTTTGTCACAATGCAGGATATTTTAGCGTTTTTCTTTTGTAATTTATCTATAAGATTAGACGACAAGCGTAAACAACTTGAAATGTTCTCACCATTTTTAAACAAGATTCCTGAATCCATCATTCCTTGTAATAAGTGAATAAAATAGCAGAAGATCTATAGAATAATTGATGACGCACGATGTATCTTTAATCCACATGCGAATACAACGGTGATTAAACTATGCGATAAATCAAACAATTCTGTTACTCGTCGAAGCAACGAAAGAGATGAGTTTGCTTTTCGTGTTCGAGAAGCTGTTATTATAATTATCTAACACATCGCGGATGTAGTGAGTAATGCAATCGTTTGCGACTTCAGAGAGGAAGCAGAACAAAAATCCTCATCGACGTACCACGCTCAGACACTCAGTGGAAACATGACTCAGCTTCCTTATCGTAAATATTCGAAGCCTCTGGTTGTAGAATTATATACTAAGAACTCCTACCAAATATAATAGCAATGTGTATTTGTTTTTTTTACATTGTATTTTCGATTATTATTAATTCTTTTTGGAATTTATATATTATTTTAACAATTATTTCTAAATCTGGATATCAAAAATTAAACAATTGAACAAAAAAAAATAATAATAATATTCTTTTTTATTCTTTTATTCATTTATTCATCTAAAATATTTTTTAAATATATGAAAAAGAAGTCTGTTAAAAGACGTCTTATATGTCACAAACATTTTTTTATATTATTTGTATATTTTAGCATTTATTTATAGTAATTTCTTTATTATTATAATTATATTAGAGTTTATTAAATTAAATTATATATTGGAGTTTATTAATTTTAAACAGATACATGACATTCATATATATAAAATTTTATTAAGCAAATTTATTGCGTCAATATATCACTAATCACGATATAATTTATTTTTTTTTGTCGCGAATCTTTTTATGATATCAAAAATTGGACAATTGAACAAAATAAAATACTGCTAAAATCATAACAATATTCTTTTTTATTCTTTTATTCATTTATTCATCTAAAATATTTTTTAAATATATGAAAAAGAAATCTGTTAAAAGACGTCTTACATGTCACAAACATTTTTTATATTATTTGTATATTTTAGCATTTATTTATAATAATTTCTTTATTAATGATATTAGAGTTTATTAAATTAAATTATATATTAGAGTTTATCAATCTTAAATAGATACATGACATTTATATATATAAAATTTTAGCAAATTTATTGCGTCAATATATCACTAATCACAATATAATTTATTTTTCTTTTTTTGTCGCGAATCTTTTTATGATATAAAAAATTGGACAATTGAACAAAATAAAATACTGCTAAAATCATAACAATATTCTTTTTTATTCTTTTATTCATTTATTCATCTAAAATATTTTTGAAATATATGAAAAAGAAATCTGTTAAAAGACGTCTTACATGTCACAAACATTTTTTATATTATTTGTATATTTTAGCATTTATTTATAATAATTTCTTTATTAATGATATTAGAGTTTATTAAATTAAATTATATATTGGAGTTTATCAATCTTCAATAGATACATGACATTTATATATATAAAATTTTAGCAAATTTATTGCGTCAATATATCACTAATCACAATATAATTTATTTTTCTTTTTTTGTCGCGAATCTTTTTATGATATAAAAAATTGGACAATTGAACAAAATAAAATACTGCTAAAATCATAACAATATTCTTTTTATTCTTTTTTCATTTATTCATCTAAAATATTTTTTAAATATATGAAAAAGAAATCTGTTAAAAGACGTCTTACATGTCACAAACATTTTTTATATTATTTGTATATTTTAGCATTTATTTATAATAATTTCTTTATTAATGATATTAGAGTTTATTAAATTAAATTATATATTGGAGTTTATCAATCTTCAATAGATACATGACATTTATATATATAAAATTTTAGCAAATTTATTGCGTCAATATATCACTAATCACCATATAATTTATTTTTCTTTTTTTGTCGCGAATCTTTTTATGATATCAAAAATTGGACAATTGAACAAAATAAAATATTGCTAAAATCACAATAATATTCTTTTTTATTCTTTTATTCATTTATTCATCTAAAATATTTTTTAAATATATGAAAAAGAGATTTGTTAAAAGACGTCTTACATGTCACAAACATTTTTTATATTATTTGTATATTTTAGCATTTATTTATAATAATTTCTTTATTAATGATATTAGAGTTTATTAAATTAAATTATATATTGGAGTTTATCAATCTTAAATAGATACATGACATTTATATATATAAAATTTTAGCAAATTTATTGCGTCAATATATTACTAATCACGATTTATTTTATTTTTCTTTTTTCGTCATGAACCTTTGATTTTTGTCCTCGATCATCAGAGGAGTTTTGACTATTTTTAATAGATTACAAAAGTCGTAAGAAGATAATCATGTCAAGAAAATTAATGTTATGTTAATACTTGCTAATATTATACACGATAAGTTTTAAATACTGTCATGCAATAATAATATCATTATTATTATTACGATATGACGCGATTAATTTCCTCAAAATACAGTCTAAAGTCATTATGTTAATTATAAATACTTAATTATAAATTAAAAAATAAAATTTATAAATACGTTGCATTAAATTTATTTTTTTTTTAATTTAAATTTAATATTTAATATTTATTTAATATTTATTTATTTAATTTAAATTTATTTATTTAATAAATTTATTTTACTTTCACAAAATTCGCGCAGAAAATGTCATGATAAACTTGTAAATTATCGGTCGCCGGAACATCGCTGCAATTGACACACACACCAAAAGAATGTACCAAAAGATAATACATGCATGTACGTAGATATTGCTTCTCGGTATACGTCGTTTAATAAACTAACATTAACGCGAACCAAGTGCACTGTTGCGAGCAGTTAGCCTTATCGCCTTCTAAATGAGTACTAAACGAGTTTCAGTCTACGTTTGCAAATCAACAAATTTGTAAGCACAATGTAGAATAAAGTGCAAACGATGTCGCAACTGGCTCATGTATAAATTCATGATTCTGCGATGTAATTCTAGAATATTAAACATTATATGGTGAAAATAACTTTACACAAGATTTCTCGCTATTTTTTTTTAGTTTAGTGACAGATCGCATGGAATTAGCCTATAATATTGAATGGATAATTGCATCGCGATTTCGACAAGAATCGGTATTACGACAGTTTTTACGTTGCGAATGGATACAAGGAAAAATGCTGATTTCACCGTAGCATGTAATGATGCATCGCGCATAGCAATTATACGTGTCGAAAATAGTTATCACACTTATTATGTTTCTGCATGCGATATATAAATTACGTAAACGAAATTAATCGGGAGAATCGAAGAATCATTTAAGAATCATATTGCGCGTCATTTTATAATACGCTTTTTTTTATATTATTTATTCAATATACGCAAATGTGTATCAAACACGTCGATTTCTTAGGATATTGATAAAAGAATTGAGAGTATCTCCTTAATAAAACATTTGAGATCATTTTTAATTTAATTTTTGAATTATAATTAGAAAAGAAAGAACATTATAATAAAATAGATTTAATAAAGAAAAAATGTTACAAGTTTGCAATTATTTATCTATATATATATTTTGACAACTAATTGCATATAAGATTTATTTCTTCAATAATTTGTGAAAATACATCAAAGCTATTTTAGAATAAAAAATGGTAAGAAAACATTTTAAACGAAGAAAAAGTCGATACATTTCGAGCAATCTCGTTATAAATGTCTGATGTAAATGAAAAACTTGGTCTACATGTTTTCTTTCATTGTTTTCTCTTTGACAGTCAGGAATGTAATTTTCCTCCATGCGATATATAAATTACGTAAACGGAATTAATCGGGAGAATCGAAGAATCATTTAAGAATCATATTGCACGTCATTTTATAATACGCTTTTTTTTTATATTATTTATTCAATATACGCAAATGTGTATCAAACACGTCGATTTCTTAGGATATTGATAAAAGAATTGAGAGTATCTCCTTAATAAAACATTTGAGATCATTTTTAATTTAATTTTTGAATTATAATTAGAAAAGAAAGAACATTATAATAAAATAGATTTAATAAACGCAGAAAAAATGTTACAAGTTTGCAATTATTTATCTATATATATATTTTGACAACTAATTGCATATAAGATTTATTTCTTCAATAATTTGTGAAAATACATCAAAGCTATTTTAGAATAAAAAATGGTAAGAAAACATTTTAAACGAAGAAAAAGTCGATACATTTCGAGCAATCTCGTTATAAATGTCTGATGTAAACGAAAAACTTGGTCTACATGTTTTCTTTCATTGTTTTCTCTTTGACAGTCAGGAATGTAATTTTCCTCCATGCGATATATAAATTACGTAAACGGAATTAATCGGGAGAATCGAAGAATCATTTAAGAATCATATTGCGCGTCATTTTATAATACGCTTTTTTTTTATATTATTTATTCAATATACGCAAATGTGTATCAAACACGTCGATTTCTTAGGATATTGATAAAAGAATTGGGACAGTATCTCCTTAATAAAACATTTGAGATCATTTTTAACTTAATTTTTGAATTATAATTAGAAAAGAAAGAACATTATAATAAAATAGATTTAATAAACGCAGAAAAAATGTTACAAGTTTGCAATTATTTATCTATATATATATTTTGACAACTAATTGCATATAAGATTTATTTCTTCAATAATTTGTGAAAATACATCAAAGCTATTTTAGAATAAAAAATGGTAAGAAAACATTTTAAACGAAGAAAAAGTCGATACATTTCGAGCAATCTCGTTATAAATGTCTGATGTAAACGAAAAACTTGGTCTACATGTTTTCTTTCATTGTTTTCTCTTTGACAGTCAGGAATGTAATTTTCCTCCATGCGATATATAAATTACGTAAACGGAATTAATCGGGAGAATCGAAGAATCATTTTGCGCGTCATATTATAATACGCTTTTTTTCTATATTATTTATTCAATATGCGCAAATAGGTATCAAACAATCTCGTTATAAATGTCTGATGCAAACGAAAAACTTGAATGTAATTTTCTTTCATTCTTGTATCGATATCGCAAGTTTATTCAACCTTTACTAAAATATGATTAAATATTTCGATTTTCATCACACACATCGACTACTGTATTTCTATTTTTTTTAGATTTACAAGCCAGAGAGTGAAATTCATTGCAGCGAAAACAAATAACATAATAATAATAATATTGATATTGCATTATATAGTTTATTTTTTTTTATTCTAAAATAAAAGTCAAAGATTGGATAAATAATGTAAAGCTAATATCATTGCAATTCGCGTAAAATATTTTAAAAAATCATTCAAAATCAATATTGCTTCTGATAATAACTGTAATGAGTACATGATATTTTATTTTCATTAATTTTTTAATTTTTAATATATTTAGTTTTTATTTCAGTTTATGCAATGTGCGTTTCTATTATTATTGTTATTTATTCTATTATTATTTACATTTAAATTGCATGTACATCTTTTAATATATTTGTTAATATATTAATATATATAATATACATAAAATATAAATGATATGTATTTTTTATTATTCTTTAGGTGTATCTATTTAGTAAAAATTAATATTATTTTTAGTTTATAAAGCACATGAGTATAATTAATAAGTTGAAAGTTTCAATGTTGAAATTGTGTTGAAATGATCGTCGGGGATTCGCCAACAATTTATATCATTTCAATGTCGATTCAATCAGATTTCAATTTTATTTCAACATTTTTGATTCTCGATACATATTGCATTAATTAAATATTTTTAACTGTGTAAGAATCATATCGCGACCATCCAAAGTCAACAAAGGTTAAAGGTTACTCAGGTTAGTGTGAATCATAGATTCCGAATGTCCTTCATTTTGTCGTTTAATTGAGTGAAGTCAACATCTAGAAACAGAGATAGAAGGGCTCGTTTCCTCTCTTTCTTTTTTTTTTTGTAATTCATCTGCGCAGAAGAAGACAAAGAACAGAGAGATTAGATTATCTGTCTCTTTCTACATGTTGGCTTCACTTTTTTGGCCATGTGCGAAGTCCACGATGTGAATATCTATTTATAAACAATGGGAGAATATGTGATCGGACCGTGAGCGGAGAGAAACCGATAGTGTGAATTGGCTGATCGATCATGTTTGATCGGTTGGACAGGCCCCAGATATCGAAACGCTGATTTTGTAAACAACTGGCAATCAACCAGAAAATTCTTCATCGCAGTAAGCATTTAAATCAATAATTATGTGCATATTCTATGAACAAAATTAACAATTTTGGCGGACGTTATTTTGATGTCGCTATTTATTCTGATTTAGTAAAATAAAAAATGACTTTAGGGATATTATTAAAAAATTGCATTTTTAAAATATAAATTTTTAGAATAAATTATATTGTATTTGTATGAATATAAAAAATATAATAAAGACATGTTAATATATTAATATTAATACACACACACATATGGTACAGTTTTTATTTAAAAAGATAATTTAATAAATATAATTATATTATAAATATTATAATTAATAATTATATTATATTTAATAATAATATTATTTAATATTATTAATATTATTTTATTATATATATTGTTATTAATATATAGAATAAAATAATATTAATAATATTAAATAATATTATTATTTAATATTATTTAATATTATTAAATTTAATGTTATTTAATATTATTAATATTATTTTATTATATATATTATTATTAATATTATTTAATAATATATAATATATAAATTATATAAATAATATATTATATATAAATTATATAAATAATATTAATAATATATAAATTATATAAATATTATTTAATAAATATTATATTATAAATATTTTTATAATTAGAATAAATTTAGTAAAATTATTTTTATAATAATTTTACAATAATCTTTAAACAAGTCGTAGCATTTTATCTCCTTGTACTGCATCAATATAATTAAATGTAATGTAAAATATATTTGAATAAATTTGCAAAAAGTGTTTAGCGAGATTTTGTAATCTCTTAGCAATTTTCTGCGAATCGGACGCCATGTAATAATATTGAAGATTACTCTGCGCGATATATCTTTGTAAAAGAAAATGATGACTCGTTGTTTAGTTTGCCAGAAAAAGAGAGAGAAAAAGAGGAAGAAATAAAAAACAAATATTCTTTTACGTCTAATATCTCTGCGAGATGAGAGAAACCAGACAGACTGAATAGGAAGTTGCATTTTGATAGATTTATCGCTCAACATTTACGACTCCGCAAACAAGAATCGGCTAACCGGTTGAACCTTTCGCATTTGACGAATCGAGATTGTACAGGACGGAAAGTAAGAAGGAATATTTTCCGCAAAACAAAGGTGTGTCATAAATGGAACGTCAAATATTTCTTTGTCCATCTTCTCCATTTTGTTGAAAAAATTCGATGCCGATTATTTGTCTCTGATCAAACTAATGGTTCTCTACGCGAGATTATCTACGAAGATATCATTCCTTGTTTAGTTGCTCTAAACTATAATAAAACTTAGAATTCACTCAATCATCGAAGTTGACAGCGATTAAGTGATGTTGGATAAATTATACATAATTATACATAATGTTTTCACGATAAAAATAGAAGTTCACGATAATAACGTTCGCTTTAAAAAACTATATTTAACATTTTATGTTTTAATCTCTCATTTTGAGCTCTTTATGCATCAACTTTGGAATTAAACAATGTGATAATCCATTAGCGTTATCCGTTAATCAGGCCACGTAATGTTCCACATACGTGAGAAACTAAAGCGTTACTTTATCCGTGATTGCAAAATGTAAATGAAACTGTCACATTTTATTATAAAATATAAATGATAAATGAATTGTTGATATTCAATATAACAAATAATTATATCTTATAATTACTTCTTCTTTCTCTCTTTTTTATTTATAACAAATTTTTATTTTTACTCTTTTTTTTATTTATAACAAATTTTTATTTTTACTGTTTTTTTTATTTATAACAAATTTTTATTTTTACTGTTTTTTTTATTTATAACAAATTTTTATTTTTACAAATACATGTACGCATTAAGATGTTTCAATTTCAGAAGTCATTGGGATATTTATATGCATTATTTTTCATAGGGAAAGATCAATTCAAAGTAGTTGTAGTCGAAGATCTTTTATATGAAAAATAGAATGATGAGAAACTTGCATCTTATATCAATATATTTCGCATTAACATAAAATATACAACAAGATTTTTCTTTCGAAAATTTTAATTTGCAAAGCGGAATGTTATCTTGGAATGGTATGGCAAAGAGTGGTTTTTCTTGAGCCTTATCCATGTCATGGTCACAGAGAAATTGCTTCATGAGTTTAAGACTTGTTTTGAGTTTAATTTGCTTGTGGAAAAGTATATCGGATGCATTAAAAATCTCCACAAAGAAACAAATGTCAAAATATTTTTACAAATAGCTTTCGAAATCTTTGGAAAAAACATCAGTATGATATTCAATATAATATTCCTATAATTTTCAGCTTTAAATTTCACATTAAATCTTTAAAGCTTGTTAATAAATAATTTTTTTTATTATCGTTATTTAAAATTTATTGCACATACATATTAATAAGAAAACCGTTTTTGTGTGTTAGATTATATATTTATAGATTTTATATATTTATATATTTTATATATTTATAGATTTTATATATTTATAGATTTTATATATTTATATATTTTATATATTTATAGATTTTACATATTTATTATATATATATATAATTTATTATATGTTTTTATAGTTTATATATTTATATATTTATAGTATTTTAGATTATATATTATTGATTTTTATTTACATATATGTATATATTTCAGGAATAAAAATTATATGACGTGCCTTTATATAGTATAATGCGGTGATCTTGCATAAGATATATGAATAATTTTTTTTAATTGTTTAGTTGTTTTTATTAAAGAAAGAAACGTATATTTTTTGAAGCGTGACAGTAAAATTAATGTTGCGTTATGCGCGATCATAAATAATGCATTACGTAATCGATCAAGTATTACAACGTAGCATTATAACGTAGCATAAATAAAGTTTTGAGATCGCGAAAGTGCACTGTTAGTAAATTTTTATTATGCAATATTTATGAGATAATAAATATATGCTAAGCTTTACACATATTATTATATGTAATACTTTCGAATATAAAGTCTACTGAAGTAATTGCACTAAAACTGGGGCAGTATATAGTTGTTTTCCTTGATTCTTGAAAGTTTATTTAATTTTTTAGCAGTTTCTCTTACGCACGGATTAATAGTCAATATTATTATAATCGCGAAAAACATACAATTGAATTTATTGACAGGGTATCTCTTGAATGATCGCACTCGAACGTGCTCTGCTTATGTTTTAATCGAAGAGATAATTCGAAAAAAAAAATACAACATAATAGCAACTCACGGGAAGACTCAATTTACGCGTCAGAAAATTAAAAATAAAAGAGGAAAAACACTTTGCCGATGCGAATGCTCGACGTTAAAACGCGCGTTTGAAAAACCGACGAAAATGTGAATGGTATTCGGTTCACCCATTTTATACGTGCTCTGACACACATTTGGGTTTAGTAGAAAGTTGATATCGTAAATGCTTTCGTTTAGACTTCATTCATGATTCTTTTGATTTTAATTTAATTTAATTAAATCAAGTGTATCTCGATCTCTTAATACTCACATTGAGATATAATTTGCTCTGCTCGAGATAAATCGGCTGTAGCGTTTTATTTGATTAAATTATGAAACGCACATTAAACGTAAATTAATATGTCTTTCAACTGTGTATAACTTTAATTTAATAAATATTATATTACAAATATTATAATTAATAATTATATTATATTTAATAATAATATTATTATTAAATATTATTTAATATTATTAAATATTATTAAATATTATAAATATTATTTAATAAATATTATATTATAAATATTTTTATATTTTTATAATTAGAATAAATTTAGTAACTGCAACTCTTTCTTCACGAACTTTTCGAGCGAGGAGAAGATTGACGGATTGTGTATGATCACTGAGAGAGATGCACTTTCGCTTAAGAAAATTGCCTCGTACTCACTACTTGCTATCGGTGCCATGATGTGCCGTGAATATCGTCACCGGTTGTATCGGTTCCAAATGCGTCAACTATCGAGGATGAAACGAACGATCCGTGCGACACCAAAAAACGAACGAAAATGCGGCCGGAATCGTACGGACAAGCGCTCTTATACGTCCTGATCTTCAGGGTCAGGCAGGTAACAAGGCAGTGGCCGTGTCGATTTTCCGCAAGCGCCTGTCGACTTACCTTGTCGCATGCAAACGTGATGTAATTTAATTGTTTCTACTATCAAAGTTGCCACGTGTGTGGCAGTAAACGACACGATCCCGATGGAGGGACTGACGCACACAGTAGATGCGACCAATTAATCGATATATTGTCAGACCAATGATTATCGGACACAACGCGTCACGTATAAATATTCCATTTGTAGACCGGTGATCACGTCAGCGAAAGATGATCAATATAAATGGATATAAATAAGCATTGTGCAAAATTTTCATTTGATTATATTTTTTTTTTTTTGTTTAAAAATCGCTCTCGCGAGGAAGATATATGCTAATGATTCCTCCATTAACGAAGAAAAAAATTCTTTTTGAATATATTTGTCAAAGAAATATTCTTTACAAAGAGAAAATATTGAAATTGTATAACTACGTTTATTGATTGCCATCTAAATGCTATAAAAAATGCCATAAGAAACACAAATCGAATAAAAACTTAGTAAACAGTTTATGTATTTTTTGTAGACATTAATTATTTCATGAATAATGGATAATCTTTGATCAAATAACAACAATAAAATTGTTATAAATGTTTCTTCGTTTTACATTATTCTAATTTTATAATATATAATTTTGAATTTTATAATTTATTGTATATATACAGGATGGCCAAAATGTTACAAATTTATATCTCGAAACGAAGCAAAAAACTTGGCGCTGCCAACTTTATTAATATATTGTTCAGCTTAAAAGTCTAAATTTCCAAATGTAAATCAATATAAATTAATTAAAGAAATTAGGTCGTTAAATTTAAATGTCAGACTGATAATTGGAATATGTTCCAATCTTTTAGATTTCTATATTATATAAAGTTGATAAAATAGAAAAAAACATAAGCTTGAATAAATCTCATAGAAATTTCTAAAATAAAAAGTATAATTTGTGAAAATAATATGAGAAATATAATAATTAAATTATTAATTGAAGATCCAGAAGATGTTACGAGAGTTAATAATAAATGTCCAGCAATTATTTTTGCTGTCAAATATATATTTAATTGAAATATATGCCAATTTTATTGGCAGCGCCAAGCTTTTTTAATTAAAATTTTTTTTACTTTTTTGCTTTATATTAATTTTCAATTTTTAAATAAATTTTTAATTTTTTAATATTATTATTTTTGAAAATTAAAACATCTATTTTGTATAACAATGTTTTTAATTAAAATATTCCTATTTATCATAACTTGTACAAGTTTTCTTCCTTGTACTTCTATTTATCTTGTACAAATTTTTATTCTTAGTTGGCGCAATTTTTTTGTATCACTACTTTTGTAGACAATATGACAGTTGGATACAATTATTGCATGAATTTGGCGCCTTTTTTTATCTTTTTCTAAAAAGGTAACTTTTTGAGGATATTTATTTACCTTGCGCTCCAATTATCATACCTTACTGGCTCTTGCGAATTTTTAATTTATAATTTAATAATTTATTATTTAACTTATACTTTATTATTTATCACTAAAATATTTATCACGCAAAATATGATTAATGATACATATTAATAACATATGACACATATTATTAATATCACAAATATCGCAAAGTGTCAGTGCAATCTTCTGTCGAGAGTAAAAAATGTATGTTTTCTTTTTTTATGTGTTGTGTACATATGCGTTGATCATGATAAAGACGTTTCTTAATTGAAAATTTTCATATTTCAACTTTGCGTTACGATATCTCCGTTTATAGACCACGTAGCGCAAAAATAAAGATACTTTCTTTATACAACTCAAACCCGCTCTATCGATTAAGGCTAGTAAGAATTCAATCCGTTCAGCTATTTTTATTGAAATTCTATAATCTGAGTTATTCTCAACTGTCCGATTCGCGTATATACACAGAGAAAAATGCATACTGTATTCAAATAAATATATAATATATAATATAATTATATATAATATTATAACGTTCGTTTGAATGAAATAAAGATGGAAGATTAAGTATCGTTTCATATTGAGTTTTTCACGTCCTACATCTGCGTCGGCTCTTCATGGCCTCTTATTATTTCATTTAATTTATTTTATTAAATTTGAAAGCCTTAATTATTGTTTATCTTTTATTTAAATATTATTTATTTTAAGTACATCATAAGTTTATATATCCGCAAATATATCATAAATTCATCACAAGCATTAAATTTAATTAAATATATTTTGAATTTTAGTAACTGCAGTATTTTATTCAAGAATATTAAATTAAAACAAAAATTTGGTTTGCTTATCACACAAAGTTTAATTTTTCTTTGATACAATTTTACAATATTCTTGAAGAGAAAATAAATTCTTCTTTTGAATGATAATAATGAGACATGATAATGAGATTTTCTAGCATTTGTGATGAGTATATTTTAAGATTATCAAGAATATATTCTTTATTGAAGAAAACTATTACTTAAAAAAAGAAAAATAAACTGAGTAATCGCTTTTCTTGGCAGTAGAATGATATTTTTCTTCTTGTAGATACGGAGTGCCGCGCTAATGCTTTGCATGAACTTGGCACAAGACACTACCGTGTCTCTTGATCAATATTCTTATTATCTCGAGGCTGTTCGATTCCATTGATTCGATTTCCTCGAATCCGTAGATTTGATTAGTATTGTCCGTCTGATATAAGCAACTTGTTTAAATTAATCGACTTTCAAGCGGGTAAATACCGTGTGTTTTAAGGTGGAATACGTGACATTAATGCAACATTCATTAACGACATATCTATTCTTATACAAACGGGTATGAAACTTGCATTATTCTGATCTTAATATTCCACCGTTTGTTGCGACTATTACCATTACTTCTATAATATTTTTCTTGATACGATTCGTTGCGAATAGACTTGATAAACTTAAAAAATTTATTCATCATGAATATTAATTTTTTTCATGAATAATCTTTAATCAGAAAATAATGTATAATTGTAAATGTTATAAAAAAGTCTTGTGTTTTATGTCATATATATGTATATATAATAAATATATGGTACAAATTTATTATACAGAGTGTTCTAAAAAGGGATGTCAAAAATTTAAGGAGATATTCCTCACACCTGAAGGATGAAAAAATGTTATATGAACGTAGGTGCGGAAATGCTTATTTGAGGAGTTATGTTGAAAATACTGTTAGCTTACGTATTACTTACACAAGGAAAAATTTAGGATTGATTATTGTAAACGACAATCGTTTAATTAAGCTTATTTAATTTGTGATCTTGAGCATGTTATAATAAATGTTGAAAATGTTCACCATTTTCCTGAATACAAGCAGTGACAACATGAAATAAGCATTTCCGCATCTATATAACATTTTTTCATTCTTTAAGTGTGAGCAATATCTCCTTAAATTTTTGACATATCTTTTTAGAACACTCTGTATATAATATATAATAATAATAAACATAAATGTATATAATATATAATATATACATATTTATTTTCATTTGTTATATTTGCCCTTTTAAAGCCGTAAAAATTAAATGTATATCGCTCGTGATAAATACATACAAATATGAAAGAAAATAAAAAAAATTTAAGAATTAAAAAGATTCTATATTTTATTACGTAAATTTACGAGATTTTAGCATTAAAAATGACGATAAATAAATTTCGTACCTGGTGGTATTGTTATTAATGTAATCTCGAAGTTGTTTGACTCCATTGATTTAATCCTGATCGAATCCGATAGAAGATCTGACTGGTACTGTCCGATTGAAGAGCAGAACGATTAAATTAATTGACTCACTCACACTCTGTAGCGAATGGATGGCTATATTTCACGAAGTTGAATGTTAAATGTTAATCTTACTACGCATTTTTTTTTAAATAATTGAGTATCAAGTTCGCGTTAACTAAAAAAAACTATAAATTAACTGAGAAAAATATACAATTAAAAATAATTTGTAAGGAAAAGCATACACACACACACACACACACATATATATATATATATATATATATATATATATATAAAATAATGTTAAATTTTTGCATTATACAAATGAACTGAATGACAAATAATAATTATAAAAAATTGTAAATAATAATTGTATAATGCAAAAATTTTTCAAATATATCACATTTAACTTTTTATATATTTATATATGTTATACAAAAAAGAATTGAAGAATTGCGGAAAAGAGCTGAGAGAGAGGTAACTCACATAATGTTTAAGTTCCTATCTATTTTAGATGTAAGTTAAATTCCGATTTTATCTGACAATAAATTAAATAGGACTGAAATTTATATACAATAGATAATGCTTCATTTTCATATGATAATGAATCAAATTTATTATCTTACACACACACACACACTACAACACACACACACACACACACACACACACACACACACACACGTAAATCCTGTTTATTTAAAAAGAAAAATTACAATCTACAAAATCTATAGTATATTTTAATATTTTTTTTATTCAATTTAATGTCTTCGAATTTTTAAATCGTGTTTTCTTTCAATATCTTATATCAATTTTTATCAGCGATTTAATACATTAAGAATTAGTGTCAATAAAAACTTCTTATACAACTCTACTCTGCAAAAAAAAGAGGATTGTGAAGAAAATAAATTTGAAATTTAAATCGTATTTAAAAATTTAAAATTTATATCGTATGTAATATTTTTTTATGATAAAGATCATTTATAATTTTTTATCAAGATTTTATCATAAAAAAATATTACATACAATATAAATTTTAAATTTTTACAAATTTATTTTTTTTACAATCTTCTTTTTGCTGTATATTGCAGAGTAGAGTTGTATAAGAAGTGTGCGTGTACGTGTGTGTGTGTGTGTGTGTGTGTGGTGATGTGCGGTGTAACACGTTTTATATTATATTATATTCTTTATATTTGTTCTTATTACCAAAGTTATTTTTAATGTAAACGCGAGATGTATAAGTAATTAGAAGAAATCTTAATGGAGGATGGCGAGACGTATTATCAAAGGATGTGCGATCGATCAATATTCCAAGAACATATTATATTATACATCTGATGAATCATAAAAGCCGATCAACAGATTCTTTCATCTGGAATAAACTTTAATTTTCCTTATATAATGGAATAAACTTTAATTTTCCTTATATCAATTCTATGAACATTTAAAAGTGTTTTGAAATTTTAGATATATATCATTAAAAATGGCAATGAAAGAAACAGTTTAACAAGCATGAACGACTGTAAAAAATGTTAACACGTTCACTTAAAAGAGGTTCAATCTGCAGCAAGTATTATAATAATTTGCATTTTTTTTATTAATCATAATTAGCCATCTCTAATATCGCATTCACGGTTTGAAATTTGTTTCTAATTATTTAGAGATAAATGTATCTTTACATGTGTATATTTCGTTGTATGTGTCAAAAAAAATATAAAATTAATTATCTTAAATTAGTTATCTTTACATTTAGTAATTATTTAAAAAAAAGAGTATAATTATTTAGAAGAAAAATTTTGCGTTCAAATTTGCATTGAGAATTAAAATCTGTTATGTGGAATTGAATGAAAAACACGATTCTTTGTCGCATTTATCAAAGTCCAAACATCGATGTATTTTTTTATTTCTTTCAAAAATTAAAAAAAAAATGAATTTTTGATTATACTTTGTAATTGTGCCATATTATATTGACCAACTTTTTTTACTCAACTTTGCATACGCGCGTCTTTACAAAACATGTGTGCGTCAGCGAAATATGAGAAAATATAATTATTGCTGAAACAAAACATAAAGATCAAGTACACATTGTTTAATGAATAATTATCTTATTTTTATTGTTATTTTTAAAGTTTGAAACATGTTGATAAAAAATATTACATTTTGTTCTGTGATAATGTAAAAAAGGAAAAAGAGACCTGGAAGGCAATTAAAAAATTTAAAGAAAGAAATAATGAGAAATAAATAAAGAAAAAATGACAATAACATACCAGTTGAATTAATCAAAATTATTAAAACGATAAATTTAGAATTTCATATATTCATAAAGTAAATTTCAGGGTTTTGATCTATATTTATGTAACCAAAATCGATCTATTTTTTTAAATCAGTCTTCTTTTAAAAACGTATGTGTCGTATATATTAAAATAGTGAAAAAATTGAAGAGCTTTTTATAGATTGTTTCATTGCTTCTTATACATAAATAAATAAATATACACACACACACACACACACACACACACAGACACACACACACACACACTATATATATTGATATTTGATATTTTAAACAAAAACTAAGAAGTATATTGTTATCAAAATTCGTTCTTCTGATATTATACACAAGCTCCTCTAAAATTCTGTATACATTTATAGAATACATAATTTTTTAATTATTTATAGAATACATAATTTTTTAATTATTTATAGGATACATAATTTTTTAATTATTTACATTAAAATGCGATCAAAGATGTTATTCTTTAAAAATTTAAATATAATTGCATCTACAGCAAAATTGAAAAAACATATTGATGACATTTTTCATATGTTAATTCTATTCTCATTCGAGAATAAATAAAACGATTTATAATAATCCTTGAACGATACTTATAAAAATTGGAAACGAAGTATTTTCTTCTTTTTTTTAATTTTACATTCTACATGTTAAAGTTCAGTTGCAGATTATAATATTCTATATTCATGAGGCAAAAAATGATCAGAATGACGCATGTGAAAAAGAACATAATGTCGGCTTATTGTGCAAGTGAATCAATAAAAACGAACAATTTAATCGGCTGATTAACATGATTTAAACTGGAACGTGATACTTAACATAATATATACATATTCTACTGCAGAAAGTATTTCATTTACGTAACGGCATCAGATTTATCGAAATCATTTTCAAAACATATCGAGTAAAATACTTAAAAATTATGAAATGTCAATACCGATATATCTATGCGAAGATATCCAGAAATTCTATTTCTGTATAATCTAATTTTCAGTAAAATTCGATTTATATATTATTTATTAAATAATAATATTATTTATTAAATTTATTTTATTAAAAATGGAAAGCGACCAACTAATTATGTCTGATTACGCTATAAATTATCATTAATAGGATTATATATATATATATATATATATATATATATACAGGGTGGGCCAGATAAAGTGTTACAGTTTAATATCTTTGAAACGGCTAGATGGATCTTAATGTTCTTGAATTCGATTTTCTCGATTTGATGTGCTTTTTCACGTGGACTTATTTTCATTTTCCGCAATCGGCCCTTAGAGTGAGGGCACCAAGCTCCGTTTTTTAAATGGCACCTTCCCAAAAAATTAATATTAATGGATTCTATGTTGAAAAAGAAGTAATTTTTATTCGAAAAAATTTTTTTTACAATCATTAATTTCCGAGCTACAATTATTCAAAATTTTTCGGAGCGCCGAACTTCACACTTATGTGAAACAGTGTTTATACTCTCAACCTTAGGCAGTTGTGATCTAACACCTTTAGATTTCTTTTTATGGGGATACATAAAGGAAAAAGCATTTAGCACAGTTCCTACTACGAGAGAAGAATTGAAGGAACGAATTCGGACTGCTTGCGTATCAATTACACCAGCTATGCTATTCAGTGTTCGCAGAAATATTATCGAAAGATTACTTAAGTGCTTGGAAGTACATGGTATGCTTTTTGAACACTTATTAAAATAAAAGTTATTTTTTTCAACATAAAATCCTACTATAGACTAAGATTGTATAAACACTGTTTTACATAAGTGTGAAGTTCGGCGCTCGAAAAATTTTGAATAATTGTAGCTCGGAAATTAATGATTGTAAAAAATTTTTTCGAATAAAAGTTACTTCTTTTTCAACATAGAATCCATTAATATTAATTTTTTGGGAAGGTGCCATTTAAAAAAACGGAGCTTGGTTCCTCCCCCACGAAGGGCCGATTGCGAAAATGAAAATAAGTCCACGTGAAAAAGCACATCAAATCGAGAAAATCGAATTCAAGAATATTAAGATCCATCTAGCTGTTTCAAAGATATTAAACTATAACACTTTATCTGGCCCACCCTGTATATCCTATTAATGATAATTTATAAATATTTGAAATTATCATTAATATACACACACACACACACACACACACACACACATATATATATATATACAGAGTGGACCAAAAGTCTGGATACAGTCGAATATCTCGTATAGAATGCATTTTAGAATAAAATGCTTTAGACAAAAGTTGTAAGGATTAAAAAGATGTATTTAACTGTAATATCCATTTGACATTGAGTGGCGTCGCCAAGGTCAGGGCAAGGTCAACTTAAATTTTTTAAATGGAACCTCCTATTTTTCATTCCATATTCTTGTAGCTTTCTCCGAGAGCTTTCCAAAACACTATAATAAATTATTTTTCCCTCAAGTACTTTGTGAGTTAAGGCTTGAAATCATTCCTTAATTTTACATAAACCGTAAAATATCTTGTAAAATATTCATTTTTTAATTATTTTACCTAAATACTTTTATGTACAAAATAATGAGAGGAATCAATTGGTGTAAAGAAAACACATAGTTACTTTTAAGAAAAATATTTAATTGTTAATTGCAAATTACATATTTTTTTTTCGAAATAACTATGTGTTTTCTTTACACCAATGATTCCTCTCATTATTTTACATAAAGTATGTAGGTAAGATAATCGAAAAATGAATATTTTACAAAATATTTACGGTTTATGTAAATTAAATGATTCAAGCCATAACTCAAAAGTGCTCGAGGAAAATATTTTATTATAGTGTTTTGAAAGCTCTCGAGATAACTACAAGAATATGCAATGAAAATGAGGGGGTTCCATTTAAAAATAGTCGATCCTGCCCTGACCGGGACACTCATGTCAAACGGATATTACAGTTAAATATATCTTTTAATCCTTACAACTTTGTCAAAATCATTTTGTTCTAAAATACATTCTATACGAGATATTCGCGTATCCAGACTTTGGTCCACCCCTTATATACAGGGTGTCCCGCAACTACCACTCAATATTTTAAAGGTAGATTCTCCGGCCAATTTCAAAACGATTTTTCCTCAGCGAAAATATCGAGGCATTAATAGTTTTCGAGTTATAAATGATTGAAAATAAAGGGTTTTTCGCAAACTAAGCTGGGAATAAAATACTAATAAAGTCACATTCTTTAAGTTAAGTTTTAGGTAGAGTTTACTTTAATAGAATTTTAATTTAAGGCTTAGTTAGAAAGATACATCATGATAAAATTGAAAATATGCAAAAATAATGATCCTCTTCGACATTTTCGCTGACACCCTGTATATATGAATATATATATATATATATATATATATATATATATATCACATATTCTCGCATTACATTAGCATTATATTAGAAGCATTTATTTTTGAGAGAGATTCCTGATGCAGGGAATGGATTTCATTAGATTTCGCTTATGCGTGTCTGTTAACTCTGCTTCTGCATTAGTTTGTATAGCTATCTATCGTCGATATATGTGCAACCAATTAATGACGCAATTGATGCGACACAGTGGTAGCGATAATTAAATGAATTTAATTTTCTCTCTACATATTTCAACCAGTATTAAAAATAAATGCAAATAACTTTCTTTTATAAAAATATATAATATATATATGTGTGTGTGTGTGTGTGTGTGTGTGTGTGTGTGTGTGTGTGTGTGTGTGTGTATATATGCACACTAAGAAAAATCTTTCGATTATACCAACAAGACGTATATGATTGAAGACATTTTGGTTAAATCAAACAAGAATTTTTAGTTATCGTGATAAGACTCGATTTTTTATAACTTAGAACGTTTAATAGATTTTACTACAAGGATTTGGTTAATATTTTCTGGTTGGATCTATCAAATTTCTTGTTACATTAATTTCTTTGCTTGCTTCTTAACTTAACTCGTATTCAATATTTGCCATGAAATGTAATAAAGAACTAGAATTAACATTAAATCCAAAGTATATTTTTTTCTCTTACGAGTAATAATGCCAGAAAGAGGACGTTAGCTCTCTGATTGTGTGTGTTTGAGCTGCATCCTCTTCTTGCATCACTGTTTATCAGTTTAATTTCTAACAAACTGAATTTAAAATAATTTACTCAATAATGGATTGAATTTATCCAATAATCTTGTTGGAATTCAGAATATTAAACAGACTTTTGAGATTAGATGAAAAAAATGTTAGACGACTTGATGCTGGCGAGTTTAGTATTATTAACCAGAAAATTTGGTAAATTTAACAGGAAGAAATTAATCAGATTCATCTGGTAATTCTTACAAGAATTCTGGTTCGTCCATTTTCCAATAGACATACTGAATCTACCAGAATTCTAATTAATAATCTAAATAATAAATAATAAAATTTTTTTATTATTTATTATTTAAATAATAAATAATAAAATTTTCTAAATAATAAAATAATAAAATTCTAAATATATAATAAAATTATATATTTAGTTATAATAAATAATAAAATTAATTATTTATTTAATTATAAATTTTTTTATAATTATTTAGTTAATTATATATTTTATTATAATAAATAATAAAATTTTCTAAATAATAAAATAATAAAATTCTAAATAATAAAATAATAAAAATCTATTAATAATTTTATAATTTAATTTAATAATTTATTATAATTCTAAATAATAAAATAATAGAATTCTAAATAATAAAAATCTATTAATAATCAGATTTCTTTCTCAGTGCAAGCATCAACAATTCAAGTTTTTCAAGTTCGGCGGCCTGAAAAACATTGTTGATGCCTATAAAAGGACTTTTAAGACGAGAAATGAGACAAAATTTTGTATTAGAAAAATCTTAATAACTCAAAAACCAACTAAGTAGTACATATACTACTTTCACTAAAGTCAATCAATGTATTATCGCTGAAAAATAGTAAATACTCATTGATTACAAGCAATTATAAGTACAGTACTTACAGTGATAATACACTGATTCACTTTCAAAGAGTATGTCTATTGGAAAATGGACCAACCAGAATTTTTGTAGGAATTACCAGATGAATCTGATTAATTTCTTCAGTGATAATACATTGAGTCGCTCTAGTGAAAGTAGTATATATACTACTTAGTAGTATATATACTACTTTCACTAGAGTGAATCAATGCATTACTGAAAAACGGTAAATACTCACTGAGCTATAAGCAGTTATAAGTACAGCACTAATTACAGTGATAATACACTAATTTACTTTTAGAGAGCACGGGTTGAATCTACCAGAATTCTTAATGCAACCAGATTTTTTTCTCAATGCATATATATGTATACAGGGTGGGCCAGATAAAGCGTTACAGTTTAATATCTTTGAAACGGCTAGATGGATCTTAATGTTCTTGAATTCGATTTTCTCGATTTGATGTGCTTTTTCACGTGGACTTATTTTCATTTTCCGCAATCGGCCCTTCGTGGGGTGGGGGGCACCAAGCTCCGTTTTTTTAAATGGCACCTTCCCAAAAAATTAATATTAATGGATTCTATGTTGAAAAAGAAGTAACTTTTATTCGAAAAAATTTTTTTTACAATCATTAATTTCCGAGCTACAATTATTCAAAATTTTTCGGAGCGCCGAACTTCACACTTATGTGAAACAGTGTTTATACAATCTTAGTCTATAGTAGGATTTTATGTTGAAAAAAAGTAACTTTTATTTTAATAAGTGTTTAAAAAGCATACCATGTACTTCCAAGCACTTAAGTAATCTTTCGATAATATTTCTGCGAATACTGAATAGCATAGCTGGTGTAATTGATGCGCAAGCAGTCCGAATTCGTTCCTTCAATTCTTCTCTTGTAGTAGGAACTGTGCTAAATGCTTTCCTGTGCTAAACACTATTTCACATAAGTGTGAAGTTCGGCGCTCCGAAAAATTTTGAATAATTGTAGCTCGGAAATTAAAGATTGTAAAAAAAAATTTTTCGAATAAAAGTTACTTCTTTTTCAACATAGAATCCATTAATATTAATTTTTTGGGAAGGTGTCATTTAAAAAAACGGAGCTTGGTGCCCCCCACCCCACGAAGGGCCGATTGCGGAAAATGAAAATAAGTACACGTGAAAAAGCACATCAAATCGAGAAAATCGAATTCAAGAACATTAAGATCCATGTAGCCGTTTCAAAGATATTAAACTGTAACACTTTATCTGGCCCACCCTGTATATACATTTGATTTTATACGTAAAGGAAAGTACGTATATAAACTTTCTCATATTAATCGTCCATTGATCCGATATGTACATGCATAGAGATTATAATAATGGAAGGGTTCTGCTGAGTAAAAGAAAAAAAGATAAATATAGTTTTCTGTTTCAATTGTAAGAATATATAATTGTAAGAATATATGTACGTGACACGGCATCTTGTTTTATTCCTTTGTAAAAGTTTCTTAAATACAACATCTTCATTTCAACTTTTAATTTAAATTTTTTGTATAAGGAAAAATATAATTTATAAATATAATTTATAAATATAATTTATAAATATATTTTTGTATTAAAGAAAAAATATAATAATGCTAAAACTGATGATTAAAATAAAAATGAGATATGTATAAATGTGGAAAGTCGAATTGTTTAACAGTGTTTGTTGGTATCTAGATAAAATTATCTAGATAATCATCTAGATAAAGAAATGGATCATCTTTATCTTTAACTAGATGAAGAAATACAAAATATCTTTATCTTTATCTTAGATGAAAAATATATGTCATCTTATTTAAAATATGTCTAAGACGTTTTCATTATGCAAAAGAAAGTTTTCCAGGCAAACTTCTAAAAATCTATCTAAAATATCTAAAATATATTTTTTATATTATTGTTATTAATATATTATAAATATATTATAAATATAAATTAATAAATAACTATTTATTATATCATTTATATATTTTTTTGCTATTATTTCTTTATAATATTAAATATTCTTTAGGAAAAGAGGAAGAATATCTGTTTACGATTTTAATATCCCATTTATAATCTGCGTCACATTTTTTACAAATATTTATAGCCTTCTAAAATAAACAAAAATATCTAGATAATTATCCAGATTATCGCAATAATTATCTCATCTTTCATTAAGTAATCTAGATTAAGTAAAAGCAAAATCATCTTTATCTCATCTAAGATAAATTTACAGATTTTTATCTTTATATTTATCTAAATAATTTTGAAATTATCTACAGCAAACACTGCATATTAATATATTATTGATTAAATTTTTTATGTATTATTAGCGTAGCCTGAAAGACATATGTATAACATGGTCCGTTTTATTGGAATAGGAATAGATTCGTGGAATGGAGATTTTACAATTGAGACAGAATATTTATAGCCTTCTAAAATAAACAAAAATATCTAGATAATTATCCAGATTATCGCAATAATTATCTCATCTTTCATCTAGATTAAGTAAAAGCAAAATCATCTTTATCTCATCTAAGATAAATTTACAGATTTTTATCTCTTTATCTTTATCTAGATAATTTTGAAATTATCTACAGCAAACACTGCATATTAATATATTATTGATTGATTATTATTTTTAATGTATTATTAGCGTAGCCTGCAAGACATATGTATAACATGGTCCGTTTTATTGGAATAGGAATAGATTCGTGGAATGGAGATTTTACAATTGAGACAGAATATTTATAGCCTTTAAAATAAACAAAATTTCTAGATAATTATCCAGACTATCGCAATAATTATCTCATCTTTCATCTAGATTAAGTAAAAGCAAAATCATCTTTATCTCATCTAAGATAAATTTACAGATTTTATCTCTTTATCTTTATCTAGATAATTTTGAAATTATCTACAGCAAACACTGCATATTAATATATTATTGATTGATTATTATTTTTAATGTATTATTAGCGTAGCCTGCAAGACATATGTATAACATGGTCCGTTTTATTGGAATAGGAATAGATTCGTGGAATGGAGATTTTACAATTGAGACAGAATATTTATAGCCTTCTAAAATAAACAAAAATATCTAGATAATTATCCAGATTATCGCAATAATTATCTCATCTTTCATCTAGATTAAGTAAAAGCAAAATCATCTTTATCTCATCTAAGATAAATTTACAGATTTTTATCTCTTTATCTTTATCTAGATAATTTTGAAATTATCTACAGCAAACACTGCATATTAATATATTATTGATTGATTATTATTTTTAATGTATTATTAGCGTAGCCTGCAAGACATATGTATAACATGGTCCGTTTTATTGGAATAGGAATAGATTTGTGGAATGGAGATTTTACAATTGAGACAGAATGTTCACCTCTCTGTTGACTCTCTTGAAACAGACTTGCTTATAGTCGACATATAGACAAAGACCTCTGCATTATTACAAGCTTTATATTTACATACAACAGTCAATGGCCGAATAATCGAATGCAAGTCTACTCACTCTCCCACGTTATTGCTTGTATAACGAAGAAAGATAAGATTTTGTTTGCCTATACACATGCATGTCTACGTGTATACATGTGTGTATTCGCGATCTTTCACGATTCGAGTGTGTACTTTGTACACGGCGCCTTTCCTGTGTGCTTCCGACTTGAAATAAATTTATTTCTAATTTCCCGAGAGACGATTTCCCTTTCTGCGAGTACAGCTACCCAATGGTCTTTCCATCATTTAGTAAAAGTTCAACACATAGGAATTATATAAGCGGTTTAAAGGATGTATATATGCACGTGTGCAATGTCTGGTCGCCGCTAGACAGCTTTCAATATGACATCAAAAGTCACGTGAAAATTTTAATGGATAACAACATCCTATATAATTATATTAATTTCGTCAAGAATATGAGATATGTTGTTTCGAATAAAATATTATATTGTATGAGACACGTATATATACAGGGTGTCCCGAAACTACCGGATGATATTTTAAAGGTAGATTCTCTGGCCAATTTAAAAACGATTTTTTCTCAGCGAAAATGTCGTAGAAGATCATTATTTTTTGCATATTCTCAATGTTTATCATGAGGTATCTTTCTAACTAAGCCTTAAATTAAAATTCTATTAAAGTAAACTCTATCTAAAATTAACTAAAGAATGTGACTTTATTAATATTTTATTCCCATAAGGCTTAGTTTGCGAAAAACCTTTTATTTTCAATCATTTATAACTCGAAAACTATTAGTGCCTCGACATTTTCGCTGAGAAAAAATCGTTTTTAAATTGGCCAGAGAATCTACCTTTAAAATATGGAGCGATAGTTGCGGGACACCCTATATATATATATTTTTTTTTTAATTTTGTAAGTAAAAATATGTAATTTGCAATTAAGAATTACATATTTTTCCTCAAAAACAACTATGTGTTTTCTTTACATCAATCGATTCTTCTCATTATTTTGTACATAAAAAAATCAAGATAAGATAATCAAAAAATGAATATCTTGCTAGATTTTATAGTTTATGTAAAATTAAGAAATGATTTCAAGTCTCATAACTCGAAAAGTACTTAAGGATGTACTGGACCGTCTGTCAAAAGTTAATCCAAAGTATGAAAAAATTAAAGTTGGGCAGAATACGAATTCTAATTGATGAAAAAATTTTTTAAAAGTCACGAAATCATACTTCAAAGTATTCTTTAATATAAATAGGTCTTAATTTCCAAGAAAATGTTGCCACGTTTTATCATCAACATTGCGTCAAAATCAGATAATCATAGTTATTTTTTAATAATAATTTCAAAACGAGCAAGTAAATCGTTTGAAAACTTTGTGGGAACATTTTTACATGTATGAAGAATATAATATTACAAAATGAAATTTTTATCATTGTTTTTTTATAGTTTGCGAATAATTTATTACCCATCTCTTGAACGTTTACATAAGATCCTATGTTAAAATCGCAAAATTCAAAAATTAATAACTTTTAAAGGAGCAAGTATAATACAAAAATTGGAAATAATTCATGACGATTTAGAATGTTATTAAGAATGTTAAATTAAAAATTCACGGCGATCTCATTGATTGTAATATATCTCCAATACATCCTTAAGAGAAAAATATTTTATTAAAGTGTTTTGGAAAGCTCTCGAGGTAACCTACAAAAATATACAATAAAAAATGGGGGTGTCCATTAAAAAAATTCAAAGTATTTTTTATGTGATCTTGACGGTGCTATTCATAGTCAAACTGATATTATCATTAAATAGGTTATTTTAAGCCCTACAATTTTTGTATGAAACATTTTTCACTAAAATGCTTAGGTTCCTCAAAAAACTGCTGAAACAGGTGATCTACGACACCCTGTATATACTGTATATGTATATGTGATAAAAAGTTGAAAAGATGAAAAAGAATTAAGAGAAGAATAATGAGAATTTTTCAAAAACAAAGTAATAATAATGTCCATATTTTGAAAAAAAAAAAAAAAAAAAAAAAAAAAATTATTTTGATTAAACCAATATTTATTGCTATTACAAAGTAATGCAATATAAGGCATCTCTTTATAAATAGCGAAATTCCATAAATATCTCTTCAATTATTTAAATCCATATTCATCTCTCTGATAGTGCTATCTTTATTCTCAACAATGTGCGCTCCGTTGTGAAACTCCTTCATTATGTTACTTCTCATTAAGCTAATCCGCGGGTAGCAAGTATGCATCCGCGTGACAGCTATAATTTCGCGGATTCTCCACATCTCTTAATTCTTTGCGTCTCTCATAATCATCTCGTAATATGGCAATTTCCGTAATAAGAGATTTCATTCTCAAGACGTTGTTGCTGCGAGACTTTCTAGCCTGGTACAATGGTAAATGAGTACGTATAACCGGAAATGAGTTCAGATCTCAATAGTACACTAAAATCATTGAAATTTCATTGTGTAATTAAAAAGAAAAAGAAACAATTTTCTGTCTCGAGAGCAACCAATTTGTAATTATAACTTGATCAAAGGAAAGGCATTTTATGATACTCGCCAATGAGAGATGTATAAATGCTAATCAGTTTTCATAAATATTTTCTTGTTCATGTGAGTTTATGAAGAGAAGAAAACTACGGTACTAAAAGTATGAGTTTTATTGATTATACGAATATTATAAATTCAATCAATTAACTTTGAAAGAGATTTGTTCATCCTTGACGCGGTTACACGTCTTTATGCAACAGATAAATTACCTCTCGTTATGCATTTAAGGATGTTTCGTACCTATTTTGAAAATATTGAGAATTTAATGAAAATTGTACAGAATGTCCTTACATATGTTTAGAATCTTCAGTAGAATTTTTAAATCGATTCACAAGTTATAAGGATTTTAATTTGCACCGAATTAACAATTAACAATTAATGTGTTCTTATGGGAAACGTATTCTTATGGGAAACCACGTCGATTCAAATGATAAAAACACATGGAAATAATATTCAGAAATTGTTTAAAATTTGCAAAAGTTTAGATACAGGGGAAATATTTGGTCAAATAATATTATACAAGTACTAACTGGTTAAAAAGATATCAAATATAATTCAATCAAGTTAGCCATACATCTATCACAAGGTGAAATTCTCTGTCAAAAGTTAATCATTTCGATTAAGGATGTTTGTACCTATTTTCAAAATATTGAGAATTTAATGAAAATTGTACAGAATGTCCTTACATATGTTTAGAATCTTCAGTAGAATTTTTAAATCGATTCAAGATATAAGGATTTTAATTTGCATTGAATTAACATGTGTTCTTATGGGAAACATATAACCACGTCGATTCAAATGACAAAAACACATAGAAATAATATTCAGAATTTGTTTAAAATTTGCAAAAGTTTAGATACAGAGAAAATACTAACTGGTTAAAAAGATATTAAATATAATTCAATGAAGTTAGCCATGTATCTGTCACAAGACGAAATTCTCTGCCAAAAGTTAATCATTTCGATTAAGGATGTTTTGTACCTATTTTCAAAATATTGAGAATTTAATGAAAATTGTACAGAATGTCCTTACATATGTTTAGAATCTTCAGTAGAATTTTTAAATCGATTCAAGATATAAGGATTTTAATTTGCACCGAATTAACATGTGTTCTTATGGAAAACGTATAACCACATCGATTCAAATGACAAAAACACATGGAAATAATATTCAGAATTTATTTAAAATTAGCAAAAGTTTAGATACAGAGGAAATATTTGGTCAAATAATATTCTACAAGAATTAACTGGTTAAAAAGATATTAAATATAATTCAATGAAGTTAGCCATGTATCTGTCACAAGACGAAATTCTCTGCCAAAAGTTAATCATTTCGATTAAGGATGTTTTGTACCTATTTTCAAAATATTGAGAATTTAATGAAAATTGTACAGAATATCTTTACATATGTTTAGAATCTTCAGTAGAATTTTTAAATCGATTCAAGATATAAGGATTTTAATTTGCACCGAATTAACATGTGTTCTTATGGAAAACGTATAACCACGTCGATTTAAATGACAAAAACACATGGAAATAATATTCAGAATTTATTTAAAATTTGCAAAAGTTTAGATACAGAGGAAATATTTGATCAAATAATATTATACAAGTACTAACTGGTTAAAAAGATATTAAATATAATTCAATCAAGTTAGCCATGTATCTGTCACAAGGCGAAATTCTCTACCAAAAGTTAATCATTTCGATTAACAAAATTCAGAATATTTCAGTAAAAACGCAATAAATATTAAAAAATACATCTCTGCACTAAGATCAAATTTTATCAATATTCCACACATTTTCTCATATTCAAAATACACCAAAAGTGGATATATTCGTCAATATTGATTTTCAGCTATTTTTTGCTTTTGTACATACAAAACATCCTTAATTTACCTGTTGTAATTCAGGCAATTTTTGCTGGATAAAAGCGGATCGAAAAATCACATAAAAAGCGTAGACGGCAAATAAAATAAGTTCAACACGTGCGTTTACACTCGGACTGTGATCGAGGTATATCGCCCGAGGTATATAACCCGATGCGATCATCGCGAATAATTCCAGACTTGCACCGTCATGTCAATTCATTGTTGGAGTCACGATTATCAATTCAATAACATATACATATTATCATGAAATAGAAAATAAAATAATCGGTGACTGCGCAATAATACGTTAGATCTATTGAATATTAATGAAATAATATAATGTCGAATTAATAACATTCTTTGATTATTAAATCATTCAATGATCCATGCCAACTTTCGATGTGCAGATTATTTACGATTAAAAGTGAGTCACAAAGATTTAAATAACATAAACGCAATTTTTATCACGAAGACTCAATGATTTCTTCTTAACAACACACTGCGTATTTTATAGCGCGGATTTACGTCACACAAAGAAAAAGATAATCTATTTAACATATTTTATTTAAATATCTCTAAAAGACTTATGACTTTTTTATTACAATAAATTTTATCTTTAATTTTATCTTTTCTAGAAATGTGTAATTAAAAAAATGTCGCAGAATAATAGTGAATAATAATTTACGTAGGTAAAATCTTCCTTGTCAAATATTAATTACTATTTTAATGAAACAGAAATAATTCTTAGTAATAAAAAAAAATGAGGGCAAAAAATGAGGGCATTTCAATCATAATAAAAAAAAATGTTTGCATTTTTGCTCTTACAATAACTTTGCCATTAAATCCACGACATACAGGGTGTATAAAAAAGGTCGGAACCCTTGAATATTTCGAAAAATATAAGTTTTATCAAAAAATGTTTCAGACAAAAGTTGTAGGGTTTAAAAAGTTCTATTTATTGGCAATATCATTTTGACCTTGAAGAGTCACTGGAAGGTCACGTGAAGGTCACTTCAATTTTTTTAAATGGAACACCCTATATTTTTGCATATTCTTGTAGCTTACCTCGAGAGCTTTCCAAAACACTATAATAAAGTATTTCTTCATTGAATACTTTTCGAGTTATGAGGCTTGAAATAATTTCTTAATTTTACATAAACCATAAAATATCTAGTAAAATATTCATTTTTCGATTATCTTACCTTAATACTTTTATGTACAAAATAATGAGAGGAATCAATTGGTGTAAAGAAAACATATAGTTGTTTTTAAGAAAAAATATGGAATTGTTAATTGCAAATTCCATATTTTTTCTTAAAAACAACTGTATCTTTTCTTTAATTTAAAAATCTTTAATTTAAAAAAATTGAAGTGACCTTCACGTGACCTTCCAGTGACTCTTCAAGGTCAAAATGATATTGCCAGTAAATAGAACTTTTTAAACCCTACAACTTTTGTCTGAAACATTTTTTGATAAAACTTATATTTTTCGAAATATTCAAGGGTTCCGACCTTTTTTATACACCCTGTATGTTATCGCTCGCGTTGTTTATTATTTACGAACATCCCAGATGATACGATACGTAACGAAACGATCGATGATTTTTGCAAGGTGCGAAATGGAAGTATGACGATGCAGTTTATTATCAATCATGCCGTAGGTCTCTAGATGTGCGGTCCGACCGATTCAACCACATGCATTTTTTTCCTCTTAACATAGTGGTTTGTAGCAAGCGTGGTAATCTTCTCTTTCGTATTTTTATCCATTAGATGAGAATTACAACTGCATAGAGCAACACAAATGCTGCTGTCGAATGAGATTTGATTACTTTTTCCTTTGATTTACATCAAATTAACAATATGACGAGCCGAAGTAATCTCTTTTCTTTTTCAAACGAAGAAGCGGAAAAATGCTTGGCACTTATTTATACCACATTTCCATTAAAATGTTGCACCAGAATGCATCTATTAAGTAAAGATCAACAGACGGATAATATTTTCACCAAATCAATTTAGGATTATCACAAATTAGGGGCTCGTGAAAGGATATTATTATTACGTATATTTAATTACGCTGTATTATTATTACGCCAATTATTAATTTCTTAAAATAATAGTCATTTCCGTAAAACCCGTAATATCTCGAATGTAATCGATAAGCCGATATGCATTGATTAATTTGATTTATGAAGATCGCACCATCACATCTCGCATCGTGAATTAATATCTCATTTACTGATTGTATTACACTTTCATACACACACGCGCATTAATTAATTACAACGGAAATTAATGAAATAGTCTCGTTTCACAATCAAATCGCTTGTGCTTAATATCAACGGCGATACTTATTGCTAAATATGTCTGTTGCACGTTAATTATGTGATCGAAGTTACGAAGACTACTGATCAGCTTCATCCTCCTTTTAGTTAACAGTTATTTATTAAGTCAAACAGTTATTTAGTCCAATTACAAACTTGGATGTAATAATAAGTGTAATTATGTATTTATCAATCAAGTTTGTACACGAGAGGGTGAGTTATTTTCTCCTGCTTTTCTCTCTTTCGCATCAGTTCTTTTTCATCTGTACACTGAGAAAAATCGTTTGATTAAACCAACAAGACGAATTGAAAGCATCTTAATTAAATCAAACAAGAATTTTTAGTTATCATGATAAGACTCGATTTTGTATAACTAGAACATTTAATAGATTTTACTATAAGGATTTGATTAGTATTTTCTGATTAGATCTATCAAATTTCTTGCATTAATTTCTTTGCTTGTTTCTTAATTTAACTGGTATTCAATATTTGCCATGAAATGTATATAAAGAACTAGTATTAACATTAAATCCAAAATATATTTTTTTTCTCTTACGAGCAGTAGTACCAGAAAAAGGATGCTAACTCTCTGATTATGTGTGTTTGAGCTGCATCCTCTTCTTGCATCACTGTTTATCAGTTTAATTTTTAATAAATTGAACTTAAAATAAATTATTCAATAAAATGAATTGAATTTATCCAATAATCTTGTTGGAATTCAGAATATTAAACAGACTTTTGAGATTAGATGGAAAAAATGTTAGACGATTTCATGCTGGTAAGTTTAGTATTATTAACCAGAAAATTTGGTAAATTTAACAGGAAGAAATTAATCAGATTCATCTGGTAATTCCTACAAGAATTCTGGTTCGTCCAGTTTCCAACAGACATACTGGTTGAATTTACTAAAACTCAAATTAATGCAACCAGATTTTTCTCAGTCTGTATTAATAAGACGTATATGATTGAAGGCATTTTAATTAAATCAAAGAATTTCTAGTTATTATAAGACTCGATTTTTTTATAACTAAAACGTTTAATAGATTTTACTATAAGGATTTGGTTAGTATTTTCTGGTTGGATCTATCAAATTTCTTGTTACATTAATTTCTTTGCTTATTTTTTAACTTAACTCGTATTCAATATTTGCCATGAAATGTACATAAAGAACTAGTATTAACATTAAATCCTAACAAACTAAACTTAAAATAATTTATTCAATAATCTGAATTGAATTTATCCAATAATCTTGTTGAAATTCAGAATATTAAACACACTTTTGAGATTAGATGGAAAAAATGTTAGACGACTTGATGCTGGCGATTTTAGTATTATTAACCAGAAAATTTAACAGGAAGAAATTAATCAGATTCATCTGATAATTCCTACAAGAATTCTGATTCGTCCATTTTCCAACAGACATACTGATTGAATCTACTAGAACTCTAATTAATGCAATCAGATTTTTTTCTCAGTGTGTATTAACAAGACGTGATACGATATAATTGAAGGCATTTTGGTTAAATTAAACAAGAATTTCTAGTTATCATCAGAATTTCTAGTTATCGTAACAAGAATATCTAGTTATCATTATCGATTTTTTATAACTAGAACGTTTAATAGATTTTACTATAAGTATTTGGTTAGTATTTTCTCGTTGAATCTGTAAAATTTCTTGTTACATTAATTTATTTGCTTGCTCCTTAACTTAACTATTCAATATTTGTCATGAAATGTATATAAAACTAGAATTAACATTAAATCCAAAGTATTTTTTTCTCTTACGAGCAGTAGTGCCAGAAAGAGGACGCTAGCTCTCTGATTGTGGATGTTTGAGCTGCATCCTCTTCTTGCATCACTGTTTATCAGTTTAATTTCTAACAAATTGAATTTAAAATAATTTATTCAATAATCTGGATTGAATTTATCCAATAATCTTGTTGGAATTCAGAATATTAACAGACTTTTGAGATTAGATGGAACAAATGTTAGACGACTTGATGCTGGCGAGTTTAGTATTATTAACCAGAAAATTTGATAAATTTAACAGGAAGAAATTAATCAGATTCATCTGATAATTCCTACAAGAATTCTGATTCGTCCATTTTCCAACAGACATACTGATTGAATCTACCAGAATTCTAATTAATGCAACCAGATTTTTTTCTCAGTGTGTATTAACAAGACGTGATACGATATGATTGAAAGCATTTTGGTTAAATTAAACAAGAATTTCTAGTTATCATCAGAATTTCTAGTTATCGTAACAAGAATATCTAGTTATCATTATCGATTTTTTATAACTAGAACGTTTAATAGATTTTACTATAAGTATTTGGTTAGTATTTTCTGGTTGAATCTGTAAAATTTCTTGTTACATTAATTTATTTGCTTGCTTCTTAACTTAACTCGTATTCAATATTTGTCATGAAATGTATATAAAACTAGAATTAACATTAAATCCAAAGTATTTTTTTCTCTTATGAGCAGTAGTGCCAGAAAAGAGGACGCTAGCTCTCTGATTGTGGATGTTTGAGCTGCATCCTCTTCTTGCATCACTGTTTATCAGTTTAATTTCTAACAAATTGAACTTAAAATAATTTATTCAATAATCTGAATTGAATTTATCCAATAATCTTGTTGAAATTCAGAATATTAAACACACTTTTGAAATTAGATGGAAAAAATGTTAGACGACTTGATGCTGGCGATTTTAGTATTATTAACCAGAAAATTTGATAAATTTAACAAGAAGAAATTAATCAGATTCTTCTGGTAATTCTTACAAGAATTCTGGCTCGTCCATTTTCCAACAGACATACTGATTGAATCTACCAGAATTCTAATTAATGCAACCAGATTTTTTTCTCAGTGTATATATGAAATAATAAGTAAAAATAATATTTATAAATAATAAATAAATAAATAATATTTTATGGCAAACCTGTTGATTGACGTACTCAGCAATATGCCTAATCTAATTAGCGGCACGCAAAATGATATTGTAAACCGGAATCCCTACGCGGCTCGCCGATGATTTAACAGTCTGAACATGAGATAAATCTAAACCCTCGAGGAAAACTAGTGGGTTTCAGAGTTCACGAGCGTAGTAAACGACGACCCTTCCATCGGGTCTCGATGGAAAGGCGATTATACGCGGTGGTCGTACAACTTTCTCGCTGCCGGAATCGCAAATGCGGAAGAGGTATAGGTCGAAGAGGTACAGTACTCGAGTAGCCGCTTACCTATTCACTAATCAGTGCCCACAGGATCGTTGTCTCGCAAGGATCACGAGCAAGAGAAATTCTCGTCTAGTGTGTTCTCAGGCTCTCCTTTCTCCGGTGAGTCACCGTTCAAATGAATTTCGCGGATCAAGAAACGGCGTGATCCTTTGCGTTCAGTGTAAATCGCAATTGCTAATATTTCGGATCAATGAGTCTGATGAATCTCTCAAATTCTATTCATCAAGTATTCATTAAGAACCGTGTGAATTTTTTTCTTGACAAATTTCTTGGAAATTTTTCTTCTGTAGTCTTCTGTTTATAAATGGATATCTTACTGTAATACTATAATTATATGAAATGACATGATTGATATCTCAATATCGATGTTTGCCACGATAAGTGTTTATATATTCGCATATTTTCAGTTGTCTCGTCATCGAAAGTTAAATACGAGATTCAAAGAATCGGTTAAAGACACGTACGTTCGTGTGTAATATTTATCACGCCGTCACGTTTAAATCTTAGCTGACTCGATAAAAAAAAAAAAGAATAATAAAATTATGCTTCGAAGGCCATGAATTGTGATTTTGAATAATCATTTTTTTGTTTTTATTTAACGTCATTGAGGAGAGATAAAAAGCATCACGAAAGGAAAAATTAGCATCAGAATTGAATCAGATATTTAATGCGGGCATAGAGGTACACGTGTAATTATTAAGATTACGTGTTATTCAAGTTACGTTTTATAATATATAATGATCATTTACTTGTTGGCAATATAAGCGCACAGCAAGATTAATTATCAAGGATAGAGTAATTAATTACTTAACTTTTGTGTTACATATAATTGTGCAAATAAATATCAATATTAAAAGAAATAACTGAACAAACATTATCATTTTATGCAAGAAAACACATAGTTGTTTCTAAGAAAAAATATGTAATTTTCAATTAACAATTCCATATTTTTTCTTAAAAACAACTGTATGTTTATTTACATCAATTGATTTCTCTCATTATTTTGTACATAAAAGTATTAAGGTAAGATAATCGAAAAATGAATATTTTACTAGATATTTTATGATTTATGTAAAATTAAGAAATCATTTCAAGCCTTATAATTCAAAAAGTACTTAACGAAAAGGTACTTAATTATAGTGTTTTAGAAAGCTCTCGAGATAAGCTACAAGAATATATAATGAGAAAATGTAGATTCCATTTAAGAAATTGAAGGTGACCTTCATGGGACCTTCAAATAACTCTTCAAGGTCAAATCAATGGTATCATTTTATGTCCCCCTTGAAACCATACAACTTTTGTCTGAAACATTTTGTTGTATCTAACTTCTATTTCGAGATTTTTCTTATTATAGACTCATTTGGTCCACTCTGTATATACATAATCAAATGAAGTCATTAATTTACATAAACATAAAATATAAAACTAATTATGCACACATATTTGACTCCCTAAGCATTTAATGGAAATAGTGGAGTATTAAATAATTTTCCAAGGAAGAAGAATCGAAAACTCTCGATCAGCTGACTGTAAATGCTAATGATAAAAAAAAAAGAAATTTACTAACAAATAAGTTATTAATGCTGCATAAGATGCAATTCATAATTTTATCGTGGTTGTATCAATCCTTGATCAAGAATCCTTCGTCGATTTTCGATTTTACGGCTTACGAAGTTTAAAAAATGCACAGAAAAAAAGAACATTCTTGTTTTAAAAATATCTTTAATTTCAACATGAAAAACTTGAAATGAGATTATATTGCGTTAACTGAAGAAAATTTGCTTGAATGAAGTCATTTTATATAGTTCAATCAAGAAAAATATATTCTTATTATTTAAAAATAATTTTCTTGAATGGAAAAGAAATAATGTTAGATAAAAAATAACATTTTTAAATGAAAGATTATAATTTTCTTAAAGTAGAATTAAATAATTATATATTTTTGAGATGACAATTGTAATATTAAAATAAGACTATAATAATTGTTGAAATTTAAAATTATTAAATTCTTCTAAGAAGATTATATATTCTTGCGTATATAGGAAACAATGAACACGTTAATTTAAGTATATAAGTGTTAATTTGACACTTAATTTTTTTCCGTGTAACAAACGCAAATTCGCAAATATAAAAAATAATATATAAAAGAGATCTAAAAGTCAAAAATTAAAACAGTTACAAAAATTTAAAAAAGTTAGATTCGTAAAGCTGACGTGTAGCTGACATATTTTTGACTTCTAGATCTCTTTTACACAGAAAAAAAGAACATTCTTGTTTTGAAAATATCTTTAATTTCAACATGAAAAACTTGAAATGAGATTATATTGCGTTAACTGAAGAAAATTTGCTTGAATGAAGTCATTTTATATAGTTCAATCAAGAAAAATATATTCTTATTATTTAAGAATAATTTTCTTGAATGGAAAAGAAATAATGTTAGATAGAAAATAACACATTTTTAAATCAAAAATTATAATTTTGAAAATTTTTTATTAAATTTTTTATTTATCAAGATAATTATATTGTATTCTTGAGATGACAATTATAATATTCAAATAAGATTAAAATATTGTTAAAATTTAAGATTATTAAATTCTTCTAAGAAGATTATATATTCTTGCGTATATAGGAAACAATGAACACGTTAATTTAAGTATATAAGTGTTAATTTGACACTTCATTTTTTTCCGTGTGTCGACGATGTTAATATAACGCTGCAATGTTTTAACTGGAGATGTCAAAATGCAATTGCCAGGAATAGAAACGGTATAAAATATTGAATACATACGCGAAATGTGTGTTCATTGATATATTTATACGAATATAACTTTCTAATGATTTTTATCGGAATAATTTGTTTTATTGTAAAATAAGAACACCAATCAATGGTAACCCGTTACTTTATAAATATGAGCAATACCTTATTTATGCAAGATATTTTATGATATTATCAGAAATTTCTCTTTCTTTAACATACTGTTAATGATAAAAAGATATTGATTGGTAAGTAAAAGGCCGGAAATTTGCAATAAATAATTCTAGCGAAAACTTTTCGTGTAACATGTAGCTCTCATTACACGAACTTATATACAGTTGCATATCGACAGGCGTTGTTGTCTCCCGACAGGTCTTCGCGATTAGAAACAAGAGAGGAGAGTGAATTTTTTTCGATTATCATCTCCGCAGAAGATGAAGATTGATGCAGAGCACTTGTTACATGATCGGATGAGTCAGCGTGATTCGTGAAAAAAAAAGGAGAACTCATTTGCAGAACGATTTATCATGCTTTGCAAAAAGCAAAATCTTAAGAGATTGCAGTCTTTCCCACAAAAGTGAGAGCTTCCGATCTTCATACGAGATAATCCACGTAAAATATTACAAGCTATTTTCTCGGAAACTATTAAGGATAGCGATGAGATTCGCTCACGATGTTCAAAATTCGTTGTGAATCACTTTGTAGAACGAATGGAGTAGCCTGTGGATCATCCTTTATACACAGGAAAAAAATAAGTGTCGAATCAAAAGTTATATACTTAAATTAACGCGGTCATTGTTTCATATATTCGCAACAATTTATAATCTTCTTAGAAGAATTTAATCATTTTAAATTTCAATATCATAGTCTTATTTTAATGCTTTAATTGTCAGCTTAATAATATATAATTATTTAATTCTACTTTAAGAAAATTATAATTTTTGATTTGAAAATGTTATTTTTTTATCTAACATTGTTATCTTTCCATTCAAGAAAATTAAATCTTAAATTATAAGAACATATTTTTTTTATTGAACTACATAAAATGGCTTCATTCAAGCAAGCAATTATAATTTTCTTTAATTAACGCAATATAATTTCATTTCAAGATTTCCATAAAAATTTAATCATTTTAAATTTCAATATTATAGTCTTATTTTAATATTTTAATTGTCAGCTCAACAATATATAATTATTTAATTCTACTTTAAGAAAATTATAATTTTGATTTAAAAATGTTATTTTTTTATCTAACATTGTTATCTTTCCATTCAAGAAAATTAAATCTTAAATTATAAGAACATATTTTTTTTTATTGAACTACATAAAATGGCTTCATTCAAGCAAGCAATTATAATTTTCTTTAATTAACGCAATATAATTTCATTTCAAGATTTCCATAAAATTTAATCATTTTAAATTTCAATATTATAGTCTTATTTTAATATTTTAATTGTCAGCTCAACAATATATAATTATTTAATTCTACTTTAAGAAAATTATAATTTTTTGATTTGAAAATGTTATTTTTTTATCTAACATTGTTATCTTTCCATTCAAGAAAATTAAATCTTAAATCATAAGAATATATTTTTTTTATTGAACTACATAAAATGGCTTCATTCAAGCAAACAATTATTCAAACAATTATAATTTTCTTTAATTAACGCAATATAATTTCATTTCAAAATTTCCATAGAATTTAAAAATTTTAAATTTCAATAATATTATGGTCTTATTTTAATATTATAATTGTCATCTCAATAATATATAATTATTTAATTCTACTTTAAGAAAATTATAATTTTTAATTTGAAAATGTTATTTTTTATCTAACATTGTTACCTTTCCATTCAAGAAAATTAAATCTTAAATCATAAGAATATATTTTTTTATTGAACTACATAAAATGGCTTCATTTGAGCAAGCAATTATTCAAACAATTATATTTTTCTTTAATTAACGCAATATAATTTCATTTCAAGATTACCATACAATTTAATAATTTTAAAGTTCAATAATATTATATTCTTATTTTAATATTATAATTGTCATCTCAACAATATATAATTATTTAATTCTACTTTAAGAAAATTATAATCTTTGATTTGAAAATATTATTTTTTATCTAACATTGTTACTTTTCCATTTAAGAAAATTAAATCTTAAATCATAAAAATAAATTTTTTTTGATTGAACTACATGAAATGGTTTCATTCAAGCAAGCAATTATTTAAGCAATTATAATTTTCTTTAATTAACGCAATATAATTTCATTTCAAGATTTCCATGTTAAAATTAAGAATGTTTTGTATGTATAATCCCAGCAAAAGCTGAAATCAATATTGACGAATATATCCATTTTTGGTGTATTTTGAGTAAGAAATTGTGTGGAATATTACAATTTCATCTAAGCTACAGTGAACAGATATATTTTTTAATATTTATTGCGTTGTTATTGAAATATTCCGAATTTTGTTAATCGAAATAATTAACTTTTGACAGAGAATTTCACCTTGTGACAGATACATGGCTAACTTCATTGAATCATGTTTAATATCTTTTTAACCAGTTAGTACTTAATTTATACTGTAATAATATTATTTGATCAAATATTTTCTCTGTATTTAAATTTTTGCAAATTTTAAACGAATTCTGAATATTATTTCCATGTGTTTTTGTCATTTGAATCGACGTGGTTATACGTTTCCCATAAGAACACATGTTAATTCGGTGCAAATTAAAATCCTTATAACTTGTGAACGCTTTAGTAAATCGATTTAAAAATTCTACTGAAGATTCTAAACATATGTAAGGACATTCTGTACAGTTTTCATTAAATTCTCAATATTTTAAAAATAGTTACAAAACATCCTTAATCGAAACGATTAACTTTTGGCAGAGAATTTCGCCTTGTGACAGATACATGGCTAACTTGATTGAATTATATTTAATATCTATTTAATCAGTTAGTATTATTTAATTCTGAATATTATTATTTCCACGTGTTTTTGTCATTTGAATCGATGTCATGGTTACGTTTCCCATAAGAACACAAGTTAATTCGATGCAAATTAAAATCCTTATACCTTGAATCGATTTAAAAATTCTACTGAAGATTCTAAACATATGTAAGGACATTCTGTACAATTTTCATTAAATTCTCAATATTTTGAAAATAAATACAAAACATCCTTAAAGATATTTTCAAAACAAGAATGTCTTTTTCTATGTACCTCAGAAATCTCCATTGCATCTTTTCTTAGCTGAATATTTTTTCTTATCACAATTGAAATTCCCTGGTGAAATGTTCCAAGACAATAAATAATTAATTTAATATAATATATTTAATATAGTAAATAATAAATTTAATATAATATAATTCAATAGAATAATACGATGTATGTTGCAACAAGAGGTATTTTATTGTATTACGTATTTTTATTGTATTATGTATTTTATTAAAGGAAATTGATTTCTGCTTGAACGAAAAAAATAAAACTTTCTACAACAGGGAAGTATATATCCGCTAACATGATATTTTTCACGATTAGACGTCGCATTGCAACATTGTTACGGTTTCACTTTTGACCCGTTGCAGTGTGCATTTCCTGATGTTTTGCGAAGCGCATACAATAAACGTGCTAGAATTTATTGTAATTTATGCAAAAATTTATTAAAGGAAATTGATTTCTTGCTTGAACGAAAGAAATAATACTTTCTACAACAGGAAAGTATATATCCGCTAACATGATATAATATTTTTCACGATGCGCATTTTCACGAAGCGCATACAATAAACGTGCTAGAACTAGACAAAAGTGAAATCAAACAATTTCGAAAAATTACAATGAACAAACAACACGTATGCATCCTGAATACAAGACAAGTATATTATCGTTGCGTTGACATATGATGTAATATCGTCAAAAACGACGGAGAAAGCATGCTCTAACATATACTTACTATTAGATTACATCACACAGGCATCGTTACGTGCTGACAGCCTCGATATGAATTCTCATGCTCGATCACGCTTGCTATAATGACACACGTTCACGTGGATTCGTGCAAATATTCGCCGAATAATTTTCCTCGAGATCTTTAGATGGATAATTTCATCGCGATGCGAATTATATCACAGTCCTCTGTCTTCGAAGAGTTATACAGGGTGTTAGAAAAGTCTGGAAACTGTCAATTATCTCCGAAAATAGTGATCCTGTGGGAAAATGTTTCAGACAAAAGTTGTAGGGTTTTAAGTGACGCATTAAAGAGTAATATTATTATGACCTTGAAAAGTGTTGTTAAAGTCACGTCAAGATCACCTTCAATTTCTTAAATAGAACCCCCTATTTTTTATTACATATTCTTGTAGCTTATCTCGAAAGCTTTCCGAAACACTATAATTAAGTTGATTTTCATTAAGTACTTTCCGAATTATGAGGCTTGAAGTCATTTCTTAATTTTATATAAACCGTAAAATATCTTGTAAAATATTTATTTTTTTATTATCTTACCTTAATACTTTTATATACAAAATAATGAGAGGAATCAATTGGTATAAAGAAAACACATAGTTATTTTTAAGAAAAAATATGTAATTGTTAATTGCAGTTATTTGAAGATCATGTAGAGATCACCCTCAATTTTTTAAATGGAACTGCCTATTTTTTATTAGATATTCTTGTAGCTTATCTCGAGAGCTTTTCAAAACACTATAATTAAATTAGTTTTCATTCAGTACTTTTCGAGTTATGAGGCTTGAAATAGTTTCTTAATTTTTTATAAACTGTAAAATATCTAAAAGATTTTTTCACGCCCTACAACTGCATTGGCTCTGCCTTTTTTTTCATTTTAATTCGTAAAATATCTTATAAAATATTCATTTTTCGAATTGTTTCGAAAAAAAAATATGTAATTTGCAATTAACAATTACATATTTTTTCTTAAAAATAACTATGTGTTTTCTTTACACCAATTGATTCCTCTCATTATTTTGTACATAAAAGTATTAAGGCAAGATAATAAAAAAATGAATATTTTACAAGATATTTTACGGTTTATGTAAAATTAAGAAATGACTTCAAGCCTCACAACTCGAAAAGTACTTAATGAAAATCAACTTAATTATTGTGTTTTGGAAAGCTTTCGAGATAAGTTACAAGAATATGTCATAAAAAATAGGGGGTTCTATTTAAGAAATTGAAGGTGATCTTGACGTGACTTTAACAACACTTTTCAAGGTCATAATAATATTACTCTTTAATGCGTCACTTAAAACCCTACAACTTTTGTCTGAAACATTTTCCCACAGGATCACTATTTTCGGAGATAATTGACCGTTCCCAGACTTTTCTAACACCCTGTATATATAAATCTCTCTTTTATTTTACGCACAGAATCCCTTCGTTGATAATCGCACGTCAATCGATTTATTGATCCGTCCAACGAAGAATAGGATCTTTGTTCGCGCATTTTTGCATAGACGCAATGACGTTAGGCGTGCGTGCGTGCGTGCGTGCGTGCGTGCGTGCGTGCGTGCGTGCGTGCGTGCGTGCGTGCGTGCGTGCGTGCGAGGCAGCGTTATCGTTCCGTAAAACGTAGTCGTTAGTGAAAGCGTCGGCCTGTGGATGTACAACAGGATGACCATGACACATTTCGCAACACGCCTCTATAATTCACTATAATTCTCCAGATGCAATGTATATCGTAAAATTAGGTCGAAAATTGTCCGTCCTCTTATATTCAAAGCCCGTGGCGTTTTCGTACCGTCTTCTCACTCTTTTCCCTCTTTCCTTCCGTCTTTCAATGTTAAACTAATGACTCACGTACTTGTTATTCCGCCACGCATCGCATCATCTGTTATCCTTTTTTGCGGTAATTTTTATATACAGGGTGTCCCATTTTACACTCGAATATTTCGAAATCATGACGGTTTCCGGTGAAAATGTTTTAAACAAATGTTGTATGGTTTTAAGAGGACCATGAGATAGTGTCATTGGTTTTACTTTGAAAAATCGTTTGAAGAACATGTGAGGATGATTTTCAATTTTTTAAGTGGAACCCCCTATTTTTTATTATTTATTCTTGTAGCTTATCTCGAGAGTTTTCCAAAACACTATAATAAAGTATTTCTTCATTGAGTACTTTTCGAGTATATTAATTTATGTACAAAATAATGAGAGGAATCAATTGGTGTCAAGAAAACACATAATTGTTTCGAAAAAAGTATGTAATTAATTTGCAATTAACAATTACATTTTTTCTCGAGACAATTATGCTTTGTCTTTACACCAATTGATTCCTCTCGTTATTTACATACATAAAAGTATTAAGGTAAGATAATCGAAAAATGAATGTTTTACTCTACTTTTTTTTATGGTTTATGTAAAATTAAGAAATTATTTCAAGCCTCATAACTCGAAAAGCATTCATTAAAAAAATGTTTAATTATAGTATTTTGGGAAGCTTTCGAGATAAACAAGAATAAGTAATAAAAAATAGGGGGTTCCATTTAAAAAATTGAAGGTGATCTTCGCGTGACTTTCAATCAACTTTTCAAGGTAAAGCCAATGACACCATCTTATGGCCTTCTTAAAATCATACAACTTTTGTTTAAAACATTTTCATCGAAACTGTCATGGTTTCGAGATATTCGAGTGTGAATGTTAAAATGGGACACCCTGTGTATATATATATATATATATATATATATATATATATATATATCGGGGTGTCCCGCAACTACCGCTCCATATTTTAAAGGTAGATTCTCTGACCAATTTAAAAACGATTTTTCCTCAACGAAAATGCCGAAGAAGATCATTATTTTTTGCATATTCCTAATTTTTGTCATGATGTATCTTTCTAACTAAGTCTTAAATTAAAATTCTATTAAAGTAAACTCTACCTAAAATTAACTAAAGAATGTGATTTTATTAATATTTTATTCCCATAAGGCTTAGTTTGCGAAAAACCCTTTATTTTCAATCATTTATAGCTTGAAAACTATTAGTGCCTCGACATTTTCGCTGAGGAAAAATCGTTTTGAAATTGGCCAGAGAATCTACCTTTAAAATAACATTAAATTCTTGTCGCCAGTAGATAAAATAAGACAACGTAATTTAAATCGACCACACTGGCACTTTATTGGTTGATAGAAAATCACGACGTTTCGACCATTGATTTTGGTCCTTTTCAAGTGAACTACAAAGGTTTACAATATTATAAAAACAATATGAAGTGAATAAAAAAGGAGAAAAAAAAGGAAAAATTAATATATACGTACAAAATCTTAGTTAACCAATAAGTAATGAGAAAAGAAAAATCACTTGTCAAGATCATCAAGTCAGCCTATCGCTCACAAACAAGGAGAGAGACTAAACAGCCTTTATTAATTTATCATAAATACTGTTTAGACTCTCAGTGTCCTTCTGCAAGTTAATCGTGTTGTCAAACTTTTTTATAAAAAACATTTCAGCAATTTCTCTCTTTCTCACGTGTCTTTCGTTGTGTAAAATAATCGGTATTGACCAATCGAAGTCATGGTTGAATTCTAATTTATGTTTACTAACCACAGATAGATTGCTTTCGTGCAATTTTATATTGTTAAAATGTTCTTTGACACGAGTGCCTAAATGTCTTTTCGTTTGGCCTATATATGAATTATTACAATTTTTGCAGTCTAATTTATATACGACTTCGGTCCTGTTGTTAGTAGGCAATCTATCTTTTCCGCGTTTAATCAAAACGTTAAGTTTTTTCGGTAGACGATATTAAGACCTATATTATTAAAGACGTGGCTAATCTCATCACTAAAGCCATCCACAAACGGTAAAGAAATATAACAAGGTGTAGCCGCATTATCACTCTCAGAATTTGTATTTTCATTGTCACGATGTTTTAAAAAATCAAGTCTTCTTTTAACGTAACGGTTAATAATTTGATCTGGAAAACAATTGTTGGAAAGAATCTGTTTGACAATGTCGATATTCTTAAAATGAAATCGAACGTCTGATAATAAAATAGCGCGATCAACAAGATTATAAATTGTGTTCATTTTGTATTTAAACGGATGCTTGGAATGAAAATTAATGTATCTGTTAGAACAAGTAGGTTTTCTGTACCAGTCGGTCAAAAGCCGACTGTCAGAACGAATAACCATGGTATCCAAAAAACTAATGCAAAAATCAGACTCAGTCTCGTATGTAAATGTCAAACGTTGATGATAAGCATTGAAAGTCGATACAATCTCGTCAATCTTTGAGCGTGGAACAATAGTAAAAATGTCATCAACATGTCTACCTACCTTTAAAATATTGAGCGGTAGTCGCGGGACACCCTGTATATTGTATATTACATGTAATATTATCCAATAAGTACATAATAATAGCGTGATATCATCACGAATAATTATCTATTATATGCGTCATACGTAATAAATATATGCTAAATCATTTCTTAAAGAACATTAGAAATTTGCGCGCCAGACATACACACACTTACACATACACTTACACATATGCTCGCAAAATATCACGTGTCACGCTTTCAATGATCTTACTTTATAGATTCCTTAAGAATAAGTGAAAACTCACGTTGTAATTTCTGAAAAGAATTAAGTGACTGATACAAACCTCGAGAACGAGTCATAATTTAAATTCTATCTGATGAATCTCAAGTAACAGGATTAATATCGATTGAAACTTTCTTTCTCCATCAATGTAAAATAATTCATATACATTTACATGCTAATCTAGTTTTTCCATTTAACCTTGCTCCCGAAAGAAATATCATTATCAGCTAAAATGGAGGCGCATTAATCTCAATATCCCTTATCATTTTATTTTTCGCGTAAAATTGCAAATTTTGCACCGACTTAAATTAAAGAAACGATTTTCCAATCCTCCCATTAAAATATCCGCCGAGAAGATTTATAAGAAAATCTATCATTAGATGAATTACCACTCATATCTAGTGCAAAAGTAAATTAACGTATTAATTAAAGTGTTGAATAAAACTGTTAAACAACAGAATCAAGCGGAGGAAGATTCATGAAAGCTAGCTTAAAAAAATATATATCTGCTGGATAAGGAAAATATTTTTCTCTTTTTAATTACTTGCGAGCAGCAATCAATGATCGTATCTCGGCTTTGTACGAGGACCCGATGGCAATGACGGCCCACACTCGGCCTCGGACACGCGAGAAGACGCACTAATAACCGTACAAGACGTACAACTATCTAGCACATTCGCGTAAAGGTTTTCGACGGTGAAGCATAAAGTAAGAGGAGAACCGTGGCGTACCACCTTGGTGAACCGTGCGCCAGTTGCGTCATCGCTGCGATCGGCACCAGCGCGCGAATACAGTGTCGTACTCGCGAAAAATCGCATCTGTATCCTTCACCAGTGTGTATCCCGTCTGGAGGAAAAGTTAAATCCACAAACGTATCTCTCGGTCGTTCTCCATTTGACGTTGATCGATGATCAGCAGTAGTCTTCCTCGAGTGTTTCGTTAATACAGTTCTGATAACGTGCTCTTCCGCTCCTTCGAATCTCTATCTCTTCTATCTGTGTGTGTGTTTATGGTAATTGAATGTGCCGTTCATTCATCCCGTTCACTCGATCGAAAGAAGCTTTTCTCCAAGTGCAAAGAAATGTTCGAGTCTTCTCGTTAAGTTGTTTAGTTTTGCTTAAATGAACATATAAGTAGAGTAGTCGTATTGTCTGTCAAGGGGGCAAGGAGAAAAAGCGTGACGTTGAAACACAGCATGTCTTGGACGGTAAACAGCAAATCCAATCGTTCGTTGCATAATATGTCTACGTTTTTGTTTACAAACGCGTGTTGAGAGAAAAATATAAATTATAGTAGTTTTTAAAGGAATAAATACATCGATCAAGTCAGCACTGCAAAGATACAATTCATCTTCCAGTCGTTATTAAGAATCTAAATATTTATAACACGAGGCGTCCTATGATTGGTCTGGCTGTTTCATTTTTATATTATTAAGGATGTTTTATATCTATTTTCAAAATTAAGAATTTAATGAAAATTGTACAGAATCCTTACATATGTTTAGAATCTTTAGAATCTTCAGTACAATTTTTAAATTGATTCACTAAAGCGTTCACAAGTTATAAGGATTTTAATTTGCATCGAATTAACATGTGTTTTTATGGAAAACATATAACTGTCGATTCAAATGACAAAAACATATGGAAATAATATTTAGAATTTGTTTAAAATTTGCAAAAGATTAGATGCAGAGGAAATATTTGGTCAAATAATATTATACAAGTACTAACTGATTAAAAAGATATTAAATATAATTCAATGAAATTAGGCATGTATCTGACACAAGCGAAATTCTCTGCTAAAAATTAATCATTTCGATTAACAAAATTTGGAATATTTCAGTAAAAACGCAATAAGTATTAAAAAATATATTTCTGCACTATAGCTAAAATCAAATTGTAATATTTCACACAATTTCTCATACTCAAAATATACCAAAAGTGGATATATTCGTCAATATTGATTTTTACCTACTTTTTGTTATGATTGTACATACAAAGCATCCTTAAAAATAAATTATTTATATTTAAAAATATATTTAAAAATATTTTAAATATAAACATTATTGTGTCGCCAAACATTATTGTGTCTTCTGATATTAATTGGAAAAAAACGCATTCCAGAAATATAAATTCCGATCGCATTTGTATATATATTTTGCAATCTCGGAAAAATTAGTGATCAAAGTGTAAATATATTTTGCTACAACAGCAAACCGGATGTTAATATTGTAAAAATTGACGGATAATTATCGTTGCGCGCAATAACCTTCGCAAAAGTTCATATAATTATCATATCATTTTGATATCTTACGAAAAAAGTCATCTCTTATGATACACTTTAAGATATTGACAAATCTGTCAGATAAATATTATTTCAAAATAACATATATACGTATATTAATTAAATTTTATATGGAATTTATATAATAATTAATGAATTCCTCACTTCTCTTGATAAATACGTCCGAAGAAAAATATTTTATCGATATAATAGTCGTGTAATAATTTATTTCAATGACATTACAAAATATTTCAACATTTGTTTGCTAAAAATATACTAATAAGAAGTATAATTGAACATTTTTCAAACTACGCATATATAATTCATTTAATATCAGCTCGGCAAATCTAAAATGTTTTCCGAACGCGAATTTATCAGTATACATTATACATTATGTAATACGTGTTACATAACAAAACCTTTGATATGTTTATTCATTTTTTTTTCATCATACAAAATTCTTCTTTACTTATGCATGCATTTTTTGATTATTTATTCTCATCTTAAGGATGTTTCGTATCTATTTTCAAAATATTTAATGAATGAGAATTTAATGAAAATTTTCAGAATCCTTACATATGTTTAGAATCTTCAGTAGAATTTTTAAATCAATTCAAAGTATAAGGATTTTAATTTGCATCGAATTAACTTGTGTTCTTATGAAAAACGTATAATCACGTCGATTCAAATGACAAAAACGCATGGAAATAATATTCAGAATTTGTTTAAAATTTGCGAAAGTTTAGATACAGAGGAAATATTTGGTCAAATAATATTATTATTTTAAATACTAACTGGTTAAAAAGATATTAAATATAATTCAATGAAGTTAGCCATGTATCTGTCACAAGGCGAAATTCTCTGTCAAAAGTTAATCATTTCGATTAACGAAATTCGGAATATTTCAGTAAAATCGCAATAAATATTAAAAAATACATCTCTGATCAAATTGTAATATTCCACACAATTTCTTACTCAAAATACATCAAAAATGGATATATTCGTCAATATTGATTTTCAGCTACTTTTTGCTAGGATTATACATGCAAAACATCTTTAAATTACTTCTTTTGAAATTATATTTCGTCGCTGCTCAAAATACATCAAAAATGGATATATTCGTCAGTATTGATTTTCAGCTACTTTTTGCTAGGATTATACATGCAAAACATCTTTAAATTACTTCTTTTGAAATTATATTTCGTCGCTTTCGTTGATTTTTCAGAAATCAAATTCAAAATATAAATAGAAGTAAAGGCGTTATAAAAATATTCGAAAAAAAAAATTTGAATAGCTTGCATAATGTTAATATGATTTTTTTAAAAATACATATCTTTGTGTGTGTTTAAAATATATGCATAATAAAATTATATGAATAAATAAAAAATATCTAAACGTAATTTTTTCAAAAATAATATTTCTGAATGATTTTTAATGTTTCGCAAACTGAAATGATTACTTTAATCTTTAATATTTATTTTATATATATTTTAAGAAATTAAATTCAAAATATAAACAGAAATAAAGGCGTTATAAAAATATTTGAAAAAAAAAATTTGAATAGTTTGCATAATGTTAATATGATTTTTTTAAAAATACATATCTTTGTGTGTGTTTAAAATATATGCATAATAAAATTATATGAATAAATAAAAAATATCTAAACAGTAATTTTCGCAAAAGTTTAGTTCTTTCACATTTATCACGCTTTTATTGAAATTATTGTTAACATTTTCTACAATATAAATATCTTACAATATAATTAATATTATATTTTTGAGAGTCTAATTTCCATATAATTCCAAATAAAAATGCCATAGATCCGACCAGGCCCGTCTTAAATCACTAAGTCCCTCCAAGTTCACGCTATTGTAACCACATTTAGATCTTCAAGGACAAGGAAGTCTCTCTCTTGTACCCATAAAAACTAAAAATACTTTCGGAATTTAAGTCGTGCGCGAGCAAGACTGTCGATTATCATTCATCTTATCCACGCGTATCGCGCGCAAGAAATATATATACGTATACACATGTCTCATGCATAATTGTGCATAAGTGTATAAATATAAAAGGAAGTTATCTAGCAAAGCTGGCAGAGGCAACAGCGATTGCTGCGCGAGTGACAGTACGATCCACGATTGAATGCGCGCGTGATTTCGCTCTTGACGCGCCGCAACGATCTCGATCAAGAGACGATCTTGCAAATCTCGCATGAAATACTAGTAGGCCATCGCGTGTTATCATGCCGCAGGACAGCCAAACGATCAGCAACGGTGTCAAGCCGGAAACGATCCCGATAAAGCATCAGGAGAAGGATTCGAGGGACCGGGAGACTTTCGAACAAGAGGCTGATGTCAAGGAGAAGCTAGAATTTCACAAGGGTGCGGACGAGATGCCCGAGCTCAAGGATGATCAGCTGTTACAAGACGAGCAGATAAGTTTGGATTTCAGCATCCCGCCGGAAGTCATGGAATATGCCAGAAGAGTGCTCGGGGAGACCGATGAGGTCAAGTGTCAGACACTGCAGGAATTACGCGACATGATCTATGGTAATTCAAATTGCAATATTAGTCGGAGATATGATTGGTTAAGTGGAAAAGATGCGTCGATGCTATCAGTTGATAGTTTTTTAAATATGTCTGAAGAAGAGAATATGGAGTAATTTAGGGACATTTCGACATAAAAATAATATTTCTCGATGATTTTTAATGTCTGTGTATGTTTAAAATATATGCATAATAAAATTATATGAATAAATAAAAAATATCTAAACGTAATTTTCTCAAAAATAATATTTCTGGATGGATCTTAATGTTTCAAATAACTGAAATGATTACTTTAATCTTTAATATTTATTTTATATATATATATATATATATATTTTAAGAAATCAAATTCAAAATATAAACAGAAGTAAAAGCGTTATAAAAATATTCGAAAAAGTTTGAATAGTTTGCATGATATTAATATGATTTTCTTTTAAATACATACCTCTGCGTGTGTTTAAAATATATGCATAATAAAATTATATGAATAAATAAAAAATATCTAAACGTAATTTTCTCAAAAATGATATTTCTGGATGATTTTTAATGTTTCGCAAACTGAAATGATTACTTTAATCTTTCATATTTATTTTATATATATTTTAAGAAATCAAATTCTAAATATAAACAGAAGTAAAAGCGTTATAAAAATATTCGAAAAAAAAAAATTGAATAGTTTACATAATGTTAATATGATTTTTTTAAAAAATACATATCTCTGTGTGTGTTTAAAATATATGCATAATAAAATTATATAAATAAATAAAAAATACCTAAACATAATTTTTGCAAAAGTTTAGTTCTTCTACATTTGTCATGGTTTTATTGAAATTATTTTTAACATTTTCTATAATATAAATATCTTACAATATAATCAATATTGTATTTTTGAGAGTCTAGCTTCCATATAATTCCAAATAAAAAAAACAAAATTTTTTATACATCCTTAAATTGCTATAATTTTCCAAAAATTTTTACTCGCTATAAAAACTATATGTTTGAGATAATATTTTTTGAAATGTAGTTTATTAAATATAGTTTATTATTGTAATAATAGAATCAAAAAATGTTTTTTTTTTTCTTAAGATATCTTTAAATTAAAATAAACTTCTCTCTTTTGAATTTGACAAATTTATAATCTTACAATAAGATAAAAATTTTGTCAGATTATATTTTTATTATTTAGAGTTTAATGTGTAATATATCTATATATATTCTTTGGCAGAAAGAGGCGAGTGTTTGCCGCATAGGATGGATGATGATTTTCTCATCAGATTTCTTCGCGCCAGAAACTTTAATCTAAAAAGAGCGCACAGGCTGGTGAGTTGTAAATGTAGATATTAATACTGATACTAACATTTATAATGAACAATTAACGAGATACGGATGAAAAGTGAATGGTAGTTCACTTAAATCGATTAAAGAGAAAAAGAAGTTGCTTCCATTGTTAAATTTATGCTGTTATCGACATGTTTTTAGATGAGAGTCAGTAGATGAGAGATTATTTCGTACAAGAATAGGAATGTCAATCAAGAGAAAAGGGAAAACAAAAAGATAAAGAAATTTTAATAATACTTTAAATTTCCATTTAAAAGATTCTATATAAAAAAAAGGAACAATTATAAATTCTTACAATTGTGATTTTGCAACAAAAACAATAATAAATTTTATAATGCAAATTTATAGTAAATTAAATTATAATAACATAAATTACACATATAAATTACATGAGAGCGATTTTATATAAAATTTTGTAACTCTGGTAAATCTGTGACGTATTTCTATTTTTTTTCCAATGTCAATATTATTGATTAGCTATCTTACATTAAATATGGATTAATTTTTTAAACGCACGGTTAACATTTTAAATACACGATTACCATATTATATGCACAATTTACATACACGAAAGATTAAAAAAATTATTTTTCAGGCAATTTAATCGAAGATCATATCAGACGCATAATTATAAAATCTAGAGCTTGATTACATACAAAATAAATACCAAAGCCTTGAATATTAAAATTTATTGATCATCTGTTGTCAAATACATTATGAATGTTGTTAAATAATTATGTATAAAACAATAATTACATTTTGAAAAATTTATTAAAAATTATATATCAAAACTTTTATATACGAAATTATTAAAAAATACACAAAATAAAAATAATGAAAGAAAATTTCTTAAAGTTATATATATAATTATATATAATTATGTATAAAATATATATAAAATATATCATATATTTATATATAATTATATATAACTAAATATATTTAAAGGTACATTTAAAAAAATAGAAATTATTATAAAATTCTTTTTTTACGCTTTTTTACGTTATATTTCTAAATGTGTCTATATGTATCTATCTATACATCTCTCTTTCTCTTTCTTATAATAGTATTACATATATAAATGATCTCATTGGTTTTAATATTATATATATAAAAAATTATAAAATTATATAAAAATTATAAAATTATATATTATTATATAAAATTAAAAAGATTGCTCGAGAGAGATATAAGAGAACAATTTATCTGACATTTATTTATAAACGCTTTCTGAAAAAATGAGACATCATGAGATGGAATTAATCTTGTTTCTTCATGTATATATGTCTAATATATTTGTCTAATTAAACTATATTCCTGGAAATTGATATGACAAACTTACAAAAACTTAGAAATGTTTCTTTATCATGAATCACCGATTGACTCATAACTATGAAATTTGTTTGCAAGTTATAAATCTAATTACAGAGACTCTTGCATAAGTAAAAAATATTGTAAAAAATATCGTAAAAAATATACTGTATATAAATGTATTAAATTTTACATTATTTAGAAAATTTACAGCGCAGGTAATAAATATTTATATCATCTGAACGCTTAAAAGATTTCAATTTTCCATAATGTCTAATTTTTTATTTAACTGTAATTTTTTAGAATTATTAGTAGAATCAGATATATACTGAAGAAGTAAGAAATATTTTTCTCATTTTTATGCATGATTACTTACGCAATACTATAATCGTCAATTGACGTAACATAATTGCAGCGATAATCTTCATTTGCAAATTTGTTTTTTGTTTAGTATTATTAAAAAAATAAATTTATACTTATACATTTATATAACTATACATTTATATTTATATTTATATAAATATAATTTTTTTTAAATTTCTTTTTATTACTTTTCACTTTTACGATATTTATTATATTTTATTATCTTTAATTTATTTTATACAACTTGCGATATCAACGAATTTCTTAACGAATGTAATTTCACGTCATGTTTAATAAAAATATATTTATTTAAGAAATGTGAATGGCTGTAATTATATGGATATATTGATAATTAATATTAAAAGTACTTCAATAGAATAGAACGTGAACACGAAGTAAATTGTCATCTGTTGCACAATTATGCCAAGGAAAACTGCTGTACCTTTTTGAAAAATCGACAACTTTCTGACATTTTGAGGAGAAATTGAATAATAAAAGAATCGCCTTTTAACCGAATAATCGAGACATTAATTGATCTAAATTACTATCGAATAATTTCGAAATAATCATAACTTTTTAGCAAAAATGAGAAATAAAAAGAATAAAATTAGAATAGTCCATCATATATTCTCAATAACAATGATATCTCAATAATCATGATATTCTCAATAACAATAACAATGAATTATCTAATTTTTATCATGATTTGACGTCGGATAATATAATGATAACTCATATCATTTTATCATGTTATTGAAAGATTTTTTATTCATAAAATAAAATAATTGCTATTTCTTCGATCAATCATATTTATTAAAATTTAAGAAATATGAATGGCTTTGATTTATAGATATCAATAAATAATATTAAAAATACTACAGTGAATAAAACGTGAACACGAGGTGAACTACCCGTTGCACAATTATGTCAAGGCAAACTAATTTACTTTGGTAAGAAGTCGAATACGAGTGTTAGCACAGTGCACTACCATTTTAAAGAGAGATTGAATGAGAAAAAAAAACAATGTGAAATTTAAATTGCCTTTCAACAGAGAAATCGAGACATTAATGGCTCTTAATTGCCATCGAACAGTTTTGCGATTTTCTAGCAAAAGTAATAAATAGAAATAATAAAGCTAGAATATTTCATTAAACCGAGTTTCATTAAATCATTAGATCACTGTCCATTAAAAACCGTCTTTAAGACAGTTCGTCGTAAATTCTTGTATAAGACAATTTAATCATAAATTCCTGCATATGCATAAGAAGACAAACAGGTTATTCATAAATTTGAGTGCAATCGATGAATAATAAATTATAATAATTATAATAATTAACAATATTATTAATCGACAATCGAGGAATTATAATATATTGTCTCAATTTGTTTCATTTGTCTCAATTTATTTCAACGCTGTATAATATAATAAACAGCATTTACGAATATTTATGTTTTGTTTACGCGATTCCACATTGTCAAAAATTTTTGTGTAAATTTACAAATATTATAATATTGAAACCAAATATTAAAGATGTACACGGTAAAAAGCATTTTGTATTTCTGTTAAAATTTTCTCGTGTAAAAATTTTTGTGTTCAATTTTTAACATACTCTTATGTTAATGTAACACATTATCATTGCGTTATTTTGACATTTCTTGGCGTTGAGTTAATATTCACCGTTTCTAAGAGTTAAAACAACACAATTAATATGTAAATGTACGAATTTTTGATGAAATAAGTTATATGTTAAAATGAACAGATAAGTTGTGTTATTTTTCTCTCTACAACAGTTTCCATATGTTAAATCGACATATCTCTTCCGTTATTTATCATAAAAATGTAAGAATAACATTTTCTTTTAAATAAATTTAACATTATAAATATGTTAATTTAACATAAACTTTATTTCCAGATAAAGTTTAACTGTTAGACTTTTGTGTTAATTTTTAAACATATTACTTGTGTTATTTATTTACATACTTGCCTTCTGTTAAATTAACATTAAAATTAGAGTGGATAAATTGGGACATGTGAAATATGTTAAATTTAACACAAAATTTTTTATTGTGTATATTTACATACATTAATAAATTTACATTTCATAGATAAAATTATTATCTTAAAAATGATAAGTAAACATCTTGTACTAATAAATTTACTTTTATTATGTTAGAAGTAGATTTCTAGAAATGTTTATGTAATAATACATTTTGTATATGTATTTGTACAATTTCACATATTAAATTTAATTTAAAATTACATACATAATTAGTGTAACAATTACGCTATTTATAACGAAAATATATAAATTCATGTACTTTTACAAAAATTAGTTATTTTACTTTTTATTGTGTAAATATTCGTTTGATAAAAAATTACAAGGTTAAAAGTATAATTTTTAAATTTTATATAAATGTTACAAAAAATTGTACATTTACATAAAATCCAAAAATTACACTTTTAACCTTGTAATTTCTCATTTTTACAAAAATCACTTTTACAAAAATTAATTTATTTTTGTAAAAGTACATGATTTTTAAATTTTAAATAATAATTTTTAATAATTTTTAATAATTTTTAAATTTTATATAAATGTTACAAAAAATTGTACATTTACATAAAATCCAAAAATTACACTTTTAACCTTGTAATTTCTCATTTTTACAAAAATCACTTTTACAAAAATTAATTTATTTTTGTAAAAGTACATGAATTTATATATTTCCGTTATAAATAGCGTAATTGTTACACTGATTATATGTGTAATTTTACATACTTATTTTACAGTGCAACTTATAAAATGAATGAGAGACTGATTTCTTTCGATAGATCGTGAATTACTATAACTTCAAGGAGGAACATCCAGAGATCCATCAACAGCTAAACCCGACGGAGATGAGGTACATTGGCGACGACAATGTGATCATCGTACCACCGTACAGGAATCAGTGCGGTAGACGTCTGCTAATCTACCGGATAGGCAATTGGAAACCGAGTAAATATCCCGTCGAAGAGCTCTTCAAGGCCACGACTTGCGTGCTCGAGCTGGGCATCCTCGAACCTAGAGCGCAGATTCTGGGCGGTATCGTTATCTTTGACCTCAAGGACATCACTATGGCACACGCGTGGACCGTGACTCCTCAGGTAATTTCACTGTAATTTTTTTCTCATTGCCTATAATTTGTTTATATCGCATTCGTGCATGGATCGCAATTTAATTAGTATTAATTGCAATTGGGAGACGAAAAAGAAACTAATATACAGGTATACAAGGTATACAAGGTATACAAGTGTTTTATTTTAAATAATACGCTCAAATATCTTTGAAACGGTGCATTAAATAAAAAAATGTTTCAAACAAAAGTTGTATGGCTTGAAGGAGGTCATCAGATGGTGGCAATAATTTAACCTTGGAGAGTCATTTGAAGATCACGTGAAGATCACTGTCAATTTCTTAAATAGAACCTCCTATTTTTTATTGCATATTCTTGTAGCTTATCTCGAAAGCTTTCTAAAACACTATAATAAAATATTTTTCCTTCAAGTATTTTTTGAGTTATAAGGCGTGAATTCATTTCTGAATTTTACATAAACCATAAAACTAGCTTTTGATTATCTTTACCCAGTGATGTACAAAATACTGAGTGGAATCAATGTGAAAACATAGTTGTTTCGAAAAAAAAAAAAATGTAATTTGCAATTAACAATTACATATTTTTTCTTCGAAACAACTATGTGTTTTCTTTATACCAATTGATTCCCTTTCATTTTTGTACCTAAAGTATTGAGGTAAGATAATCGAAAAATGAATATTTTATGATTATTAAGATATTTTACAATTTATGTAAAATTAAGAAAAAAAAAATGATTTCAAGCTTTATAACTCAGAAAGTACTTAAGGAAAAAATGTTTAATTACAGTATTTTGGAAAGCTCTCGAGATGAGCTACAAGAATATGTAATAAAAAATAGGGGATTCCGTTTAAGAAATTGACGGTACTCTTCACGTGACTTTCAAATGACCTTCCAAGTTCAAATAACTGCCACCATTTGATGGCCCTCTTTAAGCCATATAACTTTTGTTTCAAACATTTTTTCATTTAACGCAGCGTTTCGAAGATATTTGAGCGTAATATTATTTAAAATGGAACATTCTGTACATGTATTGATGACGCAACATGAGATAATTTGTTTTCTCCAGGTGGCATCTATGATGCTATCTCTGATGGTGACTGCGTTTCCCATAAAGATCTACGAGTTGCACATTATCCATCAATCGTGGATTTTTGACACTATCTTCGCGGTCTTCAAACCGCTGCTCGACACAAACATGCGAAACAGAATATTCTTCCACGGGGATGACTACAAGAGTCTTCACAAGCATGTCTCGCCCGAATATCTGCCGAAGATTTACGGGGGTGTGAGAAACGAGCTGCCTTATTACAAGTGGATCGAAGCGCTAATCAAGGATCCGAAAATTGTCGATCAAATGAGCAAGATGGGATACGTCCTCACGAACGAGATGCTCGAGACCTTCAGCCAAAAGTAAAATCCTCTAGGGCTTTCAAACATTGAAATCGCATTATTTTACATATCTTTCACGCTACAATAGTTATTCGCACATTTTTATTATTAGCGCTTGCTTTTTTTGCTACTGTCCCTCTCATTTGGGATATATACAGCATGTCCGAGAAGTTTTAGCTTTAGTTTATGGAGTAGTTAATTTTAAGCTGATTTTTTATATTATTTATATTCGATGTTATATATGTTGGTAGATTTAAGTTTTTCAAGAATAAATATTCCGCTAATCATCTGGATTAAATTACGCGTTGCTTGAATTTTCGCGCACGATCGCGAAGTTATTGCAATCGCAATTATCGTGTGCCTTACCACACCTATAGCGTATAAGCTAATGGCGAGTTTGCGATAGGAATCGTTGTGTTTCTCTGCACGATTTCATCTGATAAATTCGCTGCTTTTCCGTGCCCCTCCAGCGATGTAGGTTGATTTCCTTCTCGCAATTTATCAATCGATCGATTATCGGGAAATGATCCCATCCTGCATTGTTACCCGAGTTTAGATTTAATGCACGTCGCGGTGCTCGATTAATTCAGGTTTAAATGTGTTGAATTCACCTATCTTGTAGCGAGATCGTGACACGTATAACTAAAAGAGTCACGTACCGTAACTCGATCGGATTACTTGCGTTTTTTTATTTAGAAAAAGGTAGTAAAACTAACAAGAGTAACTTGCGATAATATGGCTGTATTGAGAAAAATCGTTTAAATGTATTAACAAGACGTATATGATTCAAGGTATTTTGGTTAAATCAAATAAGAATTTCTAATTATCGTGATAAGACTTGATTTTTTATAACTAGAACGTTTAATAGATTTTATTATAAGGATTTGGTTAGTATTTTCTGGTTGGATCTATAAAATATTTAAATATTCTTGTTACATTAATTTCTTTGCTCGCTTCTTAATTTAACTTGTATACAATATTTGTTATGAAATGTATATAAAGAACTAATATTAACATTAAATCCAAAGTATATTTTTTTTCCTTACGAGCAATAGTGCCAGAAAAAGGATGTTAGCTCTTTGATTGTGTGTTTGAGCTGCATTCTCTTCTTGCATCACTGTTATCAGTTTAATTTCTAACAAACTGAATTTAAAATAATTTATTCAATTATCTGGATTGAATTAATCCAATAATCGTGTTGGAATTTAGAATATTAAACCGACCTTTGAGATTAGATGGAAAAAATTTTAGACGACTTGGTGCTAGTGAGTTTAATATTATTAACCAGAAAATTTGGTAAATTTAACAGGAAGAAATTAATCAGATTCATCTGGTAATTCCTACAAAAATTCTGATTCATTCATTTTCCAACAAACATACTGATTGAATCTGTCAGTATTCTAATTAATGGGACCAGATTTTTTTTCTGTATTAACAAGACGTATATGATTGAAGGCATTTTGGTTAAATCAAATAAGAATTTCTAGTTATCATGACTTGATTTTTTATAACTAGAAGGTTTAATAGATTTTACTATAAGGATTTGGTTAGTATTTTCTGGTTAGATCTATAAAATATTTAAATATTTTTGTTACATTAATTTCTTTGCTCGCTTCTTAACTTAACTCGTATTCAATATTTGCCATGAAATGTATATAAAGAACTAATATTAACATTAAATCCAAAGTATATTTTTTTCTCTTACGAGCAATAATGCCAGAAAGAGGACGCTAGCTCTCTGATTGTGTGTGTTTGAGCTGCATCCTCTTCTTGAATTCCTCTTCTCACTGTTTATCAGTTTAATTTCTAACAAACTGAATTTAAAATAATTTATTCAATAATTTGGATTGAATTTATGCAATAATTTTGTTGGAATTCAAAATATTGAATAGACTTTTGAGATTAGATGAAAAAAATTTTGGACGACTTGATGCTAGTGAGTTTAATATTATTAACCAGAAAATTTGGTAAATTTAACAGGAAGAAATTAATCAGATTTATTTTATAATTCCTACAAGAATTCTGGTTCGTCCATTTTCCAACAGATATACTGGTTGCATCTATCAGAATTCTAATTAATGCAATCAGATTTTTTCCTCAGTATGGGAAATAAAAATAATGTGGCAACTAATATTCAGTACATCATATGCAAGAATTAAACACATGCAAGAAATATGCCGGAATTAATGAATTTGAATATAAAAGCAAAATGACGAGACATAAAAGATAAAAACACGCTTATTGAAAATAAATAATGAGCGTGTAATAGCTCATATAATCTTTTTCTCTTGACTTACATCAACATCGTAAGAATTAATCACGCAGATGCCACAACAGATAACTTATTTATATATAGCTTGTTGAATTTCGCGAGTCAAGTCTCGATAATATTCATGATTATAAACTAACGATAATAATGAGAGATAATTCTGCGAAACAGATGTGATTTAATCGTCGACCAAGATTGATTAATGTTCCTGGAATATCGCTACGAAATAAAATTGCTTCATAATGAAAAAAGAGGAGCTAAACGAGGCATTCCACGATAACTGGGACGTAATTAGTTACGAAGAATAAACTGCAAATAGAGTAAGTTGAAGGAGCTTGTCTTAATGCGTATAATTGACTTAGAATTATGATCAAAGAATTAAGAAAATAAAAAACAAACACTTATAATCTAAAACTCATGAGTGTGGCTTTGCGATATCTGTGATTAAAAGAATGAATGCGCGAGTTTTGATACATTCCATATAATTAGAATCAATATTTGAAAACATTTTCAATTATTTCTGCACAATTTTTATACTAATTGCTTTATCTCTTCTCTCTTTAACCGCATATTTACTGATCGTGATAACCTTTATTACTCATGACTCGATTTCTCTCTTAGCCAAGAAAGTAGTTTTATATGTATGTACAGAGTGAGTCATCAAAAACTGCCATGTTCTTGAATTCTAAGACATTTATTTTGTAGAAAAATATTTCAGAAAATTGTTTAATTTCGAGGAAGATGACTGATTAGTTCGATCTCAATCCAGATGATTTTAATATTTTAATATTTTCAATAATCTTTTCTGTTTAAAAATATGCTTTTTATATCAAGCAAGTTGTTATCATTTTATTTATATAAATATTACAGCAGCATAAATATATATCACAACTAATTTATAGAATTTGATAATTTATTTTAACATATTATAACGTAAAATGTGCAATATCTTCTAAAAGATTTATTTTTCACAATGACTTATATTAATTCCACAAATTTTAGTACACCTCGAGTAAATGAAATAAGTTATTTGATATAAAAATATATAATTGCATCTTTTTTAAAGAGGATATGTCTACATTTTACAGATATAAAGCTGCATTTGTAAAATAAAAATAAATTCCTAGTCGATCCTACTCATTATTTTGTTAAAAATTTAATATATATTTTGGTAAAAGAGCAAAGACGCTTTACGAGATATTACATATCTTACGTCTCTATACGATAAAATAAATTATAAGAAATAGCTTGCAAACTATTGATTTTTTTTATTATTACACCTTATATATATAATATTTTTATCTAAAATACCGAGAAGAATCGAAGTAAAAAAAAATACATAATACTATTCGTAAACAAATATAATAAAAACGACTTGGAAATTTGTAAAACAAAATCATAAGCTAATTAGGATATCTCTCTCTCATCAAGCAGCTTTTATCCGAAACATCTTTCCATAAAACACCTATCTTAGGACTGATCGGAGATGCCAATTTCTATTTCTTATTATTACACCTTATGTATATAATATCTTTATCTAAAATACCGAGAAGAATCGAAGTAAAAAAAACATAATACTATAATATTCGTAAACAAATATAATAAAAGCGACTTGGTAAATTTGTAAAATAAAATCATAAGCTAATTAGAATATCTCTCTCGTCAAGCAGCTTTTATCCGAAACATCTTTCCATAAAATACCTATCTTAGGACTGATCGGAGATGCCAATTTCTATTTCTTATTATTACACCTTATGTATATAATATCTTTATCTAAAATACCGAGAAGAATCGAAGTAAAAAAAGTACATAATACTATTCGTAAACAAATATAATAAAAGCGACTTGGAAATTTGTAAAATAAAATCATGCTAATTAGAATATCTCTCTCGTCAAGAAGCTTTTATCCGAAACATCTTTCCATAAAATACCTATCTTAGGACTGATCGGAGATGCCAATTTTATTTCTTATTATTACACCTTATGTATATAATATCTTTATCTAAAATACCGAGAAGAATCGAAGTAAAAAAAGTACATAATACTATTCGTAAACAAATATAATAAAAACGACTTATAAATTTGTAAAATAAAATCATGCTAATTAGGATATCTCTCTCTCGTCAAGCAGCTTTTATCCGAAACATCTTTCCATAAAACACCTATCTTAGGACTGATCGGAGATGCCAATTTCTATTTCTTATTATTACATCCTTATGTATATAATATCTTTATCTAAAATACCGAGAAGAATCGAAGTAAAAAAATACATAATACTATTCGTAAACAAATATAAAAACGACTTAGAAATTTGTAAAATAAAATCATGCTAATTAGGATATCTCTCTCTCGTCAAGCAGCTTTTATCCGAAACATCTTTCCATAAAACACCTATCTTAGGACTGATCGGAGATGCCAATTTCTATTTCTTATTATTACACCTTATGTATATAATATCTTTATCTAAAATACCGAGAAGAATCGAAGTAAAAAAATACATAATACTATTCGTAAACAAATATAAAAACGACTTAGAAATTTGTAAAATAAAATCATGCTAATTAGGATATCTCTCATCAAACAGCTTTTATCCGAAACATCTTTCCATAAAACACCTATCTTAGGATTGATCGGAGATGCCAATTTCTATTTCTTATTATTACACCTTATGTATATAATATCTTTATCTAAAATATCGAGAAGAATCGAAGTAAAAAAAATACATAATACTATTCGTAAACAAATATAATAAAAACGACTTGGAAATTTGTAAAATAAAATCATGCTAATTAGGATATCTCTCTTTCGTTAAGCAGCTTTTATCCGAAACATCTTTCTAAAACACCTATCTTAGGATTGATCGGAGATGCCAATTTCTATTTCTTATTATTACACCTTATGTATATAATATCTTTATCTAAAATACCGAGAAGAATCGAAGTAAAAAAATACATAATACTATTCGTAAACAAATATAAAAATGACTTAGAAATTTGTAAAATAAAATCATGCTAATTAGGATATCTCTCTCTCGTCAAGCAGTTTTTATCCGAAACGTCTCTCTATAAAACACCTATCTTAGGATTGATCGGAGATGCCAATTTCTATTTCTTATTATTACACCTTATGTATATAATATCTTTATCTAAAATATCGAGAAGAATCGAAGTAAAAAATACATAATACTATTCGTAAACAAATAAAAACGACTTAGAAATTTGTAAAATAAAATCATGCTAATTAGGATATCTCTCTCTCTTATCAGCAGCTTCTATCCGAAACATCTTTCTATAAAACCTATCTTAGGATTGATCGGAGATGCCAAATTCTATTTCTTATTATTACACCTTATGTATATAATATCTTTATCTAAAATACCGAGAAGAATCGAAGTAAAAAAATACATAATAATATTCGTAAACAAATATAAAAATGACTTAGAAATTTGTAAAATAAAATCATGCTAATTACGATATCTCTCGCGTCAAGCAGTTTTTATCCGAAACATCTCTCCTAAAAACACCTATCTTAGGATTGATCGGAGATGCCAATTTCTATTTCTTATTATTACATCTTATGTATATAATATCTTTATCTAAAATACCGAGAAGAATCGAAGTAAAAAAATACATAATACTATTCGTAAACAAATATAAAAATGACTTAGAAATTTGTAAAATAAAATCATGCTAATTAGGATATCTCTCTCTCGTCAAGCAGTTTTTATCCGAAACATCTCTCTATAAAACACCTATCTTAGGATTGATCGGAGATGCCAATTTCTATTTCTTATTATTACACCTTATGTATATAATATCTTTATCTAAAATATCGAGAAGAATCGAAGTAAAAAAAATACATAATACTATTCGTAAACAAATATAATAAAAACGACTTGGAAATTTGTAAAATAAAATCATGCTAATTAGGATATCTCTCTTTCGTTAAGCAGCTTTTATCCGAAACATCTTTCTAAAACACCTATCTTAGGATTGATCGGAGATGCCAATTTCTATTTCTTATTATTACACCTTATGTATATAATATCTTTATCTAAAATACCGAGAAAAATCGAAGTAAAAAAAGTACATAATATTCGTAAACAAATATAATAAAAACGACTTGTAAAACAAAATCATAAGCTAATTAGGATATCTCTCTCTCATCAAGCAGCTTTTATCCGAAACATCTTTCCATAAAACACCAATCTTAGGACTGATCGGAGATGCCAATTTCTAACGACTCACCCTGCATATATCTAGCCAACGCGGGATTCCCGCGAGCCGATTACGTTCTAAAATAAAAGCGCGATCCGCTCCGGGACGAACTCGGGATGAAATCTACGGAAGGTGAGTCGGTGCGCGCGGATCGGGTCCTCGATATACCTACGATAGAACCGCGCACGGTAGAAGGAGGCGCACAGGTAGAGCCTGGCGTCAACTGCTGGGGTTCGTGGTGGTTGATATCGACCCGGGTCGCGTGGCGGCCTCAGGATCGCAGGGCGCACGCCCTGGACGTGGCGGCCACGGGGAGAAGGAGAGAACAGCGGCGAAACCGACGCGACAGACGGAGATAAACAGACGGGGGGGTGAGCGCGGTGCCGGGAAGGGTGGTGGAATATATCGGCGACGATGTATATACGCGATCGCGGAGGAGGTAGGCCGTGCAGAGGAGGTAGTAGCTGTTCGCCGGTAGTAGCAACCCGGCTGGCTGGAGCACCCTACGCGCGGGTGCGGGTGCTGCATCCCTCAGAGAAGCTCGTCCGGCGATCGACAGACGCGCGCGCGCGCGCGCGCGTGTGTGTACGCGTGTATGTGTGTGCGTGTGTGTGTGCGCGAATACTCGGGGGTGTATCGCAGCCTCCGGATAACATCCGCATTTCGGGGGAATTTCGCGTTTTCGCGCCTGACCTTGCGAGTAGCTTGAGGACGGGATTGATTAAGATCGGCGAGGGACTCTTGGCGAGTCCGGACGGTTCTCCCGAGATATGCGTCCGGAAGACGGCGGCGAGGGTGATTGCGTCGCGATCGGTCGATCGTTTCTGTAGAAAAGGGAGCGTGTAGAAGGGTAAAAATGTGCTGTGGTTGCGCGGCACACGCTTTAACGGAGGACGACGACGAGGATTGTAACATCGGCGCCATGTCGCGGCGACAGGAAACGAACGAGGAGTCTTACTTGAACTGCGGCAGACCGTCGAATCTGCTCAAGACGAGCTTCAGTAGCGCCCGACTCGAGAAGCTGTACCGCGCCTCGTCCCTGCAGCAGCGTCGCGGCGGCCTCACGTGTTTCCTGATGTCGGCGATCCTGTACGGTGTGTACGCGGTATCGGTGCCGGGTATCGAGCTGCTGGCACGCACCGTCACCGCCGTGTTCCTCAGCCTTATGGTAGGTCTGCTGATATGGGCCGAGCGCGGCACCAAAGCGAGGAACTCGCTCTGGTCGGTGGTACCGTGCATAGTCGGACAGATGTGGATCGTCCACCTGCCCGCCCAGCTGTTCCTCAAGTCCACCAAGGTCACGCCGAGGGACAGCCTAGGATGGATGTTGCTGTTGCTGTACTTACTGTTCGCCAGCCTGCCTCTCAAGCTCTGCCGTTGCACGTTGCTCGCGCTCAGCAGCGTTCTCATCTACTTCTTCGCCGTGATCGGTCTCTCTAGCGCGACATTGGAGGACCTCAAGACACAGCCCATCGACGTTCTGGTACATTGAGAAAAAAATCTGGTTGCGTTAATTAGAATTCTGGTAGATTCAATCAGCATGTCTGTTGAAAAATGGACGAACCAGAATTTTTATAGTAATTATGAATCTGATTAATTTCTTCCTGTTAAAATTTTCTGGTTAATAATACTAAATTTTCCAGCACCAAATATCAAATTTTTTTCATCTAATCTCAAAAGTCTTCTCTGTTTAATATTCTGAATTTCAACAAGATTATTGGGTAAATTCAATTTAGATCATTGGATAAATTATTTAAATTCAGTTTGTTAGAAATTAAACAGTGATGCAAGAAGAGGATGCAGCTCAAACACACACAATCAGAGAGCTAGCGTCCTTTTTTTGAGAGAGAGCACTACTGCTCCTAAGAGAAAAAAAATATACTTTGGAAAAAAATATACTTTGGATTTGAAATGTTAATACTAGTTCTTTATTTACATTTTATGGCAAATATTGAATACGAATTAAGTTAAGAAGCGAGCAAAGAAATTAATGTAACAAGAAATTTGATAGATCTAACCAGAAAATACTAACCAAATCCTTATAGTAAAATCTATTAAACGTTCTAATTATAAAAAATCGTCTTATCATGATAACTAGAGTCTTATTATGATAACTAGAAATTCTTGTTTGATTTAACTAAAATGCCTTCAATCATATACGTTTTGTTAATACACACTGAGAAAAAATCTGGTTGCATTAATTAGAATCCTAGTAGATTCAACCAGTATGTCTGTTGGAAAATGGACAAATCAGAATTCTTGTAGGAATTACTAGATGAATCTGATCAATTTCTTCCTCTTAAATTTGCCAAATTCTCTCGTTAATAATACTAAACTCCCCCAGCACCAAGTCGTCTAAAATTTTTTTCCATCTAATCTCAAAAGTATGTTTAATATTCTGAATTTCAACAAGATTATTGGGTAAATTCAATTTAGATTATTGAGTAAATTATTTTAAATTCAGTTTGTTAGAAATTAAACAGTGATGCAAGAAGAGGATGCAGCTCAAGCACACACAATAAAGAGCTAGCGTCCGTTTTTTTGGCACTACTGCTCCTAAGAGAAAAAAAAAATACTTTGGATTTGAAATGTTAATTCAGTTCTTTATATACATTTTATGGCAAATATTGAATACGAATTAAGTTAAGAAGCGAGCAAAGAAATTAATGTAACAAGAAATTTGATAGATCTAACCAGAAAATACTAACCAAATCCTTATAGTAAAATCTATTAAACGTTCTAATTATAAAAAATCGTCTTATCATGATAACTAGAGTCTTATCATGATAACTAGAAATTCTTGTTTGATTTAACTAAAATGCCTTCAATCATATACGTTTTGTTAATACACACTGAGAAAAAATCTGGTTGCATTAATTAGAATACTAGTAGATTCAATATGTCTGTTGGAAAATGAACGAATCAGAATTCTTGTAGGAATTACTAGATGAATCTGATTAATTTCTTCCTGTTAAATTTACCAAATTTTCTGCTTAATAATACTAAACTCTCTAGCACCAAATCGTCTAAAATTTTTTCCATCTAATCTCAAAAGTCTTCTCTGTTTAATATTCTGAATTTCAACAAGATTATTGGATAAATTCAATCCAGATTATTGAATAAATTATTTTAAATTCAGTTTGTTAGAAATTAAACTGATAAACAGTGATGCAAGAAGAGGATGCAGCTCAAACACACACAATCAGAGAGCTAGCGTCCTCTTTTTGGCACTATTGCTCGTAAGAGAAAAAAAATATATTTTGGATTTAATGTTAATACTAGTTCTTTATATACATTTTATTGTAAATGTTGAATACGAATTAAGTTAAAAAGCAAGCAAAGAAATTAATGTAACAAGAAATTTGAAAGATCCAACCAGAAAATACTAACCAAATCCTTATAATAAAATCTATGAAACATTCTAGTTATAAAAAATCGAGTCATGATAACTAGAAATTCTTGTTTGATTTAACCAAAATGCCTTCAATCATATACGTCTTGTTAATATACACTGAGAAAAAAATCTAGTTGCATTAATTAGAATATTGATAGATTCAATCAGTATGTCTATTGAAAAATGGACGAATCAGAATTCTTGTAGGAATTACCAGATGAATCTGATTAATTTCTTCCTCTTAAATTTGCCAAATTCTCTCGTTAATAATACTAAACTCCCCAGCACCAAGTCGCCTAAAATTTTTTCCATCTAATCTCAAAAATGTGTTTAATATTCTGAATTTCAACAAGATTATTGCATAAATTCAATCCAGATTATTGAATAAATTATTTTAAATTCAGTTTGTTAGAAATTAAACTGATAAACAGTGATGCAAGAAGAGGATGCAGCTCAAATACACACAATCAGAGAGCTAGTGTCCTCTTTTTGGCACTATTGCTCGTAAGAGAAAAAAAAATATACTTTGAATTTAATGTTAATACTAGTTCTTTATATACATTTTATGGCAAATATTGAATACGAGTTAAGTTAAGAAGCAAGCAAAGAAATTAATGTAACAAGAAATTTTATAGATCCAACCAGAAAATACTAACCAAATCCTTATAGTAAAATCTATGAAATGTTCTAGTTATAAAAAATCGAGTCATGATAACTAGAAATTCTTGTTTGATTTAATCAAAATATCTTCAATCATATACGTCTTGTTAATACACACTGAGAAAAAAATCTAGTTGCATTAATTAGAATACTGGTAGATTCAACCAGTATGTTTGTTGGAAAATGAACGAATCAGAATTCTTGTAGGAATTACCAGATGAGTCTGATTAATTTCTTCCTCTTAAATTTGCCAAATTCTATCGTTAATAATATTAAACTCCTCAACATCTCTTAAAATTTTTTCCATCTAATCTCAAAAGTCTGTTTAATATTCTAAATTCCAACAAGATTATTGCATAAATTCAATCCAGATTATTGAATAAATTATTTTAAGTTCAGTTTGTTAGAAATTTAACTGATAAACAGTGATGCAAGAAGAGGATGCAGCTCAAATACACACAATCAGAGAGCTAGCGTCTTCTTTTTGGCACTACTGCTCGCAAGAGAAAAAAAACATACTTTGGATTTGGAATGTTAATACTAGTTCTTTATATACATTTTATGGCAAATATTGAATACGAGTTAAGTTAAGAAGCAAGCAAAGAAATTAATATAACAAGAAATTTTATAGATCCAACCAGAAAATACTAACCAAATCTTTATAGTAAAATCTATTAAAACATTTTTATAAAAAATCGAGTCTTATCGTGATAACTAGAAATTCTTGTTTGATTTAATCAAAATGCCTTCAATCATATATATCTCGTTGGTACAATCAAAGGATTTTTCTCAGTGTAGGTAACCGCGTAAATATCTTGTCTCGCACATCCGTTGGCCGGAAATCCCACGATTGAATTCTCCGTGTTGGCGGATCGTTAAGAGAGGATTGCAACTGAACTGAGAGCCATCCCTCTCTTCCTCTTCCAGATAGTACTCGAGAGAATCGCGCGACAATGGCGTTAAAGTTCAAACACCATTGATGGAAACAAGCTTTTTTATGATTCTTAAACGCATCTCGAGAAACTCATCATTCTAATCAATGCGAGAGCTAGTTCTGCGAAAGCTAACGTAATTCACATGACTCCCTCTTCCATTTATAGCACCCCTTTATAGGATTATTAAAAATAACTTAAATACTCGTATACGTTACATTCTATATTTAATGAGTCACGTCTCTTTAATCAGGCCTAAAAACGGCGCGATAAACTATCGTGTTCGGATACCGCGGCGTATCCGATAGCTGTCACAGAAAAAATAGGGATGACACGATAGTGGAAGAGACAATAAACTCGACTCGGTAGAACAATAAAATCGGCGGGCTCTCTTCGCGAGATATGGGAGCGTTTTTTGAAGTGACGCGAGTACAATCGCGCGTGACGAAGTGAAAAATCAAAGCGAATAGTGCCCGTATTAATTGCATTCGAGGGATGAAACGCGATGCACGCGGAGGATGGAAACAATGATGTCGCCGAGGCCGACATCGACAAACTAATTCATTGCCAACTGAGGACCGACGACGCGTACACCAACATCGATCCACACTCAACGAGGCGTATCGCCGCTACTTTTACGCGAATACGTGATAATATGGGGAAAAATGAGAGAAACCGTTGGATATTCCTTTTTTTTTTACAAAAATTCTCATTCACGAGGAAAAATCGAAGGAATCGGTAAAAAGCTAGACGAGACAAAATCGCGATGCAAATCGTTCCGTCTTCTCAAAAAACCATTCGAGATACATAAAATCGATACGCATAAAAGAAAAAAATGTATAATAAATAAAAATAAATATAACGCATAAAAGAAAAAAATATATAATAAATAAAAATAAATATAACGCATAAAAGAAAAAAATATATAATAAATAAAAATAAATGTAACGCATAAAAGAAAAAAATATATAAAAAATAAAAATAAATATACACACGAAAATATCGCGGTGGATTTGTTTTATTAAGACGAAGTTTGTAAAAGGAATAGCCTATGCCACTGAATAGTTTTTAGATAAAAACTATTAATTGTAAATTATGTGCTATTTCTGGTCATAATTCTTGACTTTAGACACTTTTTTGTATATTGGCGAGTTATTGCGTCAATATTATGCATCGCGTCGAGATCAAGGACGTTGCAAATGAATTCTTTTTCGCGATTTTTGTTGGCATCTAATCATCCAGTCATCCAGTGAATCACGTAATTTAATTCATCTGCTTAGTCATTTTTGAAGTAAAAATAAAATTAACTAAGAGGAAAAAGCTATTGATTTATTCTTTTTATATATTAATCACGTAACTTATTTATAAATTATTTATTTTATTATTAAGTAAGCGAAAAAAACTGTCTCGCTAACGACGAGATAATTAATTTATTAGAGACTTATATTAATTTATATTTGTTCATAGATATTAATATACATTGTTTTTATATATATTCATATTAATTTATTTATTAGAGATTTATTATTAATTTATATTAATTTATTATTATTATTATTTATTATTAATTTATATTATTTTTATTATTTATTATATTTATTTATTTATTATATTTATTTATTATTTATTATATTATTATTATTATTTATTATTAATTTATTTAATCGTGTATATTATTTTTTTTACTGCAAAAAATTGTGAAATTATTAATAATCCATAAAATAATACGTACAACGCTATGCTCGCCATGTATAGACTTGTCTTATCGATTCTGGTATGCAATGTAATATCATTGCTGCAGCGATAATAGCATCGCAGTGTATCGTCAGCAAAGTTCGTAATGTCTTTGTTCTGCGAGTAACGTATTCAATACGACTACGACCTTACAGAGTTGCGGTTTCAAATGCACGTGACGTAAGTTGAACGAAAGAAAGATGTTTCAAGTCGAGAGACTTGTCGAGGTGATTGCTTTATTTTCAACATCTCGCTAAATATTTCCCTTGCAATTTCTATTTAATCTCGAAGAGAATAGCACTATTATCGAATTACATGAAGAGTCTGCATTGGGATTTAACCCTTTCGTACTTCCAGCTTTTCCAAGAGAGATATGTTTCATGAAGACAGTTTTATAGGTTTTATAGATTTTTATAGGTTTTATAGGTTTTATAGGGTTTTGAAGGTGCTAATTCCAAATTTATCATCAAAATTTAAATTCAAAATGACAGATTCAAGATGGCGACTATGAAAGGCTTAAATATCAATATATTTAAAATATGAGCTTGGATTTTATTTTTTTAAATATACATTATTTTATATATTATTTTAAAATATATATATTGGATGCTCGTCGCACTCATCTTCTTACTTTGATTACACATGTAAAATATTATAATATTTATCGTAACGAAGTTGTAATCGCATTTAAATAAAACTTTAAGTTTATAATTAGCGCATAAATTCTATGATTTTTCGATTAATATACGGATAACCTTCGTTCTCTAAAAATTTGATTTTTCGCAAAGTTTAGATAATTATATTTTATCGTAAATATTACATTTCAAAGTGCGCGATTTTTTACACGTAGCTCAAATCTTCTTCTTTAAAACAAGTCAAGGTAAAAGTCGATAGGATTATTTGTTTAAAAATTATGATTTTTTTCGTAGGTGAACTTTGATTACACATGTAAAATATTATAATATTTATCGTAACGAAGTTATAATCGCATTTAAATAAAACTTTAAGTTTATAATTAGCGCATAAATTCTATGATTTTTCGATTAATATACGGATAACCTTCGTTCTCTAAAAATTTGATTTTTCGCAAAGTTTAGATAATTATATTTTATCATAAACATTACATTTCAAAGTGCGCGATTTTTTTACACGTAGCTTGAACCTCTTCTTTAAAAACAAATCAAGGTAAAAGTCGATAGGATTATTTGTTTAAAAATTATGATTTTTTTCGTAGGTGAACTTTGATTACACATGTAAAATATTTATCGTAACAAAGTTGTAATCACATTTAAATAAAACTTTAAGCTTATAATTAGCGCATAAATTCTATGATTTTTCGATTAATATACGGATAACCTTCGTTCTCTAAAAATTTGATTTTTCGCAAAGTTTAGATAATTATATTTTATCGTAAATATTACATTTCAAAGTGCGCGATTTTTTTACAGTAGCTCGAACCTTCTTTAAAACAAGTCAAGGTAAAAGTCGATAGGATTATTTGTTTAAAAATTATGATTTTTTTCGTAGGTGAACTTTGATTACACATGTAAAATATTATAATATTTATCGTAACAAAGTTGTAATCGCATTTAAATAAAACTTTAAGTTTATAATTAGCGCATAAATTCTATGATTTTTCGATTAATATACAGTTAAGCTTTATTCTAAAAATTTGATTTTTCACAAGTTTAGATAATTATATTTTATCGTAAACATTACATTTCAAAGTGCGCGATTTTTTTACACGTAGCTTGAATCTTCTTCTTTAAAACAAATCAAGGTAAAAGTCAATATATAGAATTATTTGTTTAAAAGTTATGATTTTTTTCGTAGGTGAACTTTGATTACACATGTAAAATATTATAATATTTATCGTAACGAAGTTGTAATCGCATTTAAATAAAACTTTAAGTTTATAATTAGCGCATAAATTCTATGATTTTTCGATTAATATACAGTTAAGCTTTATTCTAAAAATTTGATTTTCACAAGTTTAGATAATTATATTTTATCGTAAACATTACATTTCAAAGTGCGCAATTTTTTTACATGCAACTTGAACCTCTTCTTTAAAAACAAATCAAGGTAAAAGTCGATAGGATTATTTGTTTAAAAGTTATGATTTTTTTCGTAGGTGAAACATATACATCCTGGAGATACGAAAGGGTTAAGAGCTTCAAAATTCGTCGAGATTATCTTGCACGAAATATCGCGTTTTCTTTATTTTTCATTCACCTATGAGAATCTAGTGGATGGAATAAAAATGATTTTTAACGTATTTCGGACACGATCGAAGCACAAAGTATCAAATAACTTCGTCTTTATCGGGAAATTTTAACGGATAATTGGCTCGTGATTGATCTAGCGTAGCATCGATATAGTAAACAGTACAGGTGCATCGACCGAGACGTGCGAAACTTTTGGCAGCGGGTATCGTGTGAAAGCGAAAGCTAGAAGTAGACGCGCAAGCACGTGGCTCTCGTCGTTAGTAACACTCGAGTAGAGTTTGGTCAATGGTAGTTTAAAATAGAGAGCGCGACGGAGATAGAGGCGCGATGTAATGAGAGCGAAATGGTGTAAAAGAGAGAAAGAGCGAGAGTGTGAAAGAATGGTGATGGGCAACGATGCGCGAGGTTGCCTTTCGATACGCGACGCTCGATGCTTTTTCTCCGGGAATAGAGGACCCATCCGACCATCCGATGGAATGGCATCCGGAAAAGTGACCTTGCGAACGAGATATCGACTGTGTTTGCTATTGACGGAAACAACGTTGCGCGAAGCTGCTCTCTATTTTCGTTTCGCAGATAACTGCGACTCTCTCTTATCTGCATTCTATTTTTAATTTCTCTGATATTACAATATTAAGTGTGTTATTTATATATGCACAGGAAAACGTTCTGATAATATTAGTTTTCGATTTCGCAAGCCTTTCGCAAGATGTTTCATAAATTTCATTTCTTACGATCCGTCATTTAAATACAAATGTTTAAAAAAAAAAAAGGATAAATTTTTTACGTGCTTCGTGACACGACTGTATTTGTAATTAAGTGCACTGAGAAAAAAATAATAGTTGCATTAATTAGAATTCTGATAGATTCAACCAGTATATCTGTTGAAAAAATGGACGAATCAAAATTTTTATAGGATTTATGAATCTGATTAATTTCTTCCTGTTAAATTTACCAAATTTTCTGATTAATAATACTAAACTCATCAGCACCAAGTCTAAAATTTTTCCATCTAATTTCAAAAGTCTGTTTAATATTTTGAATTCCAACAAAATTATTGGATAAATTTAATCTAAATTATTGAATAAATTATTGAAAAATTATTGAATAAATTATTTTAAATTCAGTTTGTTAGAAATTAAACTGATAAACAGATGCAAGGAGAGGATGCAGCTCAAACACACTATCAGAAAGCTAGCGTCCTCTTTCTGGCATTATTTTTCGTAAGAGAAAAAAAATATACTTTGGATTTAATGTTAATATTAGTTCTTTATATACATTTCATGGCAAATATTGAATATGAGTTAAGTTACAAAGCAAGCAAAGAAATTAATGTAAGAAATTTGAGAGATCCAATTAAAAAATACTAACCAAATCCTTATAATAAAATCTATTAAACGTTCTAGTTATAAAAAATCGAGTCTTATTATGATAACTAGAAATTCTTGTTTGATTTAATCAAAATGACTTCAATCATATATATCTTGTTGGTACAATCAAAGGATTTTTCTCAGTGCGTAAATATATTTTTGTACACTGAGAAAAAAATCTGGTTGCATTAATTAGAATTCTAGTAAATTAAACCAGTATGTCTGTTGCAAAATGGACGAACCAGAATTCTTGTAGAAATTACCAGATGAATTTGATTAATTTCTTCCTGTTAAATTTATCAAATTTTCTGGTTAATAATATTAAACTCACTAGCATCAAGTTGTCTCAAATTTTTTCCATCTAATCTCAAAAGTCTGTTTAATATTCTAAATTTCAACACGATTATTGGATAAATTCAATCCAAATTATTGAATAAATTATTTTAACTTCAGATTGTTAGAAATTAAACTATGACAAACAGTGATGCAAGAAGAGGATGCAACTCAAATACACACAATTAGAGAGCTAGTGTCCTGTTTCTGGCACTATTGCTTTCGTGATAAATCGTAAGAAATTCTTGTTTGATTTAATCAAAATGCCTTCAATTATATACGTCTTATTGATACAATCAAAGGATTTTTCTCAGTGCGTAAATATATTTTTGTACACTGAGAAAAAAATCTGGTTGCATTAATTACAGTTCTAATAAATTAAACCAGTATGTCTGTTGCAAAATGGATGAACCAGAATTCTTGTAGAAATTACCAGATGAATCTGATTGATATCTACCTATTAAATTTACCAAATTTTTTGATTAATAACTACTAAACTCACCAGCATGAAGTCATCTGAAATTTTTTCCATCTAATCTCAAAAGTCTGTTTAATATTCTAAATTCCAACAAGATTATTGGATAAATTCAATCCATATCATTGAATAAATAAATTATTTTAAATTCAGTTTGTTAGAAATTAAACTGATAAACAGTGATGCAAGAAGAGGATGCAGCTCAAACACACACAATCAGATAGCTAGCCTCCTCTTTCTAATATTATTCTTTATATATTTCATGGCAAATATTGAATACGAATTAAGTTAAGAAGCAAACAAAGAAATTAATGTAACAAGAAATTTGATAGATCCAACCAAAAAATACTAATCAAATCCTTATAATAAAATCTATGAAACGTTCTAGTTATAAAAAAATCGAGTCTTATCATGATAACTAAAAATTCTTGTTTGATTTAATAAAAATGTCTTCAATCATATACGTCTTGTTGATACAATCAAACAATTTTTCTCAGTGTGTTAATAAAAAAAAGCGCCTAATGAACTCGTCGTCAATTCTCGCGATCAGTTCGTCCTTGCATAGCCAGATACACTCGTAAATCAGCTTTAAAAAACGTCCTGTAGATCCTGACGGTGTCACTCTTTGCCGGCGCCGCTATTTTGGGCGCTTGCAGCTACTGTCTGGCGGAATTCCAGCAACGCCGGGCGTTCCTGGAGACCAGACAGAGTCTGGAGGTCCAGCTTATGATCGAAGAGCAGAGCGCGGAGCAGGAACGGCTGCTGCTAAGCGTTCTTCCCGAGCATGTCGCGGTCAAGATGCGGCAGGACCTCGGCGCGTCCCTCGACACGCAATTCAAGAAGATCTACATGTCCAGGCATGAGAACGTGTCGATACTTTACGCCGACATAGTCGGCTTCACCGCGATCTCGTCGACCTACAGCGCCAGCGAGCTCGTCAAGATACTCAACGAGCTGTTCGCGCGATTCGATCAGCTCAGTGAACGGTATTTATTTTTAGAATTTTCATTAAAAACGAATATTATTAATAGACAATTTATCTTTAACGTTAGGTTCGAGAATAAAATGTATGTTTAATCATATTAAATTTAAATCCTCACTTTTATTACGTTCTTGCGTCTTTTACCTCAATGCTTATCGATTTTAGGAGGAAAGTGTATCACGCACGCGAGTTGAGAAACGCTGTTGTCGTAGGTAGTAGATCCCTATCGGCAAACTATATTTTCCTAGTAATTAATTTTTCATTATTTATTAAGGAAGAAATTGAATCATATGATATCGTTAGCGAAATTGAAGGATAACTACACGGTAAAAATCATTTTGTATTTCTGTTGAAATTTTCTCGTGTAAAAATTGTTGTGTTCAATTTTTAACATACTCTTATGTTAATGTAACATATTATCGTTGTGTTATTTTGACATTTCTGCGTTGAGTTAATATTCACCGTTTCTAAGAGTTCAAATAACACAATTAATATGTAAATGCACGAATTTTTGATGAAATAAGTTATATGTTAAAATGAACAGATAAGTTGTGTTATTTTTCTCTCTATAACAGTTTTCATATGTTAAATCGACATATCTCTTCCGTTATTTATCATAAAAATGTAAGAATAACATTTTCTTTTAAATAAATTTAACATTATAAATATGTTAATTTTACATAAACTTTATTTCCAGATAAAATTTAAGTATTACACTTTTGTGTTAATTTTTCAACATATTACTTGTTATTTATTTACATACTTGCCTTCTGTTAAATTAACATTAAAATTAGAGTGGATAAATTGGGACATGTGAAATATGTTAAATTTAACACAAAATTTTTTACTGTGATGATGAAAGTTTGCAAAAAAGAAAAGAGAATCGATGAAAAATTATTTGAAATTAATTTCGATAGTATATTTTCTAAAAGCTACACATGCAGCTCTGAAAAAAATAAAATCCAAGATATGATCACATGGTAAAAAACATTTTGTATTTCTGTTGAAATTTTCTCGTGTAAAAATTTTTGTGTTAAATTTTTAACATACTCTTATATTAATGTACATATTATCGTTGTGTTATTTTGACATTTCTGCGTTGAGTTAATATTCACCGTTTCTAAGAGTTAAAATAACACAATTAATATGTAAATGCACAAATTTTTGATGAAATAAGTTATATGTTAAAATGAACAGATAAGTTGTGTTATTTTTCTCTCTATAACAGTTTCCATATGTTAAATCGACATAACTCTTCCGTTATTTATCATAAAAATGTAAGAATAACATTTTCTTTTAAATAAATTTAACATTATAAATATGTTAATTTAACATAAACTTTATTTCCAGATAAAATTTAAGTATTACACTTTTGTGTTAATTTTTCAACATATTACTTGTGTTATTTATTTACATACTTGCCTTCTGTTAAATTAACATTAAAATTAGAGTGGATAAATTGGGACATGTGAAATATGTTAAATTTAACACAAAATTTTTTACTGTGTATACATATTTAGAAGGAGAAACACAAACCGCGATGTCTGTCATGTTGCGCGTTGCAAGGAAATTCTTTATGATTCTATTATACCCCAATGTATATGTTAAGCGAGGCCATTCGCGTGCCATCGAATACTAATCGTAAAATGACTCGGTAAAATAATAGAATTCCGTAGCTCGCGCGTTCTATTTCCGCCCGGGGAAAACGAAAATTGCACGCGATCAACGCGACGACGATTGATTCCATTCCGGGCGAATTCCCTGCTGATTCTTTCCTCGACTAAGCCGACTACTACTACGTAAATCCTGTCGCAGGGGGAGGTCCTTCGAGGACACCGGCAATCGATATCCCCGGGAACGTTTTCCGTCGCCGTCAAATACACTTTGCAGTTCATGCTATCGTCCAACGTCGCGTTTACCATTTTTGCAGCTCGCATCCGGCGCATTTTTCGACCTGAAAAATATTTTTTCTCCCGACAAATTAACCCTTTCGTACCTCCGGCTTTCTCGAAAGAGATGTGTTTCATGTAAGGACAGTTTTATAGATTTTTGGGAGTGCTGATTCCAAATTTATCATCAAAATTTAAATTCAAAATGGCAGATTCAAAATGGCGACTATGAAAGGCTTAAACATCAATATATTTAAAATGTGACCTTAGATTTTATTTTTTTAAATATATATTATGTTTTTACAAAATTTAAATTCAAAATTTAAATCCAAATTTAAATTCAAAATGGCAGATTCAAGATGATGACTATGAAAGGCTTAAACATCAATATATTTAAAATGTGACCTTAGATTTTATTTTTTTAAATATATATTATGTTTTTACAAAATTTAAATTTAAAATTTAAATCCAAAATGGCAGATTTAAAATGGCGACAATAAAAGCTTAAATATTAATATATTTAAAATATGAATATTGATTTTATTATGATTTATTTTTAAATATATATTATGTTTTTTCTTGAATATACACACGTTCGATTCATAGCGTTGTTATACATTCTTTTTTTGTAAGCGCAGCTTACAAAAAAGAGAATGTATAACAACGAGAGACTTTGATGTCCGTTATACACGTCGTCTTATTTTGATTACACATAAATTATTATAATATTATAATAAAGTTGTAATCATTTAAAGATGTTTTGTATCTATTTTCAAAATATTGAGAATTTAATAAAAATTGTACAGAATGTCCTTACATTTAGAATCTTCAGTACAATTTTTAAAAAAATTCGCTAAAGCGTTCACAAGTATAAGGATTTTAATTTGCATCGAATTAACATGTGTTCTTGGGAAACGTCGATTCAAATGATAAAAACACATGGAAATAAAATTCAGAATTTGTATAAAATTTGCAAAAGTTTAGATACAGAGGAAATATTTAATTAAATAATATTATACAAGTACCAACTGGTTAAAAAGATATTAAATATAATTCAATGAAGTTAGCCATGTATCTGACACAAGGCGAAATTCTCTGCCAAAAGTTAATCATTTCGATTAACAAAATTCGGAATATTTCAGTAAAAACGCAATAAATATTTAAAAATATCTCTGATCAAATTGTAATATTCCACACAATTTCTTATTCAAAATACACCAAAAGTGGATATATTCGTCAATATTGATTTTGAGCTACTTTTTGCTGGGATTGTATATACAAAACATCCTTAATTTTAACATGGAAATCTTGAAATGAAATTATATTGCGTTAATTAAAGAAAAATATAATTGCTTGAATACTTGCTTACTTAAATGAAGCCATTTTATATAGTTCGATCAAGAAAAATATATTCTTATACAAAACATACAAAACATCCTTAAATGAAACTTTAACTTTATAATTAGCGCATAAATTTTATAATTTTTCAATTAATATGCGGTTAATCTTCATTCTCTAAAAGTTTGATTTTTTACAAAATTTAGATAATTATATTATACTGTAAACATTACATTTTAAAGTGCACGATTTTTTCACATATAGCTTGAACCTTCTTCTTTAAAACAAGTCAAGGTAGAAGTCGATAGACTTATTTCTTCAAAAATTATGAATTTTTTCGTAGGGATGATGGGACATATATGTCCGGAGGCAATGTTTGCTGATATCTAAATAAAATTATCTAGATAATCATCTAGATAAAGAAATGGATCATCTTTATCTTTAATTAAATGAAGAAATACAAAGTATCTTAATCTTTATCTTAGATGAAAAATATATGTCATCTTATCTAAAAATTGTCTAAGATGACGTTTGTTATGTAAAAAAGTTTTTCAGGCAAGCTTCTAAAAATCTGTCTAAAACATCTAAAATATATTTTTTATATTATTATTATTATTATTAATATATATTATAATATATATTATTATTATTAATATATTATAAATATATTATTATTATATTATAAATATATTATAAATATATTATAAATATAAATTAATAAATATTTATCATATCATTTATATATCTTTTTGCTATTATTTAAATATTCTTTAAGAAAAGAAAAAGAATGTGTTTATGATTTTAATATCCCATTTATAATCTGCATTTTTTACAAATATTTATAGTCTACATTTTTTACAAATATTTAAATAGTCTTTTAAAATAAACAAAAATATCTAGATAATTATCTAGATTATTGCAATAATTATCTCATCTTTCATCTAGATAAAGTAAAAGCTTTAAGTAAAAGCAAATTTAAGTAAAAGCAAAATCATCTTTATCTCATCTAAGATAAATTTACGGATTTTTATCTTTATCTTTATCTAGATAATTTTGAAATCATCTACAGCAAACACTGTCCGGAGATACGAAAGGGTTAATGAAAATGTTCGTATGACAATCAATTGTACAGCACGTGTTTGAAATCTTGTTCGTAGATACGAGCAAATGCGTATCAAGATCCTGGGGGACTGTTACTACTGTATAAGTGGGGCGCCCGTCGAAAGGCCGGACCACGCGGTCCTTTGCGTATACATGGGTCTATCCATGGTGGAGGCCATCAAGTATGTTCAACAGATAACGAACAGTTCTGTCGATATGAGGGTGGGCATTCATACGGGCGCGGTGCTCGCCGGGGTTCTTGGTCAGAGACAGTGGCAGTTTGACGTTTACAGCAAGGACGTCGAGCTGGCGAACAAGATGGAGAGCAGCGGAAGGGCTGGGTAAGAACCCCAGTTCAATTTCTGGACGCATTATTTTCGCATTATTATTCGAAAAGTTAGAGAGAATTGGAAAAATCTAAATTCTTAATCAACGTCAAGTGCGTTTCGTTTTATTTGGAAACAGTTTAAAAAAAACGTTATATTTCGAGGTGATATATTGGCTTCTGTTGTATCGAGGTCGCGCTTACATATCGAAAACGTAAATAAATAAATGCTTGAAGGAGGGTGCATATCTCGAACGCGACGTTGAGCTTCCTAAACGGAGAATTCGAGGTCGAGCCGGCGCACGGGGAGGATCGGGAAGAGGCACTCCAAAAAGCCGGTCTTGTCACTTACTTTATAGTGAGAGCCTTGAAGCCATTTAAACCAGCGGTAACGAAGAGCCTCGCGTCGTTGGCGGACGCGGAGAATTCGCAAAGGATAATGGAGAACGCGCAAGACAAAGGGGACAATAGTAAAGAGGATTCCGAGGAATTTCAGCAACGTCTAAGAAAAAAGCTCGACAGTAGAGGTAAAAAAATTAGCCTCGGTTACATTTTCAGTTAGATACAAGCGCGACGCTTTAACAAAAATTCGACGGAATTAAAAGAATTTTAAAGAATTCAAAGAATTAAATCCTAATACGTTGCTTCTTGGTAAAAGGCTTAAAATCCACGCATGCGTTCACCAAGTGCTACTCTCCTCGAGTGCTACAATTATCGATGCGGACGCTGATTACAATCGACGGTCGAGCGAATGTCACTCATCTCGACTCTTATTTAAGGATGTTTTGTATCTGTTTTCAAAATATTGAGAATTTAATGAAAATTGTACAGAATGTCCTTATGTTTAGAATCTTCAATACAATTTTTAGTCGATTCACTAAAGCGTTCATAAGTTAAGGATTTTAATTTGTACCGAATTAACATGTGTTCTTATGGGAAACGTATAACCACGTCGATTCAAATGACAAAAACACATGCAAATAATATTCAGAATTTGTTTAAAATTTGCAAAAGTTTAGATACAGAGGAAATATTTGGTCAAATAATATTATACAAATACTAACTGGTTAAAAAGATATTAAATATAATTCAATGAAATTAGGCATGTATCTGACACAAGCGAAATTCTCTGGCAAAAGTTAATCATTTTGATTAACAAAATTCGGAATATTTCAGTAAAAACGCAATAAGTATTAAAAAATACATCTCTGCACTATAGCTAAAATCAAATTGTAATATTTCACACAATTTCTCATACTCAAAATACACCAAAAGTGGATATATTCGTCAATATTGATTTTTACCTACTTTTTGTTATGATTGTACATACAAAGCATCCTTAAAAATAAATTATTTATATTTAAAAATATATTTAAAAATATTTTAAATATAAACATTATTGTGTCGCCAAACATTATTGTGTCTTCTGATACTAATTGGGAAAAACGCATTCCAGAAATATAAATTTCGATCGCATGTGTATATATTTTGCAGGCTCGGAAAAATTAGTGATCAAAGTGTAAATATATTTTACTGTAACAGCAAACCGGATGTTAATATCGTAAAAATTGACGGATAATTATCGTTGCGCACAATAACCTTCGCAAAAGTTCATATAATTATCATATCGTTTTGATATTTTACAAAAAAGTCATCTTTTATGATACACTTTAAGATATTGACAAATCTGTCAGATAAATATTATTACAAAATAACATATATACGTATATTAATTAAATTTTATATGGAATTGATATAATAAATTCCTCACTTCTCTTGATAAATACGTCGAAGAAAAATATTTTATCGATACAATAATCGTGTAATAATTCATTTCAATAACGTTACGAGATATTTCAACGTTTGTTTGCTAAAAGTATATTAATAAGAAATATAACTGAACATTTTTCAAACTACACATATGCAATTTATTTAATGTCAGCTCTGCAAATCTAAAATATTTTCCGAACGCGAATTTATCAGTTATACATTATATAATACGTGTTAATAACAAAGCCTTCCATATATTTATTCATTTTTTTTTCTTTATATAAACTCCTTCTTTATTTATGCATGCATTTTTTGATTATTTATTCTCTTTTCAAGGATGTTTCGTACCTATTTTCAAAATATTGAGAATTTAATGAAAATTGTATAGAATGTCTTTACATATGTTTAGAATCTTCAGTAGAATTTTTAAATAGATTCAAGATATAAGAATTTTAATTTGCACCGAATTAACATGTATTCTTATGGGAAACGTATAACCACGTCGATTCAAATGAACAAAAACACGTGGAAATATTCAGAATTTGTTTAAAATTTGCAAAAGTTTAGATATAGAGGAAATATTTGGTCAAATAATATTATACAAGTACTAACTAATTAAAAAGATATTAAATATAATTCAATGAAGCCATGTACCTGTCACAAGACTAAATTCTCTGCCAAAAGTTAATCATTTCGATTAATAAAATTCGGAATATTTCAGTAAAATCGCAATAAATATTAAAAAATAGATCTCTGATCAAATTGTAATATTCCACGCAATTTCTTATTCAAAATATAAAAGTAGATATATTCGTCAATATTGATTTTCAGCTACTTTTGGAATTAATTGTACATACAAAACATCCTTAACTATGTGACAAACATTGATGACGAAGGAATCATTCGATCGTATTTGAAAAATTGCATGAGAAAAAACTTGGAATATCCGTGGAAAATAATTTCATCTTGAAAAGAAAGAGAATTTTCCTAAATCCATTTTGCATCAAATCAAATTTTTCGGGTGTAAGTTGGAACGAGAGATTAATCTCGACGGCGGGGATCGACCGGATGATAATCCGTAGTGGCTAATCACCGGACATCCGCTCGTCCCATTAACGGCTCAAGCCTAAACGTGACGTCAGCGCACAAACACTCGTAGGTGGTGCTACCGACCTGAAAGGTCATGTCTCCTGGTTCACCCTACGGTTCAAGGATCCGGGAGTGGAGACGGCGTTTCACGAAACGTTGGAGGCCTTCTCGCCGCTTTCGCTCCTCGGCGGGCCTCTGGTGACGATGTGCGCGGCCCCGGCCTGGAGGCTGCAGCCCTGGGGACCGTTCACCTGGGGTGGTGCTGGCGTGGTCGCCCTTTTCGGCATCGTGCTCGCTGGGGCCACTTGTCTGGCCAGCGCAGTCAGGGCGACGTGGTTCAGGAGCACCCTCGCCCTCCTAATGACGTTCTCCCTTATAATATTTCTGTTATTGGACATGGTAAGAATTCAACTGGTCTCTTAATCGATACTTGTTGCTGCAACTTGACTCCACGAGAAATTTATTAACGGTAATTTAACGATACTTGTGGTCACTTGTAGCAATATCGTAACTTTCAATGTTATATTTTGACGCTAAATCAAATACAGGGTGAGCCATTTTAATTAACGCACGCAATTATTTCGGAAACAAAGCATTTTAGAGAAAAATGTTTCAGACAAAAGTTTTATGGTTTCGAGGGGGCCATAAGATGGTATCATTGGTTTGACACTGAAGAGTCAGTTGAAGGTCACGTGAAGGCCACCTCAATTTTTTTAAATTGCACCCCTTATTTTTTATTACATATTCTTGTAGCTGACCTCGAGAGCTTTCTAAGACACTATAATTAAATATTTTTCCGTTAAGTACTTTTCGAGTTATAAGGCTTGAAATAATATCTTAATTTCATAAATGATAAAATATCTAGTAAAATATTCATTTTCTTATTATCTTACTTTAATACTTTTATGTACAAACTAATGGGAGGAATCAATTGGTGTAAAGAAAAAACATAGTTGTTTCGAAGAAGAAATATGTAATTTGCAATTAACAATTCCATATTTTTTCTTAGAAACAACTGTATGTTTTCTTTACACCAATTGATTTCTCTCATTATTTTGTACATAAAAGTATTAAGGTAAGATAATCGAAAAATGAATATTTTACAAGATATTTTATGGTTTATGTAAAATTAAGAAATGATTTCAAGCCTCATAACTCGAAAAGCACTAATGGAAAAACATTTAATTATAGTGTTTTGGAAAGCTCTCGAGGCCAGCTACTAGAATATGTAATAAAAAATAGGGGATGCCATTTAAAAAAATTGAGGTGGCCTTTACGTGACCTTTAAATGATTCTTCAAGGTCAAATCAATGATACCATCTTATAGCTTCCTCGAAACTATAAAACTTTTGTCTGAAACATTTTTCTCTAAAATGCTTTGTTTCCAAAATAATTGCGTGCGTTAATTAAAATGTCTCACCCTGTATATAGGAATAAGATAACAAATGTATAATATTTTTTTATTTTTCATTTCTCTCATATTTTTGGTTTCTAATATTTAAGAAAAATATTTGTAGTACAATATTTTTCTTTCGCATGATATAATAATTTTTTAGTACAATATGATATTTTTCTTTCTTGAAATAAAGACTGAAAAAGGCTCCTAATATTCTACTTTAAATACTACATTAGAAATATTTCTATTTTTGAGACATCTAGAAATAAATTAATTTTAATATAACAATTATTTATTTAATTTAATTATGTTAATTTAATTATGTTTAATGCAACATAACTATAATTTTGACATCACACATTTCTCCCCAAAAATCTGAAAGGAAATATTCGAAATATGAAAAAATATTTTATTATTATTTATATTTTATTATTATTTCATTATTACTTTAATATCTCCAAAAAGGACGGATTTTAATTTCTAATGCAAGTCTTGGGAACAGTTGTACATTAATCTTGCCGTTTGTAGACCAACTGTGCGATCATCGACGACATCGAGCCGCCGAAGAATACCTCGCTAATTGTGGTCACCAACTGGAGGTCCTCGCGATGTCCGTATCCCTCGTATTATTCCTACATCGGCGTCCTCGCGCTCATCGCCATCTCGATGCCGACGTACCTCTGTTACCTGACCAAGGCGTGCCTGATGTATTTTCTTGCTGGCGCGCAGTCCTGCATCAATATTCTGTTCCTTGCATCGAGCCTCGACAGGGAGGACATGGCATCGAATACTTTTGGGCGATCGGTGCCCTTCCCGCTGAAATATTCGTTGGCAGCCACCTTGTTCATCGTCGCGACCGCGCTAATCATCGTGGCGAGATACGTAAGTAAGGTGTTTTTCCTACACTGAGAAAAAAATCTGGTTGCAATAAGGATGTATTGGAGATGTATTACAATCAATGAGATCGCCGTGAATTTTTAATTTAACATTCTTAATAACATTCTAAATCGTGAATTATTTCCAATTTTTTTAAAACGTGGCAACATTTTTTTGGAAATTAAGACCTATTTATATTAAAGAATACTTTGAAATATGATTTCATGATTTTTAAAAAATTTTTGATCAATTAGAATTCGTAATCTACCCAACTTTAATTTTTTGGTTCCTTGGATTAATTTTTTGATTAATACTTTTGGATTAACATCCTTAAGGGATGTATTGGAGATGTATTACAATCAATGAGATCGCCATGAATTTTTAATTTAATATTCTTAATAACATTCTAAATCGTGAATTATTTCCAATTTTTTTAAAACGTGGCAACATTTTTTTGGAAATTAAGACCTATTTATATTAAAGAATACTTTGAAATATGATTTCATGATTTTTAAAAAATTTTTGATCAATTAGAATTCGTATTCTACCCAACTTTAATTTTTGGTTCCTTGGATTAACTTTTTGATTAATACTTTTGAATTAACATCCTTAAGGGATGTATTGGAGATGTATTACAATCAATGAGATCGCCGTGAATTTTTAATTTAACATTCTTAATAACATTCTAAATCGTGAATTATTTCCAATTTTTTTAAAACGTGGCAACATTTTTTGGAAATTAAGACCTATTTATATTAAAGAATACTTTGAAATATGATTTCATGATTTTTAAAAAATTTTTGATCAATTAGAATTCGTAATCTACCCAACTTTAATTTTTTGGTTCCTTGGATTAACTTTTGATTAATACTTTTGGATTAACATCCTTAAGGGATGTATTGGAGATGTATTACAATCAATGAGATCGCCGTGAATTTTTAATTTAATATTCTTAATAACATTCTAAATCGTGAATTATTTCCAATTTTTTTAAAACGTGGCAACATTTTTTTGGAAATTAAGACCTATTTATATTAAAGAATACTTTGAAATATGATTTCATGATTTTTAAAAAATTTTGATCAATTAGAATTCGTAATCTACCCAACTTTAATTTTTGGTTCCTTGGATTAACTTTTGATTAATACTTTTGGATTAACATCCTTAAGGGATGTATTGGAGATGTATTACAATCAATGAGATCGCCGTGAATTTTTAATTTAATATTCTTAATAACATTCTAAATCGTGAATTATTTCCAATTTTTTTAAAACTGGCAACATTTTTGAAATAAGACCTATTTATATTAAAGAATACTTGAAATTGATTTCATGATTTAAAAATGATCAAAGAATTCGTAACTACCCATATGGGAGATAATACTTTGGATTAACATCCTTAAGGGATGTTGGAGACCATGAGACGAATAATTTAAAACATAATCGTGAATATCCAATTTTTTTAAACGAATTTTAAAGACCTATTTATATTAAAGATTGAAGATTCATGATTTAAAAATGATCTGAATTCTAACTACCCAACTTAATTTTGGCCTTGGATTAACTTTTTGATTAATACTTTTGGATTAACATCCTTAAGGGTGTATTGAGATGTTACAATCTGAGCGCCTTAATTTAATATTCTTAATAACATCTAAATCGTGAATTATTTCCAATTTTTTAAAACGTGAACTTTTTTTGGAAAAAGACCTATTTATATTAAAGAATACTTTGAAATATGATTTCATGATTTTTAAAAAATTTTTGATCAATTAGAATTCGTAATCTACCCAACTTTAATTTTTTGGTTCCTTGGATTAATTTTTTGATTAATACTTTTGGATTAACATCCTTAAGGGATGTATTGGAGATGTATTACAATCAATGAGATCGCCATGAATTTTTAATTTAATATTCTTAATAACATTCTAAATCGTGAATTATTTCCAATTTTTTTAAAACGTGGCAACATTTTTTTGGAAATTAAGACCTATTTATATTAAAGAATACTTTGAAATATGATTTCATGATTTTTAAAAAATTTTTGATCAATTAGAATTCGTAATCTACCCAACTTTAATTTTTTGGTTCCTTGGATTAACTTTTTGATTAATACTTTTGGATTAACATCCTTAAGGGATGTATTGGAGATGTATTACAATCAATGAGATCGCCGTGAATTTTTAATTTAATATTCTTAATAACATTCTAAATCGTGAATTATTTCCAATTTTTTTAAAACGTGGCAACATTTTTTTGGAAATTAAGACCTATTTATATTAAAGAATACTTTGAAATATGATTTCATGATTTTTAAAAAATTTTTGATCAATTAGAATTCGTATTCTACCCAACTTTAATTTTTTGGTTCCTTGGATTAACTTTTTGATTAATACTTTTGGATTAACATCCTTAAGGGATGTATTGGAGATGTATTACAATCAATGAAATCGCCGTGAATTTTTAATTTAACATTCTTAATAACATTCTAAATCGTGAATTATTTCCAATTTCTTTACTTGATCCTTTAAAAGTTATTAATTTTTGAATTTTGCGATTTTAACATAGGATCTTATAAATGTTCAAGAGACAGGTAATAAATTATTCGCAAACTATAAAAAACAATGATAAAAATTTCATTTTGTAATATTATATTCTTCATATATGTAAAAATGTTTCCACAAGGGAACCGTTTTAAAACGATTTACTCGCTCATTTTGAAATTATTATTAAAAAATAACTATGATTAATTTGACGTAATATTAATGATAAAACGTGGCAACATTTTCTTGGAAATTAAGGCCTATTTATATTAAAGAATACTTTGAAGTATGATTTTTAAAAAATTTTTAATTTAACATTCTTAATAACATTCTAAATCGTCATGAATTATTTCAAATTTTTTTACTCGCTCCTTTAAAAGTTATTAATTTTTGAATTTTGTGATTTTAATATAGGATCTTATGTAAACGTTCAAGAGACACGTAATAAATTATTCGCAAACTATAAAGAAACAATGATAAACATTTCATTTTGTAATATTATATTCTTTATACATGTAAAAATATTCCCACAAAGTTTTCAAACGATTAACTTGCTCGTTTTGAAATTATTATTAAAAAATAACTGTGATTATCGGTTTGATGCAATATTGATAAAACGTGGCAACATTTTCTTGGAAATTAAGATCTATTTATAAATCTATTTATTAAATTATAATATAATTATATTATATTTATTAAATTATATTTATTATATTTATTAATTTATAAGGCCTATTTATTAAAGAATACTTTGAAGTATGATTTCATGATTTTTAAAAAATTTTTGATCAATTGAAATTCGTATTCTACCCAACTTTAATTTTTTGATACTTTGGATTGACTTTTGAGACAGACGGTCCGTCCGATACATTCTTAATTAGAAATCTAGTATATTTAACCAGTATATCTATTGGAAAATCTATTGGACAAAATCTTTTAGGAATTACTAGATTTTTCATGTACTTTAATCGTGGAGGAGCATTTATGATTCTGTGCAATTAATAAAATGATTTCGGACAAAAATGAAATATGTCATTTTATCGTTAAAACAGGATTCTCCTTAAATTTATCAAATTTTCTTAGTAATAATACTAAACTTACAACAAAAATCACTGTGTTTAGTTAATGTAACAAGAAATTTTATAGATCCAACTAGAAAATACTAACCAAATCCTTGTAATAAAATCTATTAAACATTCTAGTTATAAGAAATCGAGTCTTATCGTAATAACTAGAAATTCTGCTTGGTTTAATCAAAATGCCTTCTACTAGATACGCCTTATTAGTACAATCAAACGATTTTTCTCAGTGTAAAAAGATCTTAAATATTGTTTTCGTAGCATTCAACGTTCATTCTATGTTAATAGCGATATGTTGGAATCATAATGGATTAATATTTAGTACGCGATTTTTCAAATGACGACGTAAATCTTCGCGTTTTTGAAAAAGTTCGACAATCAAACGATTTTTCTCAGTGTAAAAAAATCTTGAATATTTTTTTCGTAGCATTCATTTTACGTTAATATATTGGAATCATAATGGATTAATATCTAATACACGATTTTTCAAATGACGGCGTAAATCTTCGCATTTTTAAAAAAAATTCGACTCGACTGTGTCGACTGCCGCAACTTTTAATGGACAGAATACGGTCGCTTTACATTCGCGTAAATCGACTTTCATCCCTCACAGTACGCGGTAAATGTAACGGTTCGCAAAAATGATCCCTTTCTTCGACGACATCGACAGCCATGTCGATAAAAGAACAATCAATTCTCCCGAGTTTATAAAATCGTGTCGACGGTGGTCCGAAAAGTGATCATAAAAGAACAATCAATTCTCCCGAGTTTATAAAATCGTGTCGACGGTCTAATTCGCGAGAGGCGAGCGTCGAAGGATCAGATATCAAAAGCGGATCGAATAGTTTGCGAAGTATTATTATTCGCATAAATTGGCAGCAATGTTGTATTTTTAAAAATGTTGTATTTTAAAATACACTGAGAAAAAATGAGAGAAATATGTCCGATGAAAAATAACGGATATCATATCGATCATTTTAATCGGATATCTGATCGGAAAATTCCGAATTTTGAACTTTCTGATCAGATATCCGATCGATCGATATTTTTGATTGGATATCTGATCGGTTTCTTTTTTCCGATTAAAGTGATCGATAAAAGAACAATCAATTCTCCCGAGTTTATAAAATCGTGTCGACGGTCTAATTTGCGAGAGGCGAGCGTCGAAGGATCAGATATCAAAAGCGGATCGAATAGTTTGCGAAGTATTATTATTCACATAAATTGGCAGCAATGTTGTATTTTTAAAAATTACACTGAGAAAAATGAGAGAATATGTCCGATGAAAAGGTAACGGATATTACATCGATCATTTTAATCGGATATCTGATCGGAAAATTCCGAATTTTGAACTTTCTGATCAGATATCCGATCGATCGATATTTTTGATTGGATATCTGATCGGTTTCTTTTTTTTCCGATTAAAGTGATCGATAAAAGAACAATCAATTCTCCCGAGTTTATAAAATCGTGTCGACGGTCTAATTCGCGAGAGGCGAGCGTCGAAGGATCAGATATCAAAAGCGGATCGAATAGTTTGCGAAGTATTATTATTCGCATAAATTGGCAGCAATGTTGTATTTTTAAAAATGTTGTATTTTTAAAAATTACACTGAGAAAAATGAGAGAAATATGTCCGATGAAAAAATAACGGATATCATATCGATCATTTTAATCGGATATCTGATCGGAAAATTCCGAATTTTGAACTTTCTGATCAGATATCCGATCGATCGATATTTTTTGATTGGATATCTGATCGGTTTCTTTTTTTTCCGATTAAAGTGATCGATAAAAGAACAATCAATTCTCCCGAGTTTATAAAATCGTGTCGACGGTCTAATTCGCGAGAGGCGAGCGTCGAAGGATCAGATATCAAAAGCGGATCGAATAGTTTGCGAAGTATTATTATTCGCATAAATTGGCAGCAATGTTGTATTTTTAAAAATGTTGTATTTTTAAAAATTACACTAAGAAAAATGAGAGAAATATGTCCGATGAAAAGGTAACGAACGGATATTACATCGATCATTTTAATCGGATATCTGATCGGAAAGTTCCGAATTTTGAACTTTCTGATCAGATATCCGATCGATCGATATTTTTTGATTGGATATATGATCGGTTTCTTTTTTCCGATTAAAGTGATCGATAATATCCGTTCGTTACCTTTTCATCGGTTTTTTTTCTCAGTGTATACGTATGTATGAGGCTTTATTTTCAAAATCTCGAGATAAAATTACTTTTATTTCTCACGTTATTGCGATCGCTTTATTTTGCACCGGACGAAATGAGACGAATGATTTATTACGATTTTCCGAAATAACTCGGCAATGAATATCGGGCGCGGAATAGAAATATAATCCGTTTGCGGACAGCAGTGACATCGCCTGGGTTCAATCGAGAAATTGGACCTCGGATAATTTGTCATTTTCGAGTGGGCTTTTCATGATACACGTTGAATAACACTCTCCCAACGTAATCCTTCATACGCTCGATGCCAAAATCACCGAGAGAGGCAAAAGCAATTTCGCCTCGAATTTTCATTTTAACGAGACGTCTCCTCTTCATCGTTCACGGAAATACAAGTCCACGAAACGAGAGAATATTAGAATAGTAAAAATAAAGATTATATTTTTGTTGTTATCAATCTTTCTATAATTTGAATTGTATAAAAATACAGGGTGATTCATTTTAATCTTAACAGGCAAATATTTTGAAAAATATGCGAGATACGAAAAAATGTTTCAGACAAAAGTTATATGGTTTTAAGGGAGACATAAGATGGTGTCATTAATTTGATCTTAAATAGTTAGTTGAAGATCCCATGAAGATCACCTCCAACTTTTTAAATGGGACACCCTATATACTTTTGCATATTCTTGTAGCTAGTCTCGAGAGATTTCCAAAACACTATAATTAAGTTAGTTTTCATTAAGTACTTTCCGAGTTATGAGGCTTCAAATCATTTCGTAATTTTACATAAACCGTAAAATATTCATTTTTCGATTATCTTATCTTAATACTTTTATGTACAAAATAATGAGAGGAATCAATTGGTGTAAAAAAACACATAGTTATTTTTAAGAAAAAATATGTAATTGTTAATTGCAAATTACATATTTTTTTTTCGAAACAACTCGAAAAATGAATATTTTATAAGATATTTTACAAATTAAAATGAAAAAAAGGCAGTAAAGAGCAGTTGTAGGGCGTGAAAAAATTTTTTAGATATTTTACGATTTATAAAAAAGAAACTATTTCAAGTCTCATAACTCGAAAAGTACTGAATGAAAACTAACTTAATTATAGTGTTTTGGAAAGCTCTCGAGATAAGCTACAAGAATATCTAATAAAAAATAGGCAATTCCATTTAAAAAATTAAGGGTGATCTTTACATCATCTTCAAGTAACTATTTATCAAATTAATGACACCATCTTATGTCTTCTTTGAAACCATATAACTTTTGTCTGAAACATTTTTTCATATTTCGCATATTTTTCAAAATATTTGCCTGTTAACATTAAAATGAATCACCCAAAAATTATTTTTAAGATAGTTATTTTTAAGAAAAAATATGTAATTGTTAATTGCAAATTACATATTTTTTTTTCGAAACAACTCGAAAAATGAATATTTTATAAGATATTTTACAAATTAAAATGAAAAAAAACCTGTATGACACAAGAAAAAAATTTCTGTCAAAACTTCATTCCAAAAAATCGCGCGAATAATTTCGAGTGATAATTTCGTTGATAGACGAATTTGTCTCTATTATCAGGCTGAGAAGGCACGAAGAATGTTATATTTGCGGGGACGAGAAGTAATGGCGCAGAGAGAACGGGCAACTGACATGAAGCGTAGAAATGGCGCGCTGATATATAACATCCTGCCGCCTCATGTGGCCGCCTATTTCCTGTCGCGCGCGAGACACTACGACGATCTCTACAGTCAGAGCTACGCCGAGGTGGGCGTGTTGTTCGCCAGCATGCCGAATTTCGCGGACTTCTACAGCGAAGAGAGCATCAACAATCAAGGCCTCGAGTGCCTCAGGTTCCTGAATGAGGTCATCTCTGATTTCGACGCCGTAAGTTCACACCCGTTTATCTCGCAAAGCTACGCGAGATAGACTCTTCTCCTCGACAGAATGAATCGATCCAAATATACTGAGCAACAAAATTAGCGCAACAAAAATTTTTATCAATTAAATAAAATTTCATATTAATAAAATTTCACTCAATTTTAAATAATATCATAACTCCGCGAAAAATGGTCGTATCAGAAATTTTTTTTTTTTTTTATTTTAAAGCTTAAAGTCTCTACTTTAAAGAAAATTTGTCATATTTTGACAAATTTTCAAAAGTGAGGTTTTGGCGGAGCCAAAAAAAATCGTATAGACTTCAATTTTTTTTAAATTTGTGCGGAAAAGTTTATATTCTACGGTAATTTTTATAACGTTTGCGAGAAAAATTCATTGCACCCCGTGAAACGCGTCAAAATATGCAAACTAACTTTTTAAAATAAAACATAACCTCACTTTTAAGGAGATAGCGGGAGAGAGGAAAGAGGAAGTCAAAATATGACAAATTCTCTTTAAAGTAGAGACTTTAAGCTTTAAAATAAAAAAAAATTTTCTGATACGACCATTTTTCGCGGAGTTATGATTATTTAAATTTGAGTGAAATTTTGATAAAAATTTTTGTTGCGCTAATTTTGTTGCTCAGTATATTTGCTTTAAATATTTAATAATTTAATAATTTATTACAATTTATTTTATAAAGGCAAAAATCCACGAGTTTTCATATTTAACAATTTTCACAGATTGTTTTGATTCGAATAGATATTAAAATTTTTTTTTCTTTCAATATTCCTGTTAGATTCTTGATCAGAAAAAATTCAAAAACATCATCAAAATCAAGACGATAGGCTCGACCTACATGGCCGCCTCGGGGATAACGGAATCGACGCAATCGGAGAACGGTCCCCGGTGGGGTCATCTCGTCACCCTCGTGGAGTTTGCTCTAGAGCTTAAAAAGGCTCTGTCAAGTATCAACGAGCAGAGCTTCAATCATTTCGTTCTAAAAATGGGCATCAATCACGGGCCGGTAACCGCCGGTGTCATCGGAGCGCGAAAGCCTCACTACGACATTTGGGGCAACACTGTCAATGTCGCGTCGAGGATGGAGAGCACAGGAAAAGTCGGCTGTATTCAGGTATCACAGAGATCAGAAATAAATCAACGATTAATATTATCATATTTTTGTTTTTAATTTTTGTCTTTGAAAATAATCTTTGAACACACTCAGAAAAAAATCTGGTTGCATTAATTTCTGGTAGAATTCTGGTAGATTCTACCAGTATGTCTGTTGGAAAATGGACGAATCAAAATTTTTGTGAATTTTTTGGAATTAGAAGAATTTGATTGATTTCCCAGATGAATTTGATTAATTTCTTCCTGTTAAATTTATCAAATTTTCTGGTTAATAATACTAAACTCACCAGTACCAAGTCGTCTAAAATTTTTTCCATCTAATCTCAAAAGTCTTCTGTTTAATATTCTAAATTTCAACACGATTATTGCATAAATTCAATCCAGATTATTGAATAAATTATTTTAAATTCAGATTGTTAGAAATTAAACTGATAAACAGTGATGCAAGAAGAGGATGCAACTCAAACACACACAATCAGAGAGCTAGTGTCCTCTTTCTGGCACTACTGCTCGTAAGAGAAAAAAAAATATACTTTGGATTTAACATTAATACTAGTTCTTTATATACATTTTATGGCAAATATTGAATACGAGTTAAGTTAAGAAGCAAGCAAAGAAATTAATATAACAGGAAATTTTATAGATCCAATCAGAAAAATACTAATTAAATCCTTATAGTAAAATCTATTAAACGTTCTAGTTATAAAAAATTTTATCATGACAACTAGAAATTCTTGTTTGATTTAATCAAAATGTCTTAATCAGAAATAAATCAACGATTAATATTATCATATTTTTACGCGATAAAAAACATTTTGTAATTCTGTTTTCTCATGTAAAAATTTGTGTATTAAATTTTTAACATATTTTTATGTTAATGTAACATATTATCATTGCGTTATTTTGACATTTCTGCGTTGAGTTAATATTCACCGTTTCTAAGAGTTTAAACAACACAATTAATATGCACGAATTTTAAACAACACAATTAATATGTAACAATTAATATGCACGAATTTTTTATGAAATATGTTATATGTTAAAATGAACAGATAAGTTGTGTTATTTTTCTCTCTATAACAGTTTCCATATGTTAAGTCGACATATCTCTTCCGTTATTTATCATAAAAATGTAAGAATAATATTTTCTTTTAATTAAATTTAACATTAGAAATATGTTAATTTAACATAAACTTTATTTCCACATAAAGTTTAAGTGTTACACTTTTGTGTTAATTTTTGAACATATTACTTGTGTTATTCATTTACTTGCCTTCTGTTAAATTAACATTAAATTTAGAGTGGATAAATTGGGACGTGTGAAATATGTTAAATTTAACACACAATTTTTTACTGTGTATTTTGAATTATTGTCTTTGAAAATAATCTTTGAACACACTGAGAAAAAAAATCTGGTTGCATTAATTAGAATTCTGGTAGATTCAATCACTATGTTTGTTGGAAAATGGACGAACTAGAATTCTTGTAGGAATTATCAGATGAATACTCAATCATATACGTCTTGTTAATAATCAATCAAACGATTTTTCTCAGTGTTTGAATATTATTTCGTAAAATTTAAGTGTTGAAAAATCTTTGCAGGTTACTGATGAGACGCGAAAAATCCTAGAACCATTTGGTTTCGGATTCGAACAGCGTGGTCTTGTATTCGTCAAGGGCAAGGGGCAGCTCTTGACGCACTACCTCATCTCCAAGGATGGCGTTTTTCTGGATCTGGACAGCGATTTGCCCGTTGAACCCACTCATCCGATAATCTATCAATAAATGTAATGAAGGCTCTAACTCAAATCGAGGAAATCGTTGCAAATCTCCATGGAAAAAAAAAGTCCCATTACATCTTTCTTCGAAATGTAGCAGAGATTGGATGTTTGTTGAGGAAGCACTTAACGTCCAATTTGCTTTCATTCGTCGAAAAAGCGAGAAAGGAGACGAGAGGCCAGCGAGTTGTAACTTAGACGACATTTCTATACACCGAACGAAATTTTCTTGAAGAACGTTCGGTAAGTTAAATGTATTGTCGTAGAGAACTCTCTAAATATTAGCATCCTCGTGTCTCTCATAAGGAAGAGATTGCACGCAGAGAAAGGACGAGAAGGCTCCGATCGGACAAGATCGACGTTTAGATCCTTCGAGAAGCTGTCTTCGAGTATTATCGTACGTCACCATATCATCCATCGATTAATGTGAAGGGAGAAATTATAGTCGCATTGATTACTCGTTATCACAACGTTCGCACGCACGCGTACAAGAGGAGGTCATGCGTACACAGTAAAAAATTTTGTGTTAAATTTAACATATTTCGCACGTCCCAATTTATCCACTCCAATTTCAATGTTAATTTAACAGAAGGCAAGTATGTAAATAAATAACACAAGTAATGTGCTGAAAAATTAACACAAAAGTGTAACGCTTAAACTTTATCTGGAAATAAAGTTTATGTTAAATTAACATATTTATAATGTTAAATTAAAAGAAAATGTTATTCTTACATTTTTATGATAAATAACGGAAGAGATATGTCGATCTAACATATAGAAACTGTTATAGAGAGAAAAATAACACAACTTATCTGTTCATTTTAACATATAACATATTTCATCAAAAATTCGTGCATTTACATATTAATTGTGTTGTTTAAACTCTTAGAAACGGTGAATATTAACTCAACGCAGAAATGTCAAAATAACGCAACGATAATGTGTTACATTAACATAAGAGCAGTGTTTGCTGGTATCTAGATAAAATTATCTAGATAATCATCTAGATAAAGAAATGGATCATCTTTATCTTTAACTAGATGAAGAAATACAAAGTATCTTTATCTTTATCTTAGATGAAAAATATATGTCATCTTATCTAAAAATTATCTAAGATGACGTTTTCATTATGCAAAAAAGTTTTCCAGGCAAGCTTTTAAAAATCTAAAATATATTTTTTTATATTATTATTATTAATATATTATAAATATATTATAAATATAAATTAATAAATAAATATTTATCATATCATTTATATATCTTTTTGCTATTATTTCTTTATAATATTAAATATTCTTTAGGAAAAGAGAAAGAATATGTGTTTATGATTTTAATATCCCATTTATAATCTGCGTCACATTTTTTATAAATATTTATAGTCTTCTAAAATAAACAAAAATATCTAGATAATTATCTAGATTATCGCAACAATTATCTCATCTTTCATCTAGATTAAGTAAAAGCAAAATCATCTTTATCTCATCTAAAATAAACTTACAAACTTTTATCTTTATCTTTATCTAGATAATTTTGAAATTATCTACAGCAAACTCTGCATAAGAGTATGTTAAAAATTTAACACAAAAATTTTTACACGAGAAAATTTTAACAGAAATACAAAATGTTTTTTACCGTGTACGTGTGTGCATCCCACGAATGGCGAGAGTCTATCGAACTCGCGTACAGGGTATATTTGAACAAAACTAAAGAGTAGTAGGTTTTAGAGACGTACTACAGGCCGAATGAAACGATATTTTGATGTATCGCCGTGTAAATAGCAACAGACGCGTAGGTGGTGAAAAATATATAATAGCAGATGTATTTGTCGGATGAAGCACCAAGAAGCAGGATAACGTAGAAAAGTAATCTCTTCATGTGTCGTAAATCTTGCAAATCCAATTTCTTTCTTCAAATTATACCGACACAAAAAAAAACATCTTGCTCTCCAAAAGTGAATCAATGAAAAATAGTAAATAATCACTGATGACAGCAGTTATAAATACAGCACTGTAAATCAGTGATATTTCGTTGAAAGAATCAGTTAATAATTTTGACTGTTTCAATCAGTAATATTTTTCAATATAATAATATTTCTCTCGTTATTGTCAGTAACATTAAATTACAATTCATCTCTTTATCTATTTCATATAAAATTAAAAATTTTATTTACATTTACTATTTATTATATTAACAATTTTATTTTATTTATATTACATGCATAACTTGACATTACATGCTTAACTAATTGAACTTGTTATTTTAAATAGATAACGAACGAATAATTTTTATTAAGTCGCCAAATATTTATTTGTCCGACTTATAAAGATCGATTTAATATCTGAAGCCTTTTTATTGAGTGAGATTGTATCAGAAATTAAATCGAAATAATATTTTTAATTTTAAATATCGCTCTTTGCAAACTTTATATAATTCTTATGATTAAAATTAAATACAAGAGAGATAGCGATCATAACGAACGAACTAGCGATTACTGGTTTTACAGTGAATTTTATCTTAACTGACCATAATCAGTGAGATATAAGATAAAATAACAAAAAAAATAAGCGTGTCCACTGAAAATCTTACTTTATTTTACTTAATTTAAATTAGTTACTAGATATTTTCACTGATTCACTTTTAGAGAGCTTTTGCGCGGATTTTGTCACAATATCCGGACTTTCATTAATCTAGAATCTTTATTATGCAGATAATAATTTAAAAAAATAGCACAGATAATAATTAAAAAAAAAAGCTCTCATCTCGAAATAACTCTTCGCCAAGTTTCATGTCCGATTTACAACTCGCGTCGATTTTCACCCCTCGATCGTGCTTTCGAGACTGACAATCGATGGCGAGCGGATGATAAGAGGAAACCATTTGACGGAACAAAGTATCGAACGGAAATATTCGACAAATCAGAGAGATCATACAATAAATATATAACTTAATAAAGAGGAAACGAAAGCAACAAATACACATCCCTAGGGACTAAATAAACGTAGAGAAAAAGGGAGAAGAGAGCGAACGTGAGGAAAGGAAACGCGAAATCACCGATGCAGTAGCAATTTATTTTTCTACAGTCGCCGAGAGAGTTTTATCACCGAACTAAGATTACTCGGATACGTACACGAGGAAGCTTTAAAGGAAACTTTTTACTAACACTTTCGTTATGTACGAGACGGCACAAGTCACGATGCAAATATGAAAGTCTCTCCCTGCGTGTTCAAGAGTACTTTATACAATCGCTCTTGAGATCGGATTCTCAGATGACAATTCGAATAAGTTACAACGTGCTCGTGCAATACGCGACTGCGTGGGATGTAACGAGAGGGATGTGCGAGAGAAAGACAGAGTGAGAGTGAGAGAGAGAGAGAGAGAGAGAACGACGAGAGACTGAATGAAAAAAAAAGAGAAAAAAAAAACAAGTAGGTATCGGCCTAAGCGCAAGAGAAACTAAGCAAAAGTCAAAAATAGATCTCTTTGTTCAATGAAAGAGAAAGAGAGAAGCGATTTACTTCCAAATCCTTTTATGGAATTGCGTACTTCCATTTCCAGCCGATTTCTTGCCCATTTTATCACGCGTACACGAAAGCATGCACACGTATCCATTGACAGGTACGTCCTGTCACATACACATGTGTACGTAGATCGGAGAGTATCTCTTGTAAGATAGCAATAAACAAACTCTCTCTTTCGCGTATATACGTATAGGGTGTCCCGTTTTAAATAATACGCTCAAATACCTCGGAAACGGTGCGTTAAATAAAAAAATGTTTCCAACAAAAGTTGTATGGCTTGAAGGAGGCCATCAGATGGTGGCAATGATTTGACTCTGGAGAGTCGTTTGAAAGTCACGTGAAGGTTATCTTCAATTTTTTAAATGGAACTCCCTACTTTTTATTGCTTATTCTTGTAGCTTATCTCGAGAGCTTTCCAAAACACTATAATAAAGTATTTTTTCATTGAGTACTTTTTGAGTTATGAGACTTGAAATAATTTCTTAATTTTATATAAACCATATAATATCTGGTAAAATATTCATTTTTCGATTATCTTATCTTAATACTTTTATGTGCAAAATAATGAGAGGAATCAATTGGTGTAAAGAAAACACATAGTTGTTTTGAAAAAAAAATTTAATTATTAATTATGCATTACATATTTTTTCTTAAAAACAACTATGTGTTTTCTTTACATCAATTGATTCCTCTCATTATTTTGTAGATAAAAGCATCAAGGTAAGATAATCGAGAAATGAATATTTTTCTAGATATTTTATGGTTCATGTAAAATTAAGAAATGATTTCAAGCATTAACTCGAAAAGTACTCGATAAAGAAATACTTTATTATAGTGTTTTGGAAAGCCCTCGAAATAAGCTACAAGAATACGCAATAAAAAATAAGGGGTTCTATTTAAGAAGTTGACGGTGGCCTTCACATGATCTTCAAATGACTCTTCAAGATCAAATAATTGCCATCATCTGATAGCCTCCTTCAAGCCATACAACTTTTGTTTGAAATATTTTTTCATTTAACGCATCATTTTGGAGATATTTAAACGTATTATTTAAAACGGAACACCCTGTATATTGCATATGTCTCCGAAGGATCGATAGATACGCGAGGAATCGGAAAAAATACGATCGACATGTGCCACTTGTAAAAAGTAGATCAGGAGAAATTGATAGAAACTCATTTTGAATACTTAATTTTCGAGATTAAAGATCACGTTTCCAAAACATTTTTTTATTCTTCTTAATTTCAATTAGAAGAAATACAGAAATATTATATTGTAAATAGGAAAAGAGAGAAAAATATATCTAAAGAATTTTAAATTAGATCATCTATGACATCAAGAAAAAGTAGATTCTATCTCACAGATTTCTATTAATTTCTATTAAAGTTTCTATTAATTTTTTTTGACTTATCTCTCTTTTGCGAGATTATCGAATGATGGCGGATGGCGAAACAGATAATGTGAAATGTGCAAAACAATTCGCATATAATCGTGTATAATCGTATAAGGAGAATATATCACTGTTGATATGTTAGCACACTTTAAATGTGATGAGCTCGAAAAATTTGAGGGAAATAAAAACACCTGTCATAAAGACTGTTAACTTTCTAGAACAACAGACAGGTAGTATGTAAAATTACTCGAGAAACTCCACTCGAGATAATAAATGGCATCTATAACATAATTGTATTTTTTTTTTTTCGAAAGAAGCGCTTTCAAAATTTATTCACGGAGAGATCCAAAGGATCATTATTATTTGTATCCTTTGCAAATTACACTTGTGCGGGACATTTAAGGAGAGCTCTCGATTGTTACTGCTGAGAGGCTTTAGACAGGCTTGGAAATTTGGATCTAGTTTCATTTGAAAAATAAAATCATCGACATGATAATTCGGCATTTTGTCGGAAAATAGTAAAAAAAAAAAATAAAATGAGCTTAAGCATCAAAGGTTTGGCCTAATAATAAGCGCTGGTTGTGGAAGTCGCAAGTAACTTAGCATGAGAAAAGAAATGAAATAACAATCAAGATAATCTTCCTGCGAACTCGAATCTTTTTTAGATTCTGGCTATGAATAAACCTGAAGAATTTTCTATCGGCATTTTGAAAAAAAAACAGGACTTTGAAGCAACCTTTAACATTCGGCTGTTTCGCGAACGGAGAATCAAGTCCATCTCTTAAACGCGTCTAAGATTATATCGATCAAAGACGGGAATAGCGAGTGTTAGCGTTAAACGTTAAACATCTTTGTAAATAATTTTCAAATTAGAAATTCTGTGAAATTTATGAAAGTAAAATGAGATTGATGGAAGAAGAAGCCTCGTTGACTATCTGCGGTTGCGTCGCCTAAATCGAACCCCCTTGTATTATCATTTCCAATTGTTTATAACTACAATGTCATTAATACGCCGCTAGAGATTAAATTCCAAGAAACAGAGAGAAGGTAAGATTAAATTATGAGTAAGATTGAGAGGAATGCAAACCAGTAATTTTCCAATCCTTTTATTGTTTCTGCTTTTGCGTTCTGCTGGGAAGAAAGAAAAGTAATTTATCGCGAAATGGAACAATCAAGTGGCGGTAGTTACAACGTTTACAAGCATTATATTTAGCATAGACGGGGGCGAGAGGGGAATTATACAGAGAGAATCGCAGGGAAACGCTCTGATACGAGAGATCACGGATTCGTGTATTGGCACGACTAAAATTCAGCGCGCAACAATTTGACATTGCATCGATCCATTTTCCACCAGCTGATACTCTCGACAGGCTGGTCCGAGATAGTGATGGGCGATGTCGAAAAAAATAATCGATTATTATATAATCGATTATATACAATCGATTATTTTTCAACAAATTAAAAAAGTAATCGATTATTTTTCAAAAATATTGGAAATAATCGATTATCAGGTAAATTATTGTTTGATTTAAAAATATAAAAATCTTAAAGCAAATCAAATTATAATAACAGCGATTTTGCTAATTGCCAGATAAACACACAGTAAAAAATTTTATGTTAAATTTAACATATTTCACATCCCAATTTATCCACTCTAATTTTAATGTTAATTTAACAGAAGGCAAGTATGTAAATAAATAACACAAGTAATATGTTGAAAAATTAACACAAAAATGTAACACTTAAATTTTATCTGGAAATAAAGTTTAATGTTAAATTAATATATTTATAATGTTAAATTTAATTAAAAGAAAATGTTATTCTTACATTTTTATGATAAATAACGGAAGAAATATGTCGATTTAACATATGGAAACTGTTATAGAGAGAAAAATAACACAACTTATCTGTTTATTTTAACATATAACTTATTTCATCAAAAATTCGTGCATTTACATATTAATTGTATTATTTTAACTCTTAGAAACGATGAATATTAACTCAACGCAGAAATGTCAAAATAACACAACGATAATATGTTACATTAACATAAGAGTATGTTAAAAATTTAACACAAAAATTTTTACACGAGAAAATTTCAACAGAAATACAAAATGTTTTTTACCATGCAATTGTGACAAGACTTATATGTGTCTATTTAATATACTCTATGGCAAAAAAGTTTTAATTACTTAAACGTTATTTTTCCGATTTTAGGATAATGTATTTTTATTAACTTGTCATTTACTTATTTATTTGCAAAAAAATTGAATTGAGTATTTAAATCATGCCAATTATTTATATACGTTATATATATTTATTTGTAAAGGATTTACACTGCGTCTAATTTCCGCCGACATCCTACATCCAATTAGAAAGATTATTATTTTATGATGATAATGCATGTGATCGATTACGCAAATCATAATATCAAACAATCGATTAATCGAATTAAAAAACATCGAATAACTAATTAATCGAAATAAAAAAAATCGACAAAAATAATCGATTTTCTAAAAAAAAAACATCGAACATCGATGCATCGAGCCAACATCGCCCATCACTAGTCCAAGAGAGTCTCCCAACAGAATACTGTAAGTAGCATAATAAAAACGTATACCGTCGAAAATTCGCGAATAGTATAATCAATTTAATTTACACACTTCACATATGTTTAATTATTTTTTTTTCTTATTAACTATACAGTCTTTGTTCAAATACAGCGAGAAAGAGAAGATAAACGTTGAAAAACATAAAAAAAAAAATTTGATTCTCATTTCTATTTAGCTTTATTATCGTTTTGCGGGTCGACGACGGTGATAACAATGGAGACTGCGGTGTAATTTAGGTCAGGTCTTTTCAGCTGCCCTTTTCACATTTCCGTCTCTCCTTTTTCACTCTCGAAAATTTCTACGCTTGTTTCGAGTTGCTGCTGAAAAACGCGTAAAATACCGCGGATGAAAGGAACAGTTTTATTAATTTTCAGCTTTCGGCAATATTTAAAAATGTTGCAGGACTTTACTTTTGTTGCACTCTACTTTTTTCGCGCCGCTCAAAGGTCCAGGAAACTTAAGCGGATTAAAAATGTAGAGAGAATTGAAAATTAAATTTCTCATCGATATCAATTCTATCGTCCAAGAAATACCATTCCTTCCATGATTTCATTCTGATCGCAAGATTTGCGGCAATATACATTTCGTACAATTGTGATGAGGTGAAAGGTCAAGTTTTAACTTTGAACTCGCGACAAAAAATGTCATCGTCAGTCGTTCTGAATCATTCATAATCGCGCATAATCACACAAAGATAAAGAAAGAAATTTTTTTTCTTCATGCATCGTAGTGCAACAACATTAGTGTTATATATATATATGTATATATTGTACCGTACGATAATTAAAAAAAGATAGAACGCGACACTTTCGCTCTATGCGATGACGCGTCTCGGATTATCTTTAGAAATTTCGTTGCTTTTTCGTACGGAGCACAACATCGAAATAACAAAGAGGTACGCCTCCGAATCTCGAAGTAACGATCATAAATATGTACAATGTATATGTATAGTTGTTGTATGCATGTATATATAATACTTTATTATACAGGGCGTATCTGAAATGATGCATTAGACTTTAGGAGCGTATTCTAGAGGTCAAAATAATAAGACTTTTTTTCTTATGAACATGGGTCCGCAAATGAAGCCCCCTTCGAGTTAAAATTCAAAAATGTGTAAAATTGACATGCAACGCAAATTTATTTATCTTTCCAGAGAGGGTGATAGGTAACGTCGAAACCTTTTTTTTCTGAAATACAGTCAATTTTTAATTTTTTCCTCAAACTTTAAGAGCCTCTAGCTCGGAGGAGGGTTCATTTGCGAATAAACACTGAGAAAAAAAATCTGGTTGCATTAATTAAAATTCTGGTAGATCCAATCAGTATGTCTGTTGGAAAATGGACGAACCAGAATTCTTGTAGGAATTACCAGATGAATCTGATTAATTTCTTCCTGTTAAATTTATCAAATTTTCTGATTAATAATTAATATATGATTAATTAATATATGATTAGTTTAATAATATTTATCACACGCTTTAATATTTTAAAATTTATTGAATTTAATTTATAGGAATTCTTAATAGTATGTATAATAATATACTTAATTTTAAAATATAAAGTATTTTAAATTTATCAATGAAAGTACTTTGAGGATATAAATTTTGTGATTATTTTTTAATCTCTAAATAGCCTCTTACACAATTTTATTCATATCGTGATAAATTATTTTTCTAACAAATTTAAATTTAAAAAATTTGAATTTATCAATTCTGAATTTTTAATTCGCGCACTGAGAAAAAATCTGGTTGCATTAATTAGAATTCTGGTAGATTCAACCAGTATGTCTGTTGGAAAGTCGACGAATCAGAAATCTTGCAGGAATTACCAGATGAATCTGATTAATTTCTTCCTGTTAAATTTATCAAATTTTCTGATTAATAATTAATATATGATTAATTAATATATGATTAGTTTAATAATATTTATCACACGCTTTAATATTTTAAAATTTATTGAATTTAATTTATAGGAATTCTTAATAGTATGTGTAATAATATACTTAATTTTAAAATATAAAGTATTTTAAATTTATTAATGAAAGTACTTTGAGGATATAAATTTTGTGATTATTTTTAATCTCTAAATAGCCTCTTACACAATTTTATTCATATCGTGATAAATTATTTTTCTAACAAATTTAAATTTAAAAAATTTGAATTTTTCAATTCTGAATTTTTAATTCGCGTACTGAGAAAAAAATCTGGTTGCATTAATTAGAATTCTGGTAGATTCAACCAGTATGTCTGTTGGAAAGTCGACGAATCAGAAATCTTGCAGGAATTACCAGATGAATCTGATTAATTTCTTCCTGTTAAATTTATCAAATTTTCTGATTAATAATTAATATATGATTAATTAATATATGATTAGTTTAATAATATTTATCACACGCTTTAATATTTTAAAATTTATTGAATTTAATTTATAGGAATTCTTAATAGTATGTGTAATAATATACTTAATTTTAAATATAAAGTATTTTAAATTTATCAATGAAAGTACTTTGAGGATATAAATTTTGTGATTATTTTTTAATCTCTAAATAGCCTCTTACACAATTTTATTCATATCGTGATAAATTATTTTTCTAACAAATTTAAATTTAAAAAATTTGAATTTTTCAATTCTGAATTTTTAATTCGCGCACTGAGAAAAAAATCTGGTTGCATTAATTAGAATTCTGGTAGATTCAACCAGTATGTCTGTTGGAAAGTGGACGAATCAGAAATCTTGCAGGAATAACCAGATGAATCCGATTAATTTCTTCCTGTTAAATTTATCAAATTTTCTGATTAATAATTAATATATGATTAATTAATATATGATTAGTTTAATAATATTTATCACACGCTTTAATATTTTAAAATTTATTGAATTTAATTTATAGGAATTCTTAATAGTATGTGTAATAATATACTTAATTTTAAAATATAAAGTATTTTAAATTTATCAATGAAAGTACTTTGAGGATATAAATTTTGTGATTATTTTTTAATCTCTAAATAGCCTCTTAAACAATTTTATTCATATCGTGATAAATTATTTTTCTAACAAATTTAAATTTAAAAAATTTGAATTAATTTATCAATTCTGAATTTTTAATTCGCGCACTGAGAAAAAAATCTGGTTGCATTAATTAGAATTCTGGTAGATACAACCAGTCTGTTGGAAAGTGGACGAATCAGAACTCTTGCAGGAATTACCAGATGAATCTGATTAATTTCTTCCTGTTAAATTTATCAAATTTTCTGGTTAATAATTAATATATGATTAGTTTAATAATATTTATCACACGCTTTTTAAAATTTATTGGATTTAATTTATAGAAATTTTTAATAGTATGTGTAATAATATACTTAATTTTAAAATATAAAGTATTTTAAATTTATCAATGAAAGTACTTTGAGGATATAAATTTTGCGATTATTTTTTAATCTCTAAATAGCCTCTTACACAATTTTTTTTCATATCGTGATAAATTATTTTTCTAACAAATTTAAATTAAAAAATTTGAATTTATCAATTCTGAATTTTTAATTCGCGCACTGGTTGCATTAATTAGAATTCTGGTAGATTCAACCAGTATATCTGTTGGAAAATGGACGAATCAAAATTCTTGTAGAAATTACCAGATGAATTTGATCAATTTCTTCCTGTTAAATTTACCAAATTTTCTGATTAATAATACTAAACATCAGAGAGCTAGCGTCCTCTTTCTGGCATTACTGCTCGTAAGAGAAAAAAAATATATACTTTGGATTTAATGTTAATACTAGTTCTTTATATACATTTCATGGCAAATATTGAGTACGAGTTAAGTTAAGAAGCAAGCAAAGAAATTAATGTAACAAGAAATTTGATAGATCCAACCAGAAAATATTAATCTAAAAATCTTTATAGTAAAATCTATTAAACATTCTAATTATAAAAAATCGAGTCTTATTATAATAACTAGAAATTCTTGTTTGATTTAACCAAAATGTCTTCAATCATATACATCTTGTTGGTACAATCAAACGATTTTCAGTGAATATTCATAAAAAAAGTCTTATTTTGACCTCTAGAATACGCTCCTAAAGTTTAATGCATCATTTCAGATACACCCTGTATATAAAACAAACAACACTAGGCTATACGAAACAAACTCAAAGATGCTTTCTTTTGAGCGCACTTCGAGTAAAATGCAGGATTAAAACGAAATCGAAACCGACGCCAGGATCCAGCAAAAATTAAAAGTCACACCTTTTAGAAAAGTTTTAATGGAGGAAACAGCATATAACAAGCGAGTCGAGTTTATTTTTATTTACTGACGCAACGATCGATATGAGATTTTATAAAAATACACGATAAGCCTCAACGTTGATCAACAACCGGATTATGCTATAAAAATTATTCAATGTCGCGCGCAATATTAGGTTTCGATTTAGTTTCAAACCGCGACGTGTGTTTTAGACAAAGCATAGACGATAAGCGCTGCGACTTTCGCAGATTAATCTCTCACTATTGGAAGGTGCGATTCGTTTTCCGATCGGAAGTCTCGATGGTTTCGAGTCGCTTAATACATATTATAATTTAATTTCGCCGGGAAGGAGCGCTTCCCGACCGATTGTCACGAAGAGAAGTTATATAAAGCACTTGGACAGTCACAAAGTTCGCGAAGAAGTCACGAGATTATACGCTCTGCGGCTTTCGTATTGAGATAGCGACTCTGCGCACGTACAAGGCACTGCAAAGCAACGTAATTACATTGTTCGAAAATCGATGGATGGGATTTATCGCGTTAAATTAAGTCAATTAAATTATTAAAAGATACAGGGTGAGCCATTTTAATTAACGCACGCAATTATTTCGGAAACAAAGCATTTTAGAGAAAAATGTTTCAGACAAGTTTTATGGTTTCGAGGGGGCCATAAATAATCATTGGTTTGACACTGAAGAGTCATTTGAAGGTCACATGAAGGCCACCTCAATTTTTTTAATTGCACTCCTTATTTTTTATTACATATTCTGTAGCTGACCTCGAGAGCTTTCCAAAACACTATAATTAAATGTTTTTCTATTAAGTACTTTTCGAGTTATAAGGCTTGAAATAATATCTTAATTTTACATAAATGATAAAATATCTAGTAAAATATTCATTTTCCTATTATCTTACCTTAATACTTTTATGTATAAAATAATGGGAGGAATCAATTGGTGTAAAGAAAAAACATAGTTGTTTCGAAGAAGAAATATGTAATTTGCAATTAACAATTCCATATTTTTTCTTAGAAACAACTGTATGTTTTCTTTACACCAATTGATTCCTCTCATTATTTTGTACATAAAAGTATTAAGGTAAGATAATCGAAAAATGAATATTTTACAAGATATTTTATGGTTTATTTAAAATTAAGAAATGATTTCAAGCCTCATAACTCGAAAAGCACTTAATGGAAAAACATTTAATTATAGTGTTTTGAAAAGCTCTGGAGGTCAGCTACGAGAATATGTAATAAAAAATAGAGGGTGCCATTTAAAAAAATTGAGGTGGCCTTCACGTGACCTACAAATGACTCTTCCAGGTCAAACCAATGATATCATCTTATGGCCCCCTCGAAACCATAAAACTTTTGTCTGAAACATTTTTCTCTAAAATGCTTTGTTTCCGAAATAATTGCGTGCGTTAATTAAAATGGCTCACCCTGTATAATATTATAAAGATATGACACAATATTCAAAAAATTTCTTTTATGTTCAACAAATTTTGTTTTCTTATACATACATATATTTTTTTAATTGAAAATTCTTAAAAATTATAGTGAATTTTTACCCAAGATAAATTTACATGAAAAATTAACCGGAAAAATTCTGTTATTTGATTAAGATTCGAAGAAATTATTATTATATTTTAATTTTATATTAATTTCAAAAATATGATTGTTCCATTTTGCTTATGAATCTGTGCTTGAAATGCGATATTAATCGCACAGTTGAAACATCCAGATTGCACAAAGCGCACCCCTCGAATCGTGCCGAACAGACAGTTGAATGGCTCGATCGTCCTCACAATCGTCGCAGAGTCGCGATCCGGAATTATTGATTGACAATGATACTCCTCCCAGTTATCGCTTATCAATATGATGCAGCGAAATTTGTCGAAGGATATTGACACGACTCGTTGAATAATACTTTAACGAGTTACCATAACTTGAAGTATCGATGGAAAGCAATGCAAGCGCGGGCATGCAATGCTGTTCTCGTTCGATAGAGACCAAAGCACAAGTTCGTTATATCGAGATACTTTAGATTGAGAAGGCGTATTCGAAATTTTAACGAGTACACCTTTCTTCAATTTTCCCATACAATATTACTCTTAATCAATAATATTCTTTCAAGAAATAGACTAGATTGGTAGCAAAGACGTACATTCCGTTCATCGAAATCTTCTCGTTGACGCCGACATTATTTATTCACATTCTTTACGAAACGTAATTACTACGTACATCACATATACCAGTTTATTAATACACTCTTTATCGATCCAATGGATCTTCGTTATGATTATCTTCCCGATAACGTACTGAGAAAAAATCTGATTGCATTAATTAGAATTCTGGTAGATTCAATCAGTATGTCTATTGAAAAATTGACGAACTAGAATTCTTGTAGAAATTACCAGATGAATCTGATTAATTTCTTCCTGTTAAATTTATCAAATTTTCACACGCTTTAATATTTTAAAATTTATTGAATTTAATTTATAGGAATTTTTGATAGAAATTATTTTTCTAACAAATTTAAATTAAAAAAATTTGAATTTCATTAATTCTATCAATTCTGAATTTTTAATTTGCGCACTGAAAAAAAATCTGGTTGCAATAATTAGAATTCTGGTAGATTCAATCAGTATATCTGTTGGAAAATTGACGAACCAGAATTCTTGTAGGAATTATCAGATGAATCTGATTAATTTCTTCCTGTTAAATTTTCTGTTTAATAATTAATATATGATTAATTAATATATGATTAGTTTAATAATATTTATCACACGCTTTAATATTTTAAAATTTATTGAATTTAATTGATAGGAATTCTTAATAGTATGTATAATAATTTTAAAATAAAAGAATTAAAGTATTTTAAATTTATCAATGAAAATACTTTGAGGATATAAATCTTGCGATTATTTTTTAATCTCTAAATGCTAGTCACTTACAAAATTATTTTTCATATCGTGATAAATTATTTTTCTAATAAATTTAAATTAAAAAAATTTGAATTTATCAATTCTGAATTTTTAATTCGTGCACTGAAAAAAAATCTGGTTGCAATAATTAGAATTCTGATACATTCAAACAGTATGTCTGTTGGAAAATGGACGAACCAGAATTCTTGTAGGAATTACCAGATGAATTAATTTCTTCCTGTTAAATTTACCAAATTTTCTGATTAATAATACTAAACTCGCCAGCACCAAGTCATCTAAAATTTTTTCCATCTAATCTCAAAGGTCTGTTTAATATTATGAATCACAACAAGATTATTGGATAAATTCAATCCAGATTGAATAAATTATTTTAAATTCAATTTGTTAGAAATTAAACTGATAAACAGTGATGCAAGAAGAGGATGCAGCTCAAACACACACAAGAGAGCTACTAATCAACGTCCTCTTTCTGGCATTGCTGCTCGTAAGAAAAAAGAAATATACTTTGGATTTAATGTTAATACAAGTTTTTAAAACATTTCATGGCAAATATTGAATATGAGTTAAGTTAAGAAGCAAGCAAAGAAATTAATGTAACAAGAAATTTTATAGATCCAATCAGAAAATACTAACCAAATCCTTATATAGTAAAATTAAAATCTATTAAACGTTCCAGTTATAAAAAATCGAGTTTTATCATGATAACTAGAAATTTTTGTTTAATTTAACTAAAATACCTTCAATTATATACGCCTTGTTGGTAAAATCAAACGATTTTTCTCAGTGTACAATTTACTTGAGTCTTCATGTAAATAATATTTTGTGTAAGAATTCTGTTGTAATTAAATTGATATAATATTTGCATTTTATAAGAAAATACTTGAAAATAGAAAATTAAAAATAATAGGAATAAAATTTCAAGTGTTTTATTACATGTAAATATTAAATTTAATTATAACAGAATTATTAAAATTTATAGATAGAATTATATTTAATTGAAGAAAAAAAAATAACAAATGCATATTAAGAAGTGAAATATTTTAAAAACAATACATTTCTGGAAATTTTGTTAAGAGAAAAGGATGCTCATTTTTAATAAGAAATACGATAGTCTGCAGTTCTTTATATAAATTTCATGGCAAATATTAAATACGAGTTAAGTTAAGAAGCAAGCAAAGAAATTAATGTAACAAGAAATTTGATAGATCCAACCAGAAAATACTAACCAAATCCTTATAGTAAAATCTAGTTATAAAAAATCGAGTTTCATGAATTAAAAATTCTTGTTTGATTTAACCAAAATGCCTTCAATCATATACGTCTTGTTAATGCAATCAAATTTTTCTCAGTGTACGTACACCACATATACCATTTTATTAACATACTTTTTGTTGATCCAATGGACCCTCGTTATGATTATCTTCCCAATAACGCTACTTTCATTACCATTCTCGCGTTCCTCCACATGGCAGCGTCTTCATTGCTGAAACCTCGTATTAGATATATATATAATACACACATTGGTTATACAAAGAAAAAGTAAGACGTTGTATAAAATCTTTTTACACCCTGACTAGTCGCGGGTGAGGGTCTAGGGTGAGGGTGATACCGACTGCCACGCAGTCGTATCATCTGTTCCATTTGTCTCCCGTCCATTCTCATCGTCGAAGAATTGGCGAACGTTTATCCCAAACGTGGAAACCGTCTCGTGTAGATCCTGCGACCCTTAATCCTTTTCTCTCGCTCTCATACGAGTCGCGATTCGAATCTCCCCTCAGGCTTCATCAAACGTTACCGCTAAAAGCGTCGCTGACACCCAGACGATTATTATCCTGCACCGATCCGGGATAACGACCAGGCGCCAGCAACCATCCTCACGTCTTGGCGAACTTGTAGACGACACCGAACACCAGCACGCTCACCAGCATCAGCACCATCGCGGTCACCACCTTGGCGAAGGCGTTCAGTCCACTCTCGGTGGGCTGTTGCGATCTTCCACTTGGCATGCTTTGCTTGGCGGCGAGGCCGCGCGCAAGAGCGGGAAAAGCCAAGCTCTGGGTGAAGGTCAGCTTGTGGAGAGACTCCGATAGGGAGTACGGGCCTACGGATCCGCGGGCCGCGGCCCTTAACAAGGCGTATTCCAGGTCCAGAGCGTCGAACATGCTGTATCTGCAAAAGTGTTTGTTGGTAATTAATATTGTTAATATAATGAATATTATTGAATATAATTAATAAAATAATTAATGTAATTAATGATATTAATATTATGAATGTAATTAATATAATTAATATTACTTTTTTAATATTTTAATATTAATTATTATAATATATATTATATATATATATATATATATATATATATATATATATTATATATATAGGGTGAGCCATTTTAATTAACGCACGCAGTTATTTCGGAAACAAAGCATTTTAGAGAAAAATGTTTCAGACAAAAGTTTTATGGTTTCGAGGGGGCCATAAGATAGTATCATTGGTTTGACACTGAAGAGTCATTTGAAGGTCACGTGAAGGCCACCTCAATTTTTTAAATTGCATCCCTTACTTTTTATTACATATTCTTATAGCTGACTTCGAGAGCTTTCCAAAACACTATAATTTAATGTTTTTCCATTAAGTACTTTTCGAGTTATAAGGCTTGAAATAATATCTTAATTTTACATAAATGATAAAATATCTAGTAAAATATTCATTTTTCGATTATCTTACCTTAATACTTTTATGTACAAAATAATGAGAGGAATCAATTCGTGTAAAGAAAAACATAGTTGTTTCGAAGAAGAAATATGTAATTTGCAATTAACAATTCCATATTTTTTCTTAGAAACAACTGTATGTTTTTTTTACACCAATTGATTCCTCTCATTATTTTGTACATAAAAGTATTAAGGTAAGATAATCGAAAAATGAATATTTTACAAGATATTTTATGGTTTACGTAAAATTAAGAAATGATTTCAAACTCGAAAAGCACTTAATGGAAAAACATTTAATTATAGTGTTTTGGAAAGCTCTCGAAGCCAGTTACAAGAATATGTAATAAAAAATAGGGGTTGCCATTTAAAAAAATTGAGGTGGCCTTCACGTGACCTTCAAATGACTCTTCAAGATCAAACCAATGATACCATCTTATGGCCCCCTCGAAACCATGAAACTTTTGTCTGAAACATTTTTTCTAAAATACTTTGTTTCCGAAATAATTGCGTGCGTTCATTAAAATGGCTCACCCTGTATATATTATAATATTAATTATTTAATTATTATATGACGCAAGCTGGTTCATATATTTCGTTGACGCAACATTTTTATTCGACATCGCTTTCTTTTTCCGTCCGAGAAAGCATTTTACGCGCGTCTTTGTAATTATTATTATAATTGATTTCCATTATCCCCTATCATTAATTCGCTCAACTCTGATCGATTTTTATATTACTTGAGACAATAGGCTTTTTTTAAATGCTTTCGCGACTTTAGAAGTGAGTGCGATAATTCTGAATTTTTTCGCTTCGATCAAAACACGAATCCCTATCAAAGCGATCCAATGTCTCGGCCTCGCGCGAAATTCTGCGTGTTGCTCGCGAGATTGCGAGATCGTGTAGAGCAAAAAAAAGCGAAATTGGAACGCGATTGAGTGCAAAAAATAAAGGAAAAAAACGATTCTCTCTTGAGGCTCTTGTAGAAAGAAGCACTCGATATTTGTATCGAAGGAACCTATACGAATGCGAATACAATTCCATCGATATACAGGATGTCTCATTTTAATTTCCCCAGGCAAATATTTCGGAAAATAATGAAAAATTGAAAAAATGTTTCAGACAAAAGTTGTATGGTTTCTAGGGGGACATAAAATGGTGCTATTAGTTTGACCTTGAAGAGTCACATGAAGATTACGTGAAGATCATTTTGAATTTCTTAAATGGAACACCCTATATATTTTTGCATATTCTTGTAGCTTATCTCGAGAGCTTTCCAAAGCACTATAAATAAACATTTTTTCATCAAGTACTTTTCAAGTACTTTTGAAATCATTTCTTAATTTTACATCATAAAATATCTTGTAAAATATTCATTTTTCGATTATCTTACCCTAATACTTTATGTACAAAATAATGAGAGAAATCAATTGGTATAAAGAAAACATAGAGTTGTTTTTAAGAAAAAATATGTAATTTGCAATTAACAATTCCATATTTTTTCTTAAAAACAACTGTATGTTTTCTTTACACCAATTGATTTCTCTCATTATTTTGTACATAAAAGTATTAAAGTAAGATAATCGAAAAATGAATATATATTTTACAAGATATTTTATGGTTTATGTAAAATTAAGAAATGATTTCAAGCCTCATAACTCGAAAAGTACTTGATGAAAAAATGTTTAATTATAGTGTTTTGGAAAGCTCTCGAGATAAGCTACATGAATATGTAATAAAAAATTGGCGATTCTATTTAAAAAATTGAGGATGATCTTCACGTGATCTTCAAGTAACTATTTAAAGTCAAATTAATGACACCATCTTATGTCTCCCTGGAAACCATACAACTTTTGTCTGAAACATTTTTTCGATTTTTCATTATTTTCCGAAATATTTGCCTGGGGAAATTAAAATGAGACACCCTGTATACATGGACGTACATATGAAACGCCGGCGCTGATAAACGTCAATGACGTATGTACGTCCCCGTGTACGTATTAACGTACATACATTATGTCAAGGTCGTTCCTTGACACGAGCCAAGACCGAGTCCAAGGCTTGGCTCGCGATAGATTATTTCTGACGTCCAGATCTCTAGGTCCTTGCTAGAGCGCACATGCAGCCAAGGATAAGGTCGTTTCTACGCGAGTAAATATTTGCGTCGATCCTTTGAGCACAAGAGATAAAAAAAGATAAGACGAGCTTTTTTTACGCTGATGCTTCACGTCAAACTTGTCGCGACTATTTCGGAACTTTATTTACGATGGCGATGTCTATTGCGTGCCTTTCGATATTACTCTGCCCATTTGCCATAGTTCGGTTGAGATATCATGTGTCCCTCATTTTCTACAAGAGCAAAACAATTTTACGATATTGATCTACTACTTATTTTTATTAACAACCTACGCGTGTGCTATTCACTCGTATGACTCGGTTATTTTATTACTTTAGTTAAAGAAGTTGTTATTATTATTATTTATACATATATATAAACGTTAGAAATTTATTCCAACAAATTTAAAATGACAATTTTTAAATATTTTATTAAAATATATATGAAAACCAAAAAAATCATTCTTTACTAAAAATTCTCTTTAAGTTTTTGCCAATTATTCAAATGGCAATTTAATTTTTGAAAGATATTATTTTTTAAATGCTATTTGAGTAAATCAAACAAATAAGCGAATAAAGTTACTATTAACTTCAAGTGATCAAATTAATTACATCATAATTACATCATTGATACGAAATAATGCACAAGTTACATCGAGACAATCAATCAGTATAAAAGAAAATGACAATAAATTCGATATTTTGGATGAAACAATTTTATGATATTAATCTACTTCTTATTTTTATTAACAACCTACGCGTGTGCTATTCACTCGTGTGACTCGGTTATTTTATTATTTTAGTTAAAGAAGTTGTTATTATTATTGTTTACACATATATATAAATGTTAGAAATTTATTCCAACAAATTTAAAATGACAATTTTTAAATATTTTATTAAAATATAAGAACCAAAAAAATCATTCTTTACTAAAAATTCTCTTTAAGTTTTTGCCAATTATTCAAATGGCAATTTAATTTTTGAAAGATATTATTTTTTAAATGCTATTTGAGTAAATCAAACAAATAAGCGAATAAAGTTACTATTAACTTCAAGTGATCAAATTATAATTACATGATCATCATTGATACAAAATAATGCACAACCTACATCGAGACAATCAATCGATACCATAAAAGAAAATGGCAATGAATTCGATATTTTGGATAAAACAATTTTACGATTATTTTTATTAACAACCTACGCGTGCCATTCACTCGTATGACTCGGTTATTTTATTATTTTAGTTAAAGAAATTGTTATTATTATTGTTTACACATATATATAAACGTTAGAAATTTATTACAACAAATTTAAAATGACAATTTTTAAATATTTTATTAAAATATATATAAGAACCAAAAAAATCATTCTTTACTAAAAATTCTCTTCAAGTTTTTGCTTTTAAGCTTTCCATAATACCAATTATTCAAATGGCAATTTAATTTTTAAAAGATATTATTTTTTAAATGCTCTTTGAGTAAAATCAAACAAATAAGCGAATAAAGTTACTATTAACTTCAAGTGATCAAATTATAATTACATGATCATCATTGATACGAAATAATGCACAAGCTACATCGAGACAATCAATCGGTACCATAAAAGAAAAAAGAAATCGATTTGAAAAACAATTTCTCCTACTTAACACACTTTTAATTTCATCACAAATTAAAAAAATTAATTTAAAAAAACAAAAATCACACTAAAAATTCTCTTCAAGTTTTTGCTTTTAAGCTTTCCATAATACCAATTATTCAAATGGCAATTTAATTTTGAAAGATATTTTTTTAAATGCTCTTTGAGTAAAATCAAACAAATAAGCGAATAAAGTACTATTAACTTCAAGTGAAGTCAAATTATAATTACATGATCATCATTGATACAAAATAATGCACAAACTACATCGAGACAATCAATCGGTACCATAAAAGAAAAAGGCAATGAATTCGATATTTTGGATAAAACAATTTTACGATTGACCTATTTCTTATTTTTATTAACAACCTACGCGTGCCATTCACTCGTATGACTCGATTATTTTATTATTTTAGTTAAGTAAAGAAGTTGTTATTATTATTGTTTACACATATATATAAACGTTAGAAATTTATTACAACAAATTTAAAATGACAATTTTTAAATATTTTATTAAAATATATATAAGAACCAAAAAAATCATTCTTTACTAAAAATTCTCTTCAAGTTTTTGCTTTTAAGCTTTCCATAATACCAATTATTCAAATGGCAATTTAATTTTTGAAAGATATTTTTTAAATGCTCTTTGAGTAAAATCAAACAAATAAGCGAATAAAGTTACTATTAACTTCAAGTGAAGTCAAATTATAATTACATGATCATCATTGATACGAAATAATGCACAAGCTACATCGAGACAATCAATCGGTATAAAAGAAAAAGGCAATGAATTCGATATTTTGGATAAATCAATTTTACGTATTCTTTCAAGAGCAAATTATTATTAAAAAAAACTATTTTTTTAATTAATGAAAAGGAAAATAAATTACCTGCTGCTGCGTCTCCTGTCCTGCGAGTGCATTGACACGATCGCCGAGCTCGGCATTGATCGCAGACTGCTGGTGGTCGAGCTGGAGGGACTGGGTGGCGCGGGTCGATCCTCGTGATCCTCGTCCACGGACGTCCTGTCCGGCGACGGTGGACTCTTCAATCCTCCCGCGTTATGGTGATTGTGATGAAGATAGGGCAGCTGCAGCCGAGCGTGGTCCGGATGGAGCAAACTGGCGCGACGCGACTGCTGCGGCGTCATCGCCGGGCTGTTGCAGGTGACACCGCAGGGTGAAGGCGATGCCTTTAATTAAGAAATATTAATTTTATTAATTAACAAATATTAATAAATTTTATTAATAAATTTTATATATAAATTTTGATGTATTAATTAACTTGTTAATTAACTTGTTAATGTTTTTTAGAGAAACTCATTTCAGTAAAAGCGTAATCAATTTTATAAAGGATCTTCAGAGGATGTCGGAGTCCGATAAAATGTCATATTTCATTTTTGTCCGAAATCATTTTATTAATTGCACAGAATAATAAATGCTCCTCCACGATTAAAGTACATACAGAAACAAAGCGGGAACCTGGTCGATAAAAAACTAATTAATAATTTTTCAATTTTTTCTTAATTTTTATGTTAAAAATTAAGAAAAAATTGAAAAATTAATTAATTAGATTTTTATCGATTTCTGGGGTCCAATCGTAACAATATTTGCTTTGTATGCGCAAAATAAGATAGGTTCTCGCTAGAGATTGTATAAAGGAATATAAATGAATCTTTAGAAATGAGTTTAGAAGGTTTAGGTAAATAAACCGACATCTTTTTCATTAGGTTTCTAAACTCATTTCTAAAAAATTTATTTATATTTCTTTATACAATCTCCGGCGGGAACATATCTTATTTTGTGTGTACAAATTGCAAAACTTTTAAGGAACTTTTATTAAGGATGTATTGGAGATATATTACAATCAATGAGATCGCCGTGAATTTTTAATTTAACGTTCTTAATAACATTCTAAATCGTCATGAATTATTTTAAATTTTTTTACTTGCTCTTATAAAAGTTATTAATTTTTGAATTTTGCGATTTTAATATAGGATCTTATGTAAACGTTCAAGAGACAGGTAATAAATTATTCACAAACTATAAAAAACCAATGATAAAAATTTCATTTTGTAATATTATATTCTTCATACATGTAAAAATGTTTCCACAAAGTTTTCAAACGATTTACTTGCTCGTTTTGAAATTATTATTAAAAAATAACTGTGATTATCGGTTTGACGTAATATTGATGATAAAACGTGGCAACATTTTTTTGGAAATTAAGGCCTATTTATATTAAAGAATACTTTGAATTATGATTTCGTGATTTTTAAAAAATTTTTGATTAATTAGAATTCGTATTCTGCCCAACTTTAATTTTTTGATATTTTTTGGTACTTTGGATTAACTTTTGAGACAGACAGTCCGTCCAATATATCCTTAAGCAAATATTGTTATGATTTTTACGATTTTTTAATTTAAAAAAATTTTTAATATAAAATCAGAAGATTCCCGCTTTATTTCTGTATTTTAATCGTGGATGAGCATTTATTATTTTGTGCAACTAATAAAAAAATTTCGCAAAAATGAAATATAACATTTTATCAGTAAAACAGGACTCCCTTTAAATACTCTTGCATTCTTCGATAAAAATTCAATGACTCTTATATGACGTTAAAAGACACCACTATTGTTCGTCTGATTAATTAAAAATTATTCAGCGAAAATTAATCCTATTTATATTATCTCCCTCTTGTTCTCTTCTCTTCTTGTATAAAAAAGTTGCACCTGAATAGATTCGATGCCGCTGTCGTTGACGTTTTCCTGCACGTCTGGGAACACAAAAGCTGGGGCCTGTCCATCGGCCTCGGCTTTGGGCGAGTCGCTGGGCCATATTTGAAGAAGGGGAAGCCCACCTCGCGTCTCGTTGCAGATTTCGGCAACGACGACGTTGCTTGACGATCCCCCGGTATTGAGGCACAAACCCAGCTCTCTCAATGGCTTCTGCTAAACGACGTTTAATTCTTAATCCCCTGAGATGCATTAAGTTCATGATTAATCTCTCTCTCTCTCTTACGATGGAAATTTAATCTTTTCTGCTCGCTTCTCGTATAAATTCAGATTTGTTCGAAAGTTTTACATCGAAATGTAATGCATTCCTGGAGAATAAGGTTGAATACAAAAGATCCTTTCTAGATGAAAGGAGATTTAAATTTTCTCCTGCTCGCACATGCACTTGAAACTGCATTTTCATTGAATTATTGCGAAACTCGTATCGTACGATACGAGTAAAAAAACTCCTTGCGACTTTTTAGTTACTCTTAGTTAACTTTCGATAACAAATAATGTTGCCGCTAGAAACTTGATAATATCCCCGCGGCACGAGACAAACATTTTCTGCGTTAGCGACATGTAAAAGATCCTTCACGGCCGGATATTAACATATGAAATATTAAAAATAAAATATTTTTAGTCACGGTCACGTTTCATATGTAGATTAATCGATGAGATACTCGCGGCTGTTTCATTGAGCGAAACTTTATTTTCAATTTCAATGACGTCGAAAGATAATAAGAGGAGATCCCGTGTAAAACTTTTTTCATTTAAAGCTTAAAACGGAGATAAATATTTTTTTCCCACGGATTTTTGGCAATAACACATCGGATCTTACGTAAACGGAGCACAGATTTTATAATTGCTCCTGTGAAGCAGTGATAAATCGGAATTTCCGCGTTACTAAGTTTGTCACGAAATATCGCGTTTACTTATCGATTACATTTGCAACACCATAAAATGTACTTTTGACGTCATATCGGTTACTGTACATAACTAATATATAATTACAGCTGAGATTTCAGTAAACTTGGAAGAATCTCGTAATTGCTTAGAAAATTGAGAGATCGTGAATGGATTAGGTTGTTGAGTTACTAAATAAAAACTTTGTATCGCACGGCCATGAACTATTCATAAATAAAGCACAATTTTTTTATTGATATTATGCATGAATTTTGGGAATAGAATAGCTAGAATAACTAATGTGTCACACTAATGTGCGCGCGATTTGCCTTTAGAAGAGAGAAAATGTCACACACTTGCTTAAATCACAAATAATATTCCAGTCACTTCTAATAATGTGATATCAACTATATAATCTATATAATGTGATATCAACTATAAATCATCATTTAACTTTATATTATATTTTATATCAAGTATATATAAATTAACAATAAAATTATATAATCTTTTAAATAACCAAAAAGTCATTTTTTCTTATAAATATTCGTATCTCATGAAAATATAAGAATATAACGAATAATCTGTTCTAAAAATATAAATAATTATTACATAAATTATAAAACAATTTTTCTGATAATTATTTTAGTTATAAAAACTTAATAAACCACTAAACAGTTTTTTTAGTTCTTTTTAATTCTTTCTCTTCTTTCTTTTAATTCTTGTTTGATTTAACCAAAAAATGTCTTCGATCATATACGTCTTGTTAATACAATCAAACGAAATTGAGAGATCGTGAATGGATTAGGTTGATGAGTTACTAAATAAAAATTTTGTAATGTATCGCACGGCCATGAACTATTCATAAATAAAGCACTAATTTTTTTATTGATATTATGGTGCATGAATCTTGGGACTAGAATAACTAATGTGTCACACTAATGTGCGCGCGATTTGCTTTAAAAAGAGAAAATGTCACACACTCGCTTAAATCACAAATAATATTCCAGTCACTTCTAATATATAATCTGATGTCAACTATATATCATAATTTAATTCTATATTTTATGTCGAGTATATATAAATTAACAATAAAATTATATAATCTTTTAAATATCTAAAAAGTCATTTTTTCTTATAAATACTCGCATGTCATGAAAATATAAGAATATAACGAATAATCTGTTCTAAAAATATAAATAATTATTACATAAATTATAAAACAATTTTTCTGATAATTATTTTAGTTATAAAGCTCAATAAACCACTAAACAGTTTTTTTTTAGTTCTTTTTAATTCTTTCTCTTCTTTCTTTTAATTCTTGTTTGATTTAACCAAAATGTCTTCGATCATATACGTCTTGTTAATACAATCAAACGAAATTGAGAGATCGTGAATGGATTAGGTTGTTGAGTTACTAAATAAAAATTTTGTAATGTATCGCACGGCCATGAACTATTCATAAATAAAGCACTAATTTTTTTATTGATATTATGGTGCATGAATCTTGGGACTAGAATAACTAATGTGTCACACTAATGTGCGCGCGATTTGCTTTAAAAAGAGAAAATGTCACACACTCGCTTAAATCACAAATAATATTCCAGTCACTTCTAATATATAATCTGATGTCAACTATATATCATAATTTAATTCTATATTTTATGTCGAGTATATATAAATTAACAATAAAATTATATAATCTTTTAAATATCTAAAAAGTCATTTTTTCTTATAAATACTCGCATGTCATGAAAATATAAGAATATAACGAATAATCTGTTCTAAAAATATAAATAATTATTACATAAATTATAAAACAATTTTTCTGATAATTATTTTAGTTATAAAATAAAATAAAACTTTTGGTTTATTAAGAATAAACCACTAAACAGTTTTTTTTTAGTTCTTTTTAATTCTTTCTCTTCTTTCTTTTAATTCTTGTTTGATTTAATCAAAAAATGTCTTCGATCATATACGTCTTGTTAACACAATCAAACGATTTTTCTCAGTGTAGAATTAAAGATCCTTTCTCACTTGTTTCATCCCTCAACAATTTTCTACATAAAAATTATCAGAATAAATTCTAAATAATTCTAAATAAATAAAATAAATAAATCTAATCAATAAAATAAATAAAATAAATAATTCTAAATAATTCTAAATAATAAAATTCTACATAAAAATTATTTAAAAATTATTAAGCCATCAAAAAGTTTGGCAAAATAAAATGTAACCTGTCAACCATTTCTTGGTTCATAATTTCTCAATGGATTATTATTCTTTGCCCTTGATCGTATCTCACCTTCGGCCTTTTCGCGCCGGAGCTTATTCGTCAAGGGCTCCCTATCCGTCGATCGAGCGATCTGATTTTATTAAACCTGGCGATGGTGGACAAGCGTGGATAATAATAATACGTGGTTTAAAGTTCAAAATGCCGTCGTCGTCGTCGTTGTTGTCGTGCGAGAATCGCAATCGCGCAGGAAGCCGCGCGTCCATCGACGAGACATAACCGGAGGGGGATAAATGGCTCGCTGGTTTCCGGTGCGGCGAGCTTGCAAAGGTCGCTCCGCTGTACAAAAAAGTGTCGGGAAAAGACGACAAGCCGCAGAAGCAACAGATCGATAAAGCGCGAGCGGGAGGAAGCGCGTTGTTAGAGAAAAGAACGCGTAACTCGTCACGAATTCGTTCCGGATTTCGTGTCTCTTTCTCTTTCTTTCTAATTTTATAGGTCAGCAAACTTCTTGCCTGCGTATCACAATTTTCTAAACGTCCGTAATGGTCGCTATTTGAATTGTCGATATAAACAAAATTTCTGCGCTTTTAGCAACAGAATTTTATATCAAAGAATTTTTTTTAATATATGCATAATTTAAATCTATCTGAAATTGATAAATATTTGTGGTATATTACATATTTTTGTATTTATTTTCGTCAACGCGTAACGATAGAATTTAAAATATCTCGCTCACGACACAAATTATTTCCAGTTTTTCGATAAAGCGAAGTTATAAAATATGGACCAAAAGAGCCTAAGAAACAAATGAAACAATGGATGGACATTTTAAAATATTCATTTGTTGCAAAACGATCATACGAGTAACGCTATATATAATTCACTTTCTGAATGGCTTTTTCGTCGAATAAAAAAAAAATGATTCAATAAAGAATGAAGGTAGCACGAAGGGTTTGGCCAAAGGAGAACACGAAACAGAAATCGATTGTGCGTGAGCAGGATGTGTGTAGGCGATATAACTGGAAGGTCGTAGTTGAAATATCGAGAAATCGAAACGTTAATTAGCAAGATATAAAGAAAAAAAAGCAACAGCTGCTGATTATAAATAAATATATTAAAAACGTTCGACAGAAAAAATTTCTCTGATTCTTATTCCATCACTGAGAAAAATTGTTTGGTTGTATTAACAAGACGTATAAGATTGAAGACATTTTGGTTAAATCAAACAAGAATTTCTAATTATCATGATAAGACTCGATTTTTTTAAAATAAGAACGTTTCATAGATTTTATTATAAGGATTTGGTTAGTATTTTCTGGTTGGATCTATCAAATTTCTTGTTACATTAATTTCTTTGCTTGCTTCTTAATTCGTATTCAATATTTGCCATGAAATATATAAAGAACTAGTATTAACATTAAATCCAAAGTATATTTTTTTTTCTCTTACGAGGAATAATGCCAGAAAGAGGACGCTAACTCTCTGATTGTGTGTATTCGAGCTGCATCCTCTTCTTGCATCATTGTTTATCAGTTTAATTTCTAACGAACTAAATTTAAAATAATTTATTCAATAATCTGGATTGAATTTACGCAATAATCATGTTGGAATTCAGAATATTAAACAGACTTTTGAGATTAGATGGAAAAAATTTGAGACGACTTAGTGCTGGCGAGTTTAGTATTATTAACCAGAAAATTTAACAGAAAGAAATTAATCAGATTCATCTAGTAATTCCTACAAGAATTCTAGTTTGTCCATTTTCCAACAGACATACTGGTTGAATCTACCAGAATTCTAATTAATGCAACCAGATTTTTTTCTCAGTGCGCGAATTAAAAATTCAGAATTGATAAATTTTTTAAATTTAAATTTGTTAGAAAAATAATTTATCACGATATGAAAAAAAATTTTGTAAGAGACTAGCATTTAGAGATTAAAAAATAATCGCAAAATTTATGTCCTCAAAGTATTTTCATTGATAAATTTAAAATACTTTATATTTTAAAATTAAATATATTATTACACATACTATTAAAAATTCCTACAAATTAAATTTAATAAATTTTAAAATATTAAAGCGCGTGATAAATATTATTAAACTAATCATATATTAATCATATATTAATTATTAACCAGAAAATTTGGTAAATTTAACAGGAAGAAATTAATCAGATTCATCTGGTAATTCCTACAAGAATTCTGGTTCGTCCATTTTCCAGCAGATATACTGGTTGAATCTACCAGAATTCTAATTAATGCAACCAGATTTTTTCTCAGTGCGCGAATTAAAAATTCAGAATTGATAAATTTTTTAAATTTAAATTTGTTAGAAAAATAATTTATCACGATATAAAAAAAAAATTTGTAAGAGACTAGCATTTAGAGATTAAAAAATAATCGCAAAATTTATATCCTCAAAGTATTTTCATTGATAAATTTAAAATAATTTATATTTTAAAATTAAGTATATTATTACACATACTATTAAAAATTCCTATAAATTAAATTCAATAAATTGTAAAATATTAAAGCGTGTGATAAATATTATTAAACGAATCATATATTAATTATGTATTAATTATTAACCAGAAAATTTGGTAAATTTAACAGGAAGAAATTAATCAGATTCATCTGGTAATTCCTACAAGAATTCTGGTTCGTCCATTTTCCAACAGACATACTGATTGAATCTACAAGAATTCTAATTAATGCAAACAGATTTTTCTCAGTACGCGAATTAAAAATTCAGAATTGATAAATTCAAATTTTTTAAATTTAAATTTGTTAGAAAAATAATTTATCACGATATGAAAAAAATTTTGTAAGAGACTAGCATTTAGAGATTAAAAAATTATCGCAAAATTTATGTCCTCAAAGTATTTTCATTGATAAATTTAAAATACTTTATATTTTAAAATTAAGTATATTATTACACATATTATAAAAATTTCTATAAATTAAATTCAATAAATTTTAAAATATTAAAGCGCGTGATAAATATTATTAAACTAATCATATATTAATCATATATTAATTATTAACCAAAAAATTTGGTAAATTTAACAGGAAGAAATTAATCAGATCCATTTGGTAATTCCTACAAGAATTCTGGTTCGTCCATTTTCCAACAGACATACTGGTTGAATCTACCAGAATTCTTAATGCAACCAGATTTTTTCTCAGTGCGCGAATTAAAAATTTAGAATTGATAAATTCAAACTTTCTTAATTTAAATTTGTTTAATTCAAATTTTTTTAATTTAAATTTGTTAGAAAAATAATTTGTCACGATATGAAAAATAATTTTGTAAGAGACTAGCATTCAGAAATTAAAAAATAATCGCAAAATTTATATCCTCAAAGTATTTTCATTGATAAATTTAAAATACTTTATATTTTAAAATTAAGTATATTATTACACATACTATTAAAAATTCCTACAAATTAAATTTAATAAATTTTAAAATATTAAAGCGCGTGATAAATATTATTAAACTAATCATATATTAATCATATATTAATTATTAACCAGAAAATTTGGTAAATTTAACAGGAAGAAATTAATCAGATTCATCTGGTAATTCCTACAAGAATTCTGGTTCGTCCATTTTCCAGCAGATATACTGGTTGAATCTACCAGAATTCTAATTAATGCAACCAGATTTTTTCTCAGTGCGCGAATTAAAATTCAGAATTGATAAATTTTTTAAATTTAAATTTGTTAGAAAAATAATTTATCACGATATAAAAAAAAAATTTGTAAGAGACTAGCATTTAGAGATTAAAAAATAATCGCAAAATTTATATCCTCAAAGTATTTTCATTGATAAATTTAAAATAATTTATATTTTAAAATTAAGTATATTATTACACATACTATTAAAAATTCCTATAAATTAAATTCAATAAATTGTAAAATATTAAAGCGTGTGATAAATATTATTAAACGAATCATATATTAATTATGTATTAATTATTAACCAGAAAATTTGGTAAATTTAACAGGAAGAAATTAATCAGATTCATCTGGTAATTCCTACAAGAATTCTGGTTCGTCCATTTTCCAACAGACATACTGATTGAATCTACAAGAATTCTAATTAATGCAAACAGATTTTTTCTCAGTACGCGAATTAAAAATTCAGAATTGATAAATTCAAATTTTTTAAATTTAAATTTGTTAGAAAAATAATTTATCACGATATGAAAAAAAATTTTGTAAGAGACTAGCATTTAGAGATTAAAAAATTATCGCAAAATTTATGTCCTCAAAGTATTTTCATTGATAAATTTAAAATACTTTATATTTTAAAATTAAGTATATTATTACACATACTATAAAAAATTTCTATAAATTAAATTCAATAAATTTTAAAATATTAAAGCGCGTGATAAATATTATTAAACTAATCATATATTAATCATATATTAATTATTAACCAGAAAATTTGGTAAATTTAACAGGAAGAAATTAATCAGATCCATTTGGTAATTCCTACAAGAATTCTGGTTCGTCCATTTTCCAACAGACATACTGATTGAATCTATTATAGAATTCTAATTAATGCAACCAGATTTTTTCTCAGTGATCTCTCAATATCTGCGGCAAAATTTAACATTTTTTTTCTCCTTGGCTGAATAATTTCGATCACGCTAAGGGACACACTGAGGGGAATATACGATGTCGCGATACGAAATCAGATCAATAATATAAAGACCCTTTTTTTTGGAGAGTATACACTTGTTTCTTCAAAAATTCACAGACAACATCTTCTCCATCGATGATGTAAACATCGAACTCACCGCGCGGGAAAATGCATCGAAGCGAATAAAAAAAGGACTCGTCTCTCTCTTTGGAAATTTTCCGCCATATTTGCATGGCACTGGCTTTTTCTGAGGACCGTCACAATCCATCGCTCAAACGGACCAGTACAAATACAAGAAACGCGATGCGAATAAAACGAGTTATTTTACGTATCGTCGCGTTCAAGCTTCGAATATGTCGTAAAAGCTCTCGAAACGCGAGCCTGGCTGCGCTCCAAATTGATCAGCAGAAAATCTCGCAATAAAATTTCAAAATGCTCGAGAAATAATAATACGCAATATCTACCCGGGATATAGACTCGCGGGTAGCTTCCTTTCATCTCTGCTTTGATCAATTTGGACGGGGAGTCGAGAAGTCTGCAGTGAAGAGAACGTTCCGTAAATCCCCTCGGAATATCCTGCGAGGTGAAGCGAAGAGTGAATTTTGACATTTAGATAATATTTTCGCACGGTCGGTCCTAAAAGCGCGAAAAGTCATCCGCTGCTGTGCGTTTCGAGTCGAACAATCTCGCCAGCGAAGTCGAATGCAAATCGTATCGCGTGTCTGATATATCCGGAAGCTGCGTCTCGCGAATCTCGCAATGCATTTTTCATGATTTAATCTACGAGCCGTGAAACGCACGATAGTAAAAAAAAAATATTATTCCATCACGCTATTCCCGAGGCGATTAAAATCTCCGCTCCGACCTTACTAATAATTTGCGACACCCTCACAGAATTCATACGCTCGCAAGTGAGCGTTTATTTCATTCAAAGATATCGTATTTATTTCGATTTTATGAATTATAAAATTTTATAAATTATTAATACTTCACTTCGTGATGTCCATTCGATTAAATATATTTCACACGCAGGCGAGATCTGCAAGATTTTAATATGAATCTTGATGTGATTTTTTTTTCTTTAAATTAAAGGAAATTTTTTTTAGAAAATTTGAAGGATAATTTTTTTTTTAAATTTAAAGAATTATTAAAAATAAATTATGATGATAAAACTATCAACTAGAGAGGCGGCCGATAATTATTGGGATAGAGCACTGACTCGCATGATGGCGTAAAGAGACATGTTTGTTCGTGACCATGACTAAGATCTCGTCTTCCTGTTTAGCCTTGGCACGAGCCGGTCGATGAAGGCAAGGAAAAAAAAAACGGGGAGATCGTTTTCCTGGCACAATGCCTGCGTCGACTAAATGAAAAGACCCTTGTGCTTAGAATCGCATATTATAGTTTCGCATATTATAGTTTCGCATATTATAGTTTCGCATATTATATCTCGTATATTATAGTTTGCGAGACTTTATACATGCGTTACACATTATATGGAAATGTTTCCCCCAAACAATAGAGGCTCGCGGCCATGTATTTGATAGAAACATCATTTATTGCGTTAGAGTTAATTCCGACTTCAACGCAGATATATTTTGTAAAATATTAACGAGCAATATAACTAATAATTTCCCGCTCGATAATAATTTTGTGATATTTTTATAATTTTACATGTAGCTGTTTTTTTTTTTATTAATTATAGAGACTTTATAAAGATAGTTAAATTATAAGAAAAATCGATAGATAAAAAGTAAGTAAATAAAATACAGAGACACAATACAAAGAGGGTTTCTTGCGCGAAATAAACCCCCAGCCGCTGTCAACTTTTGGAATTTCTCGGCTGTTTTAGATCGGCAGGTCGCTCGTAAACTGAATCCAACAAGTTTTTATAGCCATCCCCATGTAATTCAATCTACAAGGGAGTGAAATATATTTTGGAAAGCATAATAAAAGCGTGATAAAAGTGGAAAGACGAAAAATATTATACAACGAAGCAAATTTATTTGAGAGATACGTGCCATTGAAATGCGAAAGAGTGAGCGATCGATGAAATATATAGTTAAATGATTGATCGAGAAACGTGCTGCGAAAACGTGTGTATTTAAAATATTCAATTTACTTTAATAATATACTATTGTTCACGTATCTTTCAAGCAGCACCAAACTATTTGCGATGCAGCCGCGAAATACGAAGTACAGATTGCACAGAACGGGATTCCGACCCACCTGTATGCTTCCCGCACTCGTTGACTTTCGACGGACGCGATAAATTCTCAAGCATACTAGAGAAATAATCAATGTCCTTCCTTTCCATTTACGCAAAACACTGCGAGCAATCCACTCGTTTCTTAAAACCATTACATCGCAATAACGAGACGATCACGGAATAATTTCACCACATATATCGCAAATCATCACACATAAGAAGTCAGAAATCACTCCCCTCGGTCGCGCTTACAACCGTCTGCACTCATAAATCACGCTCCCCCATAAATCATGATCGAATCGCGGGGAAAGGAGCTAAAAAGCACCCCGTAAAAATCGCGTTGATCGAGAAGAAAAGGAGAAAAATGAAGGAATAAAACGCGAAGAGGCGCGACGCGATCGATCCTACCTGCATGCTTCTGATCACATGCCAGAAGATCCCGGCACGATCCTCCGAGGCGTCCGTTTATTTGGTCCAGGATTACGAATTAGACTCTCTCGGCGGCGATGGGTTCTCCTCGGATTTTGAACTGCGACTGCGATCCGGCCGCGCGCGCGGCAGGAACCGTGTGCTTCCCTCCTCGAGGATGGGGAAGGGATGAGGAGAGCCAGGTGGATAGCGAAGCGGGGGGTTGTTTTCGCTCCGAGCCGGTCGAGGGTGGTCCGTTTATCACCGCGCTTGGAGCGATGAGCCGCGTCTCGGCAGGTGAACACGAAGGGTAGGTAGACCGATAGGTCGAACGTTTCGGCTTCCTCCCTCTCTCCCTCGCGGTTGAATCTTTTAACGAGGAATCTCCGGGGGATGACAAGGGGGACGCTCGCAAACCCCCATTTGCCATTTTGCGCGTTTATTATTTCATTTCGCCTCATGTGTAAATCGATGGCTCCTATCGCGTAAATCGTATTATTTTCCAAATGAATTTTTCTCTCCTTATATTTATGTGATAAACTGAACGAATATATTTTAATGAAATATTACGTGCACGGAGAAAAATTGTTTAATTGTATAATACCAATACCAAGACTATGATTGGAGGTATTTTGGTTAAATCAAACAAGAATTTTTACATTGAAAAAAAAGTAATGTGGAATTAACAACATTAGTGTAATTGAAATTTATTTTATTAATTCAATAATAATTATTAATCAAATCAATACATGGTATATTGATTTGGTTAAAAATTATATTGAATTAATAAAATAAATTCCAATTACACTAATGTTGTTGGTTCAACATTATTTTTTTCTTAGTGTAGTTATCATGATAAGATTCATGATTTTTTATAATTAGAACGTTTCTTAGATTTTACTATAAGGATTTAATTAGTATTTTCTGGTTGGATCTATCAAATTTCTTGTTACATTAATTTCTTTGCTTGCTTCTTAACTTAACTCGTATTCAATATTTGTCATGAAATGTATGTAAAGAACTAGTATTAACATTAAATCCAAAGTATATTTTTTTTCTCTTACGAGCAGTAGTGCCAGAAAGAGGACGCTAGCTCTCTGATTATGTGTGTTTGAGCTGCATTCTCTTTTTGCATCACTGTTTATCAGTTTAAGTTCTAACAAATTGAATTTAAAATAATTTCTTCAATAATCTGGATTGAATTTATGCAATAATCGTGTTGGAATTTAGAATATTAAACAGAAGACTTTTGAGATTAGATGGAAAAAATTTTAGACGACTTGGTGCTGAAGAGTTTAGCATTATTAGCCAGAAAATTTGATAAATTTATTAGGAAGAAATTAATCAGATTCATCTGGTAATTCCTACAAGAATTCTGATTTGTCCATTTTTCAACAGACATACTGGTTGAATCTATCAATATTCTAATTAATGCAACCAAATTTTTTTCTCAGTGTGTATTAACAAGACATATATGATGGAAGGCATTTTAAATTAAACAAGAATTTCTAGTTATCATGATAAGACTCTAGTTATCATGATAAGACGATTTTTTATAATTAAAACGTTTAATAGATTTTACTATAATTTGATTTGATTAATATTTTCTGGTTGGATCTATCAAATTTCTTGTTACATTAATTTCTTTGCTTGCATCTTAACTGAACTCGTATTCAATATTTGCCATGAAATGTGTATAAAGAACTAGTAATAACATTAAATCCAAAGTATATCTTTTTTCTCTTAGGAGTAGTAGTGCCAGAAAGAGGACGCTCTCTGATTGTGTGTATTTGAGTTGCATCCTCTTCTTGCATCACTGTTTATCAGTTTAATTTCTAACAAACTGAATTTAAAATAATTTCTTCAATAATCTGGATTGAATTTATGCAATAATCGTGTTGAAATTTAGAATATTAAACAGAAGACTTTTGAGATTAGATGGAAAAAATTTTAGATGATTTGGTGCTGGCGAGTTTAATATTATTAACCAGAAAATTTGATAAATTTAACAGGGAGAAATTAATCAGATTCATCTGGTAATTCTTACAAAAATTCTGCTTCGTCCATTTTCCAACAGACATATTGGTTAAATCCACCAGAATTCTAATTAATGCAACCAGCTTTTTTTGTCACTGCGTAAACCGTATTATTTTCCAAATGAATTTCCCTCTTTATGTTTATGACGTGATAAACTGAAAAAAAAAATTTTAATAAAATATTACGTACGATCATAAATAAAGTGCACGCTTTTGCTCGCTTCTCTCCCTCTTTCTGTCTCTTTTTTTTCTTTCTCTGTTGAATTATTTAAATTTTAAACGTCAAGCTCATTTTTCTCGAAGCTATGTAAAGCTATTTACGTAAATATATTACCACGTTTTCAACTATCTAATTGTGAATTTGATAAATATATTATTAAAGAGAAGAATTAAAATTTAATTAATAATTAATTAAACATATAATAATATAATTAATAAATTAAAAAATTAAAAAATAAATTAAAAAATTAATATATTAAACATATATAATGACTTTAGTTTTAAAGATAAATATCTCATTTTTTTATAATCAGATATAAATTCTCAATAATTTTAGTTTCATCGGTTAATCGACTTTATTATCTTTTTTGTAGCAGCCTATTTGATCGACTTGATTAATTAATCTACCGCTAACTACTACGTTTCAATTACATTTTGCCAATTAAACTAATTGCGTAACAGATAGGAATACCAATAATCCAACGTGTGCTGTATTCTGATATATCTATCAGGAACCGGAAATTAAATCGATTGAAATGCGTTGATATTGCCTTATCGTCACGAAATAAGCTTTATATATACGAGCTTTTAAAGTTATATATACGAGCTTTTAAAAAGCGTACACGTTTAGACGAGAAAAGTAAAGAGAGATAAGTTCGAATTTAATGGGATTTTGAAGAAGAAGATGGCGAAAAAGATGACTGAGCTTGTCGCTTCAGGAACGCGAATCCAGATTGCGAAAAATGTAATCCTCTCTGTCGAGCACATATTTCGTATAAAGAAAGAAAAAAAATGAAAAGAGTAGCTTATATTTCTATCGACTAGAAAGATACACGAGTAGGATATGGATCAGACAGGATATGGATAAAAATCGGATAAAAATAAAGAGAGATACGAACGTCGTCGATACAGACGACAGGAGCACAAGAAATCGCGACAGGTGACGAAGAAAGTACTCGAGGAAACTGTCAGATTGGCATCCGGAGGATAAAAGCATGAGCAAAATATCAAGATCCTTCAGAATTTGGGGCACATTTTGATTTGAAGATATTTCTTGATTCTCGTGTTGGCGAATTTCGTATCATGATGAATTGAATAGCAGCTGCACAAAAGACTGTTAAACGCTGTCCTATTTGCTTTAGCTGTCCTCCTACTCGTCTTGACAACCTGCTGAAATTAACATGGAAACGCGCGGAAAACGTCTAGAAATGAGATACTCGGAAGAGATAATGGAATACTCTCTGCACACACGTATAAATGTAAGAGGAAACCAAGAGGAAATGCGTTCTGTCTCCGGATAGACAGTAATTTATTATGCCACGTAGAAGAATCTCGACGCATATTGGATAAAAGTATAGAATAATGCATCCTTACACGAGAACGAAAGGTAACGGACATAATATTGCCGAGGGATGATGGAGTGCGAGGGAAGAACAGGGCTGGAGTGCAAACTCGATCTTTGCACTGAGAAAAAAATCTGGTTGCATTAATTAGAATTCTGGTAGATTCAATCGGTATGTCTGTTGGAAAATGGACGAATCAGATTTCTTGTAGAAATTACCAGATGAATCTGATTAAAAATTTCTTCTTGTTAAATTTACCAAATTTTCTGGTTAATAATATTAAACTCACTAGCACCAAGTCGTCTAAAATTTCTGGTTCGTCCATTTTCCAACAGACATACTGATTATAGATCTACCAGAATTCTAATTAATGCAACCAGATTATTTTCTCAGTGTGCAAAAATATATTTATGAGCTGAGAAAAATCGTTTGATTGTACCAACAAGACGTATATGATTGAAGGCATTTTGATTAAATTAAACAAGAATTTCTAGTTATCATAATAAGACTCGATTTTTTTATAATTAGAATGTTTAATAGATTTTACTATAAAGATTTTTAGATTAGTATTTTCTGGTTGGATCTATCAAATTTCTTGTTACATTAATTTCTTTGCTTGCTTCTTAACTTAATTCGTATTTAATAATTTGCCATAAAATGTATATAAAGAACTAGTATTAACATTAAAGTATATTTTTTTTCTCTTACGAGCAGTAGTGCCAGAAAGAGGACGCTAGCTCTCTGATTGTGTATGTTTGAGCTGCATCCTCTTCTTGAATTCCTCTTCTCACTGTTTATTAGTTTAATTTCTAACAAACTGAATTTAAAATAATTTCTTCAATAATCTGGATTGAATTTATGCAATAATCGAGTTGGAATTCAGAATATTAAACAGACTTTTGAGATTAGATGGAAAAAATTTAATAGATAGATATTAATGAAATTCATCTGGTAATTTCTTGTAGAAATTATCTGTCTCTCTTGTAGAAATTATCTCTAGAAACTATCTATTAAATTTATCAGATTTTCTGGTTAATAATATTAAACTCACTAGCACCAAGTCGTCTAAAATTTTATTCATCCAATCTCAAATGTCTGTTTAATATTCTGAATTCCAACAAGATTATTGAATAAATTCAATCCAGATTATTAAATAAATTATTTTAAATTCAGTTTGTTAGAAATTAAACTGATAAACAGTGAAAAGAGGAATTTAAGAAGAGGATACAGCTCAAACACACACAATCAGAGAGCTAGCGTCCTCTTTCTAACACTACTGCTCGTAAGAGAAAAAAAATATATTTTGGATTTAATGTTAATTCTAGTTCTTTATATACATTTCATGGCAAATATTAAATACGAATTAAGAAGCAAGCAAAGAAATTAATGTAACAAGAAATTTGATAGATCCAACCAAAAAATACTAACTAAATCCTTATAATAAAATCTATGAAACGTTCTAGTTATAAAAAATCGAGTCTCATCATAATAATTAAAAATTCTTATTTGATTTAATCCAAATGCCTTCAATCATATACGTTAATACAATCAAAGCAAGCAGAAAAATCGGGGAAAATAGCGCGGAAAAGTTTCACGAAAAAATAGAAATTTTCCAGAGAAATTTCAAAGAGATTCGCTACAACGAGAATGAAATGTTTAACAATAATTGCTGGAGAATCGAGAAACGCAACGAGGAAGGGGACGAAGGGGAGGAAACCGTGCTCGTTGACAGATGCCTCATTTGTCACATATAATATTCTTCTCTACAACGCGATACAAATTCAACAAGAAAAATTCGCGTCTGACATTAAAGGAAACTGATGGACCAAACCGACGCGATTAAACACCCCCGATACCGAGTCGCAATTCGCTCAGCGTCTCGACGCTCGATTTCTCAGTCCATCGACTTCAATAAGCGATACGATCCGCGAGGTCGCTAGACTATCGCGATGCCAGGTGGTATCGGATCAGATGCACCTCGCAAGGTGGAGCGAGATGAAACGAGCGAGCGGGACGAGGACGCGACCACGCGATAGAGCAGCAGCGGGGAATAAAGGGACGAGGAAGAGGGCGAGGACGCGACGCCGGCGCGGCAGGAATCCCCTAGGTCAAGGTCAACCCACCATCGGCCATCATCGAGGCCAACCAAGGGGTGGCCGGTTACGGTCCTGGAGTCCCGCTCCTAAACGTCGGCTGCGAGCGAGCCTCGTGCAGGACGATCTTTCCCCTTCGTCCCTCTCGCCACCTTCGTCCCTTCATCCCTCTCCTCCCCTGAAATCGATATATCTACCTACCTACCTCTCGACAGCTCGACCGATCCGCGCGCAGGCAAAACAGGGCATCCTGATGCGCCACGCAATGCGGCTGCTATGGAATTTCGATGCGTACGACACGTGTCGCACATCGTCGCGTCGCGTGCGGCTCCTCTCGTAACGCACGGTCTGATATTTTGTCAAGGAACCAAATTTGTCATTGTCATGTGAGCGATATGACGTGACATTTTCGTGGATGCAGAAAGTTTTATTTTGTTTTTTTTTTTTTTTTTTTTTAAGAAGGGAGCCTCATCTTTCAAATTGACGCGATACGTCTGATGTTATTTTATATCGGCGGACGAATCGGTGATGTAACGTGGCATCTCTTATATTACATGATCGATATTATGTCGCAAGTCCTGTGAGACGGATCCGTATCCGGAAAATTGAATATCAGAGAAGACACGTGCGAGTTATCCATTTAGTCTTTCAAGATGATGTAAAAGTCGACAGTCAAGGTCGGAAAAGATATGGAAGACGACGAGAGCACCTCGGGAGTGTATTTGCGAAATTGTTCGCGATTGATGTTCTATCGATCATCGGAGTTGATTACATGTACGATTCATTTATGTACGAGAGTGACATAAGTCGTGTCTTTGCACGCAAACTTTGTTAAAAAGTTTGCACGAATCATCGACGGTTGCTTTTTAATGTATAGAATACATTGTCATTCATCCTTTAAGGATGTTTTATATCTGTTTTCAAAATATTGAGACTTTAATGAAAATTGTATAGAATTTCCTTACATGTGTTTAGAATCTTCAGTATAATTTTTAAATTGATTCACAAGTTATAAGGATTTTAATTTGCACCGAATTAACGTGTGTTCTTATGGGAAACGTATAACCACATCGATTCAAACGACAAAAACACATGGAAATAATATTCAGAATTTGTTGAAAATTTGCAAAAGTTTAGATACAGAGGAAATATTTGGTCAAATAATATTATACAAGTACTAATTGGTTAAAAAGATATTAAATATAATTTAATGAAGTTAGCCATGTATCTGTCACAAGGGGAAAATCTCTGCCAAAAGTTAATCATTTCGATTAAGGATGTTTTGTAGCTATTTTCAAATATTGAGAATTTAATGAAAATTGTACAGAATGTCCTTACATATGTTTAAAATTTTCAGTACAATTTTTAAATCAATTCACAAGTTATAAGGATTTTAATTTGCACCGAATTAACGTGTGTTCTTATGGGAAACGTATAACCACGTCGATTCAAATGACAAAAACACATGGAAATAAAATTCAGAATTTGTTTAAAATTTGCAAAAGTTTAGATACAGTGAAAATATTTGGTCAAATAATATTATACAAGTACTAACTGGTTAAAAAGGTATTAAATATAATTCAATGAAATTAGCCAGATATCTGACACAAGGCGAAATTCTCTGCCAAATGTTAATCATTTCGATTAATAAAATTCGGAATATTTCAGTAAAAACGCAATAAATATTAAAAAATACATCTCTGCACTGTAGCCAAGATCAAATTGTAATATTTCCCACACAATTTCTCATACTCAAAATACACCAAAAGTGGATATATTCGTCAATATTGATTTTTAGTTACTTGCTTTTTGCTGGGATTATACATACAAAGTATGTTTAAGGAGATGCCGAAATCCTGTTTTACTGATAAAATGTTATATTTCATTTTTGTCCAAAATCTTTTTATTAGTTGCACAAAATAATAAATGCTCCTTACGATTAAAGTACATACAGAAACAAAGTGGGAACCTTCTGATTTTATATTAAAAATTTTTTAAAATTTGGAAAATCGTAAAAAAGTCATAACAATATTTGTTTAATATTAAAATTTTGCAGTTTGTATGCACAAAATAAGATAGGTTCCCGCTAAAGATTGTACGAAGGAATATAAATGAATTTTTGAAAATGAGTTTAAAAGCCTAATGAAAAAGATTTCGGTTTATTTACCTTCTAAACTCATTTCTAAAAATTCATTTATATTCCTTTGTACAATCTCTAACGGGAACCTATCTTATTTTGTATATACAAAGGAAATATTGTTACGATTTGACTTCAAAAGCCGATAAAAAACTGTAATTTTTCAATTTTTTCTTAATTTTTAACATAAAACCAGATTCCAACTTTGTTTCTGTACTTTAATCATGGAGGAGCATTTATTAATACACAGTAAAAAATTTTGTGTTAAATTTAACATATTTCACATGTCCCAATTTATCCACTCTTTTAATGTTAATTTAACAGAAGGCAAGTATGTAAATAAATAACACAAGTAATATGTTTAAAAATGAACACAGAAAGTGTAACACTTAAATTTTATCTGGAAATAAAGTTTATGTTAAATTAACATATTTATAATGTTAAATTTAATTAAAAGAAAATGTTATTCTTACACTTTTATGATAAATAACAGAAGAGATATGTCGATCTAACATATGGAAACTGTTATAGAGAGAAAAATAACAACTTATCTGTTCATTTTAACATATAACTTATTTCATCAAAAATTCGTGCATTTATATATTAATTGTGTTATTTTAACTCTAAGAAACGAATATTAACTCAACGCAGAAATGTCAAAATAACACAACGATAATATGTTACATTAACATAAGAGTATGTTAAAAATTTAACACAAAAATTTTTACACGAGAAAATTGCAACAGAAATACAAAATGTTTTTTACCGTGTGATCATATCTTGAATTTTACTTTTTTTCAGAGCTGCATGTGTAGCTTTTAGAAAATATACTATCGAAATTAATTTCAAATAATTTTTCATCGATTTTTTTCTTTTTACAAACTTTCATCATCACAGTAAAAAATTTTATGTTAAATTTAACATATTTCACACGTCCCAATTTATCCACTCTAATTTTAATGTTAATTTAACAGAAAGCAAGTATGTAAATAAATAACACAAGTAATATGTTTAAAAATGAACACAGAAAGTGTAACACTTAAATTTTATCTGGAAATAAAGTTTATGTTAAATTAACATATTTATAATGTTAAATTTAATTAAAAGAAAATGTTATTCTTACACTTTTATGATAAATAACAGAAGAGATATGTCGATCTAACATATGGAAACTGTTATAGAGAGAAAAATAACACAACTTATCTGTTCATTTTAACATATAACTTATTTCATCAAAAATTCGTGCATTTACATATTAATTGTGTTATTTTAACTCTAAGAAACGGTGAATATTAACTCAACGCAGAAATGTCAAAATAACACAACGATAATATGTTACATTAACATAAGAGTATGTTAAAAATTTAACACAAAAATTTTGACACGAGAAAATTTCAACAGAAATACAAAATGTTTTTTACCGTGTATCTGTGCAATTAATAAAATGATTTCGGACAAAAATGAAATATGACATTTTATCGGTAAAACAGGACTCTGGCATCACCTTAAGTCTGAATTTGTCTCAAAGAGAAGTCACGTTTCTTCGTTCAGAATTAACTTCCGGCTCGATTTCAAGCGTAGCTAATGCGATGAGTAACAAAGAGAGAGATTACAGTGGTTACGCGCTTTAAAACGGTAATAGGATTGAGCGGATTTTTGTAAGCGCTTGACAAGCAAGATTTAGTAAGGCCATTCGGTCAACTGCGCGAATAAACTGCGCATTCCGCAAGATATGCACACGATATCCACCGTTCTGTAAAACAGAATGCGAACCTCTGAATATTCAACAGTACGTAATACACTTCTAAAGGACTTCTATTTTCATTCGCTTCAATTACGAGGAATATAAATAATTCCGCCTTGAAACGAAAGAGAACGTTGGCTCAAGGTGCAATTTTCAAGGTACCTTCGAGAAATTAAACTCTCGCAATTATTATAAATTAAAAACATATATGTATATATGTTCAGTGAAAGGTATCAATTTTTCCGATTGGCCAGAGGTTATCGATTGTCGCTGTTTACATATGCTGTCAACGTTGTTCGAATCCTTATGCTTTATACAGGCATTAAAAATGTTTTGTACCTATTTTCAAAATATTGAGAATTTAATAAAAATTCAGTACAATTTTTAAATCCATTTACTAAAGCGTTTACAAGTTATAAGGATTTTAATTTGCACCGAATTAACATGTGTTCTTATGGGAAACGTATAACCACGTCGATTCAAATGACAAAAACACATGGAAATAATATTCAGAATTTGTTTAAAATTTGCAAAAGTTTAGATACAGAGGAAATATTTGGTCAAATAATATTGTACAAATACTAATTGATTAAAAAGATATTAAACATAATTCAATGAAGTTAGCCATGTGTCTGTCAAGGTGAAATTCTCTGCCAAAAGTTAATCATTTCGATTAAGGATGTTTTGTAGCTATTTTCAAAATATTGAGAATTTAATGAAAATTGTACAGAATATCCTTACATATGTTTAGAATCTTCAGTACAATTTTTAAATCGATTCATTAAATCGTTCACAAGTTATAGGGATTTTAATTTGCACCGAATTAACATGTGTTTTTATGGGAAATGTATAAAACACATTTCAAATGATTCAAATGACAAAAACACATGAGATAATATTCAGAATTTGTTTAAAATTTGCAAAAGTTTAGATAGAGTTCAGAGGAAATATTTGGTCAAATAATATTATACAAGTACTAACTGGTTAAAAAGATATTAAATATAATTCAATCAAGTTAGCTATGTATCTGACACAAGGCAAAATTCTCTGCCAAAAATTAATCATTTCGATTAAGGATGTTTTGTATTTTCAAAATATTGCGAATTTAATGAAAATTGTACAGAATATCCTTACATATGTTTAGAATCTTCAGTATAATTTTTAAATCGATTCACAAAGTGTTCACAAGTTATAAGGATTTTAATTTGCACCGAATTAACATGTGTTCTTATGGAAAATATATAACCATGTCGATTCAAATGACAAAAACACATGGAAATAATAGAATACCAGAATTTATTTAAAATTTGCAAAAGTTTAGATACAGAGGAAATATTTGGTCAAATAATATTGTACAAATACTAATTGATTAAAAAGATTCTAAATATAATTCAATGAAGTTAATCATGTATCTGTCACAAGGCGAAATTCTCTGCCAAAAGTTAATCATTTCAATTAAGGATGTTTTGTAGCTATTTTCAAAATATTGAGAATTTAGCGAAAATTGTACAGAATATCTTTAGATATGTTTAGAATCTTCAGTACAATTTTTAAATCGATTCATTAAATCGTTCACAAGTTATAGGGATTTTAATTTGCACCGAATTAACATGTGTTTTTATGGGAAATGTATAAAACACATTTCAAATGATTCAAATGACAAAAACACATGAGATAATATTCAGAATTTGTTTAAATTTGGCAAAAGTTTAGATACAGAGGAAATATTTGGTCAAATAATATTATACAAGTACTAACTGGTTAAAAAGATATTAAATATAATTCAATCAAGTTAGCTATGTATCTGACACAAGGCAAAATTCTCTGCCAAAAATTAATCATTTCGATTAAGGATGTTTTGTATTTTCAAAATATTGCGAATTTAATGAAAATTGTATAGAATATCCTTTACATATATTTAGAATCTTTAGTACAATTTTTAAATCGATTCACAAAGTGTTCACAAGTTATAAGGATTTTAATTTGCACCGAATTAACATGTGTTCTTATGGAAAATATATAACCACGTCGATTCAAATGACAAAAATACATGGAAATAATAGAATACCAGAATTTATTTAAAATTTGCAAAAGTTTAGATACAGAGGAAATATTTGGTCAAATAATATTGTACAAATACTAATTGATTAAAAAGATATTAAATATAATTCAATGAAGTTAGCCATATATCCATCACAAGACAAAATTCTCTGCCAAAAGTTAATCATTTTGATTAATAAAATTCAGAATATTTCAAACGCAATATCAAACGGAATATTAAAAACGCAATAAATATTAAAAAATACATCTCTTGCCAAGACCAAATTGTAATATTCCACACAATTTCTCATATTCAAAATACATCAAAGTGGATATATTCGTCAATATTGATTTTGAGTTCCTTTTTGTTGGGATTGTACATACAAAACATTCTTAATCGTCGATCGATGAATTTAGCCGCAAACCGTACTGTTCTCTTATATATTCGTGATATATAAAAATTATCTCGCTATCACTGTGGTTTCCCCCCTCCCCGAACAGTATGAAAACTTGACAAAATTCCCCTGCGTCCCGCTGCATCGCATGATGTGTCATGCATCTACTGTCGCCTGGCACTTTCGTGCTTTCCGCTTTAATTAATTCAGACAATATCGCGTGTCTATGCCACCGTAATTTCCGTGTATGAGTGTAAAAGAACGCGGGTTAGCGTACAAGATGCGACAAAAAATAATAGACAGAAAGCCGAACTGGTGAAAAAAAATAAATAAAATCAACATGTACATAATTTTGTTCCAACGAAAAGGAGAATATCCGGTAAAATTTCACTCACGTCGAGAAACACGGTCTCCGTGTCTCATGCCATGTTGCATGCTCAACAAACGTATTAACAAATCGTATGCCACGTGGGTGTAATAAAAATAATATAAATGCGGTTCTCATTTGAAAAATAAAATTAAATATTTATAAAATTAAATATTGCCATTAACGATAATAGAATAATATATTTAAATTTTATGTAATTTATTAAAATTTTATTAAAATACAATATGAGATGTAACAGATAGCGCAAAATGAATATGTTGTCAAGTGTAAAATATTTTTCAGAAATCTGTCATAAAATTTATTTCAGTAATCAAATAATTATTCAATTTTTTTCCATACAAATTACAAACAATATTAATGCGACTATTAATATCCAAGAATTTTAACGAAAGAATTATTTATTTTTAAATATTAAGTATAATTATCTTTTAAAGTGCGGTAAAAGATGAAAAAAGGAAATATACACAGTAAAAAATTTTTTGTTAAATTTAACATATTTCACATGTCCCAATTTATCCACTCTAATTTTAATGTTAATTTAACAGAAGGCAAGTATGTAAATAAATAACGCAAGTAATATATTTAAAAATTAACAAAAGTGCACTTAAATTTTATCTGGAAATAAAGTTTATGTTAAATTAACATATTTATAATGTTAAATTTAATTAAAAGAAAATGTTATTCTTACATTTTTATGATAAATAACGGAAGAGATATGTCAATTTAACATATGGAAACTGTTATAGAGAGAAAAATAATACAACTTATCTGTTCATTTTAACATATAACTTATTTCATCAAAAATTCGTGCATTTACATATTAATTGTGTTATTTTAACTCTTAAAAACGGTGAATATTAACTCAACGCAGAAATGTCAAAATAACACAACGATAATATGTTACATTAACATAAGAATATGTTAAAAATTGAACACAAAAATTTTTACACGAGAAAATTTCAATAGAAATACAAAATGTTTTTTACCGTGTGATCATATCTTGAATTTTACTTTTTTTCAGAGCTGCATGTGTGTGAGCTTTTAGAAAATATACTATCGAAATTAATTTCAAATAATTTTTCATCGATTCTCTTTTCTTTTTTACAAACTTTCATCACACAGTAAAAAATTTTATGTTAAATTTAACATATTTCACATGTCCCAATTTATCCACTCTAATTTTAATGTTAATTTAACAGAAGGCAAGTATGTAAATAAATAACGCAAGTAATATATTTAAAAATTAACACAAAAGTGCACTTAAATTTTATCTGGAAATAAAGTTTATGTTAAATTAACATATTTATAATGTTAAATTTAATTAAAAGAAAATGTTATTCTTACATTTTTATGATAAATAACGGAAGAGATATGTCGATTTAACATATGGAAACTGTTATAGAGAGAAAAATAACACAACTTATCTGTTCATTTTAACATATAACTTATTTCATCAAAAATTCGTGCATTTACATATTAATTGTGTTATTTTAACTCTTAGAAACGGTGAATATTAACTCAACGCAAAAATGTCAAAATAACACAACGATAATATATTACATTAACATAAGAGTATGTTAAAAATTGAACACAAATCTTTTACACGAGAAAATTTCAACGGAAATACAAAATGTTTTTACCGTGTAAATACTGTTGTAAAATACTATAAACTTAGCTTTATTCAATTTTACGAAAGGAATCGATCAATTTAAAAAAGAGCACGATTTAATAATTATTGCACGAAAGATAATTAATTGCTAAATCAATATAAAATCGGTCTAAAAGAAAAGAAATCTCCATGATCGATTCGCGATAATGACGACTTGTCAAGGACACTCTCGTACTTAAAATAAATGAGATTATTCGATCAATTTATTCAGTAATTGACTCCGCAAATGACACATTTCATTGATATCTCATAAAAGTCATTTGTCGTCGTTGCTCTAATCGTTTTTCACTTGGAACGCTTTACGAAATAAATTCGCCAAAAATCTATCATTCATCTCGATCCTTGCTCGATCACCAGGGATCGACGATGTGCGATCGACGGTGTGCTGGATCAACGAGAGATGGAGCCTACGGTATAACAAAGTGGCTCTACTAAAATATGCGTGAAACACAGCAACCGCGAACAGCAGCGGTGCCTTGGCCGCGGGCAGAGAAAGCTTTGCGCCTCGAAGGCTTTGCAAATCGGCGGCGCCTGGCTGCTGATTTTGCCTCCGACACGTCGCGTACTGTTGCCTCGTCTTCGTTTCCTTTCACCGTGGCATATGTCACGTCAGGGCCGCATCGACTCGAAGGCCCGACTTTTCGAACAATGAATAAGGAACAGAGCGAATCTCTCGCTCAAGAACCACTTCTATCGCGCTGAAACATTGTCGACGGGATATTTTGCATTTCTGTCTTCACTTTCTGTAAAAAATTTTTGTGTAAATTTACAACTATTATAGTAATATTGAGATATAGTAATATTGACATTAAACGTGTATTTACATACATTAGTATTATTTCATAAAATGAAATATAAATTTCATAAAATGAAATATAAATTTACTAATGTATGTAAATACACCTTTAATATTGCTTACTTATCATATTTAAGATAATAATTTTATCTTATATATATTTATAGATAAAATTATTATCTTAAATATGATAAGTAAGCATCTTGCATTAATAAATTTATATGTCAGAAGTAGATTTCTAGAAATGTAATAATACATTTTGTATATGTATTTATACAATTTCATATATTAAATTTAATTTAAAATTACATACATAATTAGTGTAACAATTACGCTTTTTATAACGAAAATATATAAATTCATGTACTTTTACAAAAATTAGTTATTTTACTCTTTATTGTGTAAATATTCGTTTATGTTTGATGTTAAGAAATTACAAGGTTAAAAGTGTAATTTTTAAATTTTATATAAATGTTACAAAAAATTATACATTATTTAAAATTCAAAAATTACACTTGTAATTTCTCATTTTTACAAAAATCACTTTTACAAAAATTAATTTATTTTTGTAAAAGTATATGAATTTATATATTTTCGTTATAAATAGCGTAATTGTTACACTGATTATATGTGTAATTTTACATACTTTTTTTATAATGTAAAGGTCTCTTTTTGCTTCATTCTGTCGCAATCAATTCTTTGAAAATTAAGATCAATAGTGAAACTTAAAGTGCATTAGAATTTCAAATCTTGTCGAAGATGATTTTCACACGCGCTGGCTATTTTTGATATGTGAAATATAATTAATATGTATTTTATATATTTAACGATTAAATTATAAGGGTGATTCATTTTAATCTTAACAGGTAAATATTTGCAAAAATATGCTAGATACGAAAAAATGTTTCAGACAAAAGTTATATGGTTTTAAAGGAGACATTAAATGGTGTCATTAATTTGATTTTAAGTAGTTTCTTGAAGATCACGTAAAGGTTACCCTCAATTTTTTAAATGGAATTGCCTATTTTTTATTACATATTCTTGCAGCTTATCTCGAGAGCTTTCCAAAATACTATAATAAAGTAATTCTTTATTAAGTAATTTTCGAGTTATGAGGCTTGAAATCGTTTCTTAATTTTACATAAATATCTTGTAAAATATTCATTTCTCGATTATCTTATCCTAATACTTTTATATACAAAATAATAAAAGAAATTAATTGGTGTAAAGAAAATACATAGTTGTTTCGAAAAAAATATGTAATTTGCAATTAACATTCATAAAAATTTGCAATTAACATTCATAAAAATAACTATGTGTTTTCTTTACACCAATCGATTCCTCTCGTTATTTTACACATAAAAGTATTAAGGTAAGGTTATCGAAAAATAAATATTTTACAAGATATTTTAGTTTATTTTAGTAAAATTAAAAAAACGATTTCAAGCCTCATAACTCGAAAAGTACTTCATGAAAATTAACTTAATTATAGTATTTTGGAAAGCTCTCGAGATAAGCTACAAGAATATCTAATAAAAAATAGGCAGTTCCATTTAAAAAATTGAGGTTGGTCTTCACGTGATCTTCAAATAACTATTTATGCTCAAATTAATGACACCATCTTATGTCTCCTTTAAAACCATATAACTTTCGTCTAAAACATTTTTCCGTATCTCGCATACTTTTCAAAATATTTGCCTGTTAGCATTAAAATGAATCACCCTGTATATGATTTCTTGACAATTACTATACTCAGATGCCATTACTATTGACATTTCGTTTCACCCTTCCTTTATATCTCGTCTGCCGAGCAATCGGGTCGAAATTGCTCACGTTTACTTTGCTCTGCGGCAAATTAATTTACAGTTAACATTTGCAATCTCGCGGATTGTTGTCGCTTCCGAAAGCAACGTCGACGATCCTCACCGATGAACGATCTTCCTCGCGAGAGGATCGAAGGATAGATCGCGATCCGTCCGCTTTCTAACCGCGTCCCGAGGCGAAAAGCAAAGCGGTTGTAATTACGTGAATCATCGCTGCGCTTTAGAGATCGCAGCCGAGACCCGGGGAAACGTAACCTGCCGTTCGGGGGGAAGGAAGAGGAGGTCGAGGATGTAGGATCGAGCGTATCCTAACACCGAAAAAATTGTATTCTTAATTTAAGAATATACCACTTATCTTTAGAATATATACCACTAAAATAGGCGCCAAGAGGATCCTCTTAAGTTAAGAGGCAAATCTTCTAAAAAGATATTCTTAATACACAGAGAAAAATATTTCTTTGGGTTTAATAAATTTTGTTGAAGTCAAATAAGTTTAATTGGTCTAAAAGTTTTTTCCGTCTAATTTCAAATAGTCTTTTAATATTCTGAATCCCAACAAGGGAATCCAGATTAAATAAATTATTTTAAATTCAGTTTGAAATTAAATTGATAAACAGTGATGTCAAAGAGGACTCACATGCATACAGAGAACCTATGTGTGAGAGCAGTCCTCTCTTTCATCACTGCTAAAGGAAAAAAATATACTTTAAATCTTACGTTAATACAAGTCCTTTATATACATTTCACGATAAATATTGAATACGAGAAAAATTAAGAGTGGTGTCGCCGCAAATGAAGAAACATGTCGCGCACACGAAAATCGAGTTGTAATGTAGAAGTTGCAAATTAAGAATATATTCTTATTCATTAGGAATATATTCTTATTTATTAAGAATATTTATTAAGAGGACTTATAAAGTATACATTTCAAGAATACAATTTTTTCGGTGTAGCGATAATGCACTGATAGCATCGCTCGCACGACTTTCCACTAGTTACGTTGGAAAACACCTAGTTTTCGAGAAAATAAAAAAGAAGGAAATGCGTGCGCGATGTAAAAATCCACACCAAAAAAATTGTATTCTTAATTTAAGAATATACCACTTATCTTTAGAATATATACCACTAAAATAGGCGCCAAGAGGATCCTCTTAAGTTAAGAGGCAAATCTTCTAAAGAAATATTCTTAATACACAGAGAAAAATATTTCTTTGGATTTAATAAATTTTGTTGAAGTCAAATAAGTTTAATTGGTTTAAAAGTTTTTTCCGCCTAATTTCAAATAGTCTTTTAATATTCTGAATCCCAACAAGGAATCCAGATAAAATAAATTATTTTAAATTCAGTTTGAAATTAAATTGATAAACAGTGATGTCAAAGAGGACTCACATGCACACAGAGAACCTATGTGTGAGAGCAGTCCTCTCTTTCATCACTGCTAAAGGAAAAAAATATACTTTAGATCTTACGTTAATACAAGTCCTTTATATACATTTCACGATAAATATTGAATACGAGAAAAATTAAGAGTGGTGTCGCCGCAAATGAAGAAACATGTCGCGCACACGAAAATCGAGTTGTGATGTAGAAGTTGCAAATTAAGAATATATTCTTATTCATTAAAAATATATTCTTATTTATTAAGAATATTTATTAAGAGGACTTATAAAGTATACATTTCAAGAATACAATTTTTTCGGTGAACGCTTCCTACTCTCGCGATCGGATCACGATCGAGGAAACGCATCCGAGGAATTCGACGCAGGAGGAGGCTGCGTTTTCTCGCGAAAGCGATGACGTATAACATCAGGTCGAGCTGATCGATCGATCGCGCATAATCAATCGAGATGGAGGAAATTCACAATAAGAATCGCATCGCCATCAAATCGCGTAATTGGACGATGGCGCCGCCGAGACGCGGAGCAAAACAGCATTTTGCACGGTCGTCGGGTCTTCCTTTTTTTTTTTCCTTCACTCGACAAAGGGCAAATTCCTGCGCGTGTTGATTCACGATGAGTCCCCGGACGGGATGAGGCGAATGTAACAGGCGTCACTGCCGTAAACGAAACGCGAGAGAGAGGTGAATATTATATCGCAAGGCCAATTAATTTGAAAACGCGTGCTGAACGTGCGTTAGGTCGAGGCATACTTTCTAGCAGTTTCGTATTTGCCGTTCAGTGAACATTGTGTCCAAGATTGCGCCATGCGAGAGAGGTGCGCGCGACCAGGTTGCCGGAAAATACGAAACGAAAACTCGGAAACGCATCATTCTTCTGTTCGCGACGAGTTTGGATTATTCGAGGCAACTCGTGTAATTTTTAATCCAATTTTTAAATTGTTCGATATATTTAAAGATAATTGAAGTAATAAAATTGTCACACTCCAAAGTCTGCCCTTCTTTCTATTGTACTTTTGAAAGAAACGAAAATCTACACTGCACAGTAAAAAATTTTGTGTTAAATTTAACATATTTACATCACATGTCCCAATTTATCTCTCTCTAATTTTAATGTTAATTTAACAGAAGGCAAGTATGTAAATAAATAACGCAAATAATATGTTTAAAAATTAATACAAATGTGTAACACTTAAACTTTATCTGGAAATAAAGTTTATGTTAAATTAACATATTTATAATGTTAAATTTAATTAAAAGAAAATGTTACTCTTACATTTTTATGATAAATAACAGAAGAAATATGTCAATCTAACGTATGGAAACTTTTATAGAGAGAAACATAACACAACTTATCTGTTTATTTTAACATATAACATATTTCAGCAAAAATTCATGCATTATATTAATTGTGTTGTTTTAACTCTTAGAAACGGTGAATATTAACTCAACGCAGAAAAGTCAAAATAACGCAATGATAATATGTTAAATTAACATAAGAGTATGTTAAAAATTTAACACAAAAATTTTTACACGAGAAATTTTAACAGAAATACAAAATGTTTTTTACCGCGTAAAAATATGATAATATTAATCGTTGATTTATTTCTGATTAAGGCATTTTGGTTAAATCAAACAAGAATTTCTAGTTATCATGATAAGACTCGATTTTTTATAACCAGAACGAGATTTCATAGATTTTACTATAAGGATTTGATTAGTATTTTCTGATTGCATCTATAAAATTTCTTGTTACATTAATTTCTTTGCTTGATTCTTAACTGAACTCGTATTCAATATTTGCCATAAAATTTATATAAAGAACTAGTATTAACATTAAATCCAAAGTATATTTTTTTTCTCTTACGAGCAGTAATGCCAGAAAGAGGACGCTAGCTCTCTGATTGTGTGTGTTTGAACTGCATTCTCTTCCTGCATCACTGTTTATCAGTTTAATTTCTAACTAACTAAATTTAAAATAATTTATTCAATAATCTGGATTGAATTTATCCAATAATCTTGTTGGAATTCAGAATATTAAACTTCATTTATTTTTATTAGACTTTTGAGATTAGATGGAAAAAATTTTAGACGACTTGGTGCTGGCGAGTTAATATTATTAACCAGCAAATTTGATAAATTTAACAGGGAGAAATTAATCAGATTCATCAGGTAATTCCTACAAGAATTCTGGTTCGTCCATTTTCCAACAGACATACTGGTTGAATCTACCAGAATTCTAATTAATGCAACCAGATTTTCTTCTCAGTGTACAAAAATATATTTACGCGATAGTTCGCGAGTCTTCGATTGCTCGCAAGTCATGTTGATAAATTAATCAGATTCATCTGGTAATTCCTACAAGAATTCTGGTTCGTCCATTTTCCAACAGACATACTGGTTGAATCTACCAGAATTCTAATTAATGCAACCAGATTTTCTTCTCAGTGTACAAAAATATATTTACGCGATAGTTCGCGAGTCTTCGATTGCTCGCAAGTCATGTTGATAAATTAATCAGATTCATCTGGTAATTCCTACAAGAATTCTGGTTCGTCCATTTTCCAACAGACATACTGGTTGAATCTACCAGAATTCTAATTAATGCAACCAGATTTTCTTCTCAGTGTACAAAAATATATTTATGCGATATATTTTCGCGAGTCTTCGATTGCTCGCAAGTCATGTTGATAAATTAATCAGATTCATCTGGTAATTCCTACAAGAATTCTGGTTCGTCCATTTTCCAACAGACATACTGGTTGAATCTACCAGAATTCTAATTAATGCAACCAGATTTTTTTCTCAGTGTACAAAAATATATTTACGCGAATCTTTGCTTGTCGATTGCTCGCAAGTCACATTGATCATCACTGTGTGAAATTTATGATTGGCAAAGGGCACATTCCTGGATCCACGATGGTTTCCTCGCCGAGTCATGGATTCGTATAATGAAATGCGCTCCAAGCCGGGATCCACGGAGAGATCACTCGCGAGCATGCTTGGCATTTACCTCGGGCGGCGACGATGGTGCAATAATCACGTGTGCGAAGAGTTGCGCGCCCAAAATGCCAAGCGAGCCCTTGCCCTCTCTTTCTCCTTCTTTCTTTTACTCTGACATTTAAAAAAAAAAAATATTCACACGAATATTCGTCCGAATATTACGATTCCGCGGGTGATTATGGCATTGTATCAAGAGACGGCGTCGCCGCTTTCGAGACACGATTGTGTCACGATATTGCGATATATTTCGATATATTCGGTCTATCATTAAGCGCCGATCGCGACAACTCGACCCAACAAACGAGACTGCATCCACGATCGTTTCACTTTCGACCGCAGATGCACCACAATTCGGTGCAGCTCGTCGATGATTCTGTTCTGCGTTTAAAAATAATATCGCAAAAGCAAATGCAAAATCGACGATATGACGGAATATTTATTCGCTTCATTTCGCGGCGTTATGTAAAAATCTTAGGTCATCGTAGAAAGCGGCTTGCAGGCAGATTTTCGCGACTGTCGATCGATATAAACAAATATTACGTAAAATGATCGTTACACCGAAAAAAATTGTATTCTTAATTTAAGAATATGCAACTTATCTTTAGAATATATACCACTAAAATAGGCGCCAAGAGGATCCTCTTAAATTAAGAGGCAAATCTTCTAAAGAAATATTCTTAATACACAGAGAAAAATATTTCTTTGGGTTTAATAAATTTTGTTGAAGTCAAATAAGTTTAATTGGTCTAAAAGTTTTTTCCGCCTAATTTCAAATAGTCTTTTAATATTCTGAATCCCAACAAGGAATCCAGATAAAATAAATTATTTTAAATTCAGTTTGAAATTAAATTGATAAACAATGATGTCAAAGAGGACTCACATGCACACAGAGAACTTATGTGTGAGAGCAGTCCTCTCTTTCATCACTGCTAAAGGAAAAAAATATACTTTAGATCTTACGTTAATACAAGTCCTTTATATACATTTCACGATAAATATTGAATACGAGAAAATTAAGAGTGGTGTCGCCACAAATGAAGAAACATGTCGCGCACACGAAAATCGAGTTGTAATGTAGAAGTTGCAAATTAAGAATATATTCTTATTCATTAGGAATATATTCTTATTTATTAAGAATATTTATTAAGAGGACTTATAAAGTATACATTTCAAGAATACAATTTTTTCGGTGTAGCGATAATGCATTGATAGCATCGCTCACGCGACTTTCCATTTACGTTTTCCAGTTACGTTGGAAAACACCTAGTTTTCGAGAAAATAAAAAAGAAGGAAATGCGTGCGCGATGTAAAAATCCACCAAAAAAATTGTATTCTTAATTTAAGAATATACCACTTATCTTTAGAATATATACCACTAAAATAGGCGCCAAGAGGATCCTCTTAAGTTAAGAGGCAAATCTTCTAAAGAAATATTCTTAATACACAGAGAAAAATATTTCTTTGGGTTTAATAAATTTTGTTGAAGTCAAATAAGTTTAATTGGTCTAAAAGTTTTTTTCCGCCTAATTTCAAATAGTCTTTTAATATTCTGAATCCCAACAAGGGAATCCAGATAAAATAAATTATTTTAAATTCAGTTTGAAATTAAATTGATAAACAGTGATGTCAAAGAGGACTCACATGCACACAGAGAACCTATGTGTGAGAGCAGTCCTCTCTTTCATCACTGCTAAAGGAAAAAATATATTTAGATCTTACGTTAATACAAGTCCTTTATATACATTTCATGATAAATATTGAATACGAGAAAAATTAAGAGTGGTGTCGCCGCAAATGAAGAAACATGTCGCGCACACGAAAATCGAGTTGTGATGTAGAAGTTGCAAATTAAGAATATATTCTTATTCATTAAAAATATATTCTTATTTATTAAGAATATTTATTAAGAGGACTTATAAAGTATACATTTCAAGAATACAATTTTTTCGGTATAGCGATAATGCACTGATAGCATCGCTCGCGCGACTTTCCACTAGTTACGTTGGAAAACACCTAGTTTTCGAGAAAATAAAAAAGAAGGAAATGCGTGCGCGATGTAAAAATCCAAGGATAATTTCGAAATCACAATGTTTCGCGCCAATTAAGAGGCAGTTAAGCTTAAGGATCCTCGACTTCCCTCTCGAGGAAGCGATCTTTGCGGCTTAAAGCCGATCAACCAGGAAGTATTTAAGAGACTAGCGATGAGAAAGACAGGTATCCTCATCATTTTTCCGACCGCGTCCGCAATCTCGACATTTTAATCGTATCTCTGAGGGAGCTCGGTTCTCTCGCGATCAATTTTTTCCTTCATTTCTTCATCTCGTTTATCGAAACGCCGATCTATGGAAGGAGGGTCGTTATTCTCGCGACCTTGACAAACTTACGTCATCGCTGTCTCTCGTCACTTTCTCATTTTGTCGACGTAAACCCGCCCAAAATGTCAACGATGCACGCATAAGCGATACAGAAATCCATAAATTAAGCCTTGTTTCATTCTCGTTCGAAGAAGATATCGAAATTTCAAATTTAACGCGTAATATTCCGCGAGAGAAATTGAAATATTAGTCGTCGCTGTCGATCAAATTACCCGGATCGCCCATCCTTCGCTGGCTTTATTAATTTTACAATATTTCGCGCGTAATCAATTATGCACATGAACTGCTATTTTAAAGGCATATATTCTATGCGGCAATTATTTTATCATTCCTGTATCGTAAATTTTCGCATCGTTGAGCGCAATTTATGTATCTTCAATTAAAGGCGATGAAGATAAAATCGACGATAACGTATCGTATATGAGAATTTTATGTGAGCGTTTAATCACTCAGAGTTGAGAAATAAATTGCCATAGATACTTCTCTTTAAGTTCCTAGGTCGAGGTTATACGAACCTACCACACACACTAAAAGAATAGCTGTACCTTGTACTTTCCTATCACTGAGAAAGTATTGACAGATTGTTCCTCGTATCCCTTCTTATAAGCGAACGATTAATAATAGTCGTAGATCAAAATATCCTCAAGGAGATATCTAGAGATTCATGCAGCTTTCGTAGATGAATTTTACATGATGCTGCATAGATTTGTATCTTGCTCTGTTGCTACAAATTTATACTTGTATACAATGAATTGGATTTTTAAAAATTATTTTATCATGTCATTTCGAATGCATTATCTAAAGATAATTATTATTTTCGAAGCAACTGATATATTCATATTAAATGTCAAGATCAGTAGCTAGATTCAGGGAATTTGATAGACTCTTTAGCAAGAATTGAGAATTTGCATTTATCCCGGCGACAATAATACACTGAGAAAAAATCTGGTTGCATTAATTAGAATTCTTGTAGGAATTACCAGATGAATCTGATTAATTTCTTCCTGTTAAATTTATCAAATTTTCTCGTTAATAATACTAAACTCGTCGGCCCCAAGTCGTCTAAAATTTTTTCCATCTAATCTCAAAAGTCTGTTTAATATTCTGAATTCCAATACGATTATTGCATAAATTTAATCCAGATTGTTGAATAAATTATTTTAAATTCAGTTTGTTAGAAATCAAACTGATAAACAGTGATACAAGAAGAGGATGCAGCTCAAATACAATCAGAGAGTTAACGTCCTCTTTCTGGCACTACTGCTCGTAAGAAAAAGAAATATATTTTGGATTTAATACTAGTTCTTTATATACATTTCATGGCAAATATTGAATACGAGTTAAGTTAAGAAGCAAGCAAAGAAATTAATGTAACAAGAAATTTTATAGATCCAACCAGAAAATACTAAATTCTTATAATAAAATTTATTAAACGTTCTAGTTATAAAAAATCGAGTCTTATCATGATAAATTCTTGTTTGATTTAACCAAAATGTCTTCAATCATATACGTCTTGTTAGTACAATCACACGATTTTCTCAGTGTACAATTGCAATATATTATTATATTAAAATATATTATTATATTAAAATATATTGATAAATTATATTGAAAATAAATATTGATAAATTATATTAAAAATATAATAATATATTATATTAAAATATGTTGCAATGTATATTAAATTTATATTAAAATTTTTTTCAAACAAAGCCACACATACAGTTGAAAGATCCTTACATCCTCACATTTTCTTAAAGCAGCAAAGAAATAAACGTTCCAATTATTAAAAATCGAATCTTATCATGATAACTAGAAATTCTTGTTTGATTTAACCAAAATGCCTTCAATCATATATGTCTTGTTGATACAATCAAACGATTTTCTCAGTATACAATTGCAATATATTATTATATTCATAATATATTAATAAATTATATTGAAAATATATTATAAATATTGATAAATTATATTAAAATATATTGCAATTTATATTAAATTTATATTAAAATTTTTTTCAAACAAAGCCACACATACAGTTGAAAGATCCTTACATCCTCAAATTTCCTTAAAGCAGCAAAGAAATAAACGTTCTAATTATAAAAAATCGAATCTTATCATGATAACTAGAAATTCTTGTTTGATTTAACAAAAATGCCTTCAATCATATACGTCTTGTTGGTACAATCAAACGATTTTCTCAGTATACAATTGCAATATATTATTATATTCATAATATACTAATAAATTATATTAATAAATTATTGAAAATAAATATTGATAATATATTAATAAATTATATTAATAAATTATTGAAAATAAATATTGATAAATTATATTAAAATATATTGCAATTTATATCAAATTTATATTAAATTTTTTTCAAACAAAGCACACATACAGTCGAAAAATCCTTACATTCTCAAATTCCCTTAAAAAAGCAGCAAAGAAATAAACGTTCTAATTATAAAAAATCGAATCTTATCATGATAACTAGAAATTCTTGTTTGATTTAATCAAAATGTCTTCAATCATATACGTCTTGTTGATACAATCAAACGATTTTCTCAGTATTCAATTGCAATATATTATTATATTCATAATATACTAATAAATTATATTAATAAATTATTGAAAATAAATATTGATAATATATTAATAAATTATATTAATAAATTATTGAAAATAAATATTGATAAATTATATTAAAATATATTGCAATTTATATCAAATTTATATTAAATTTTTTTTCAAACAAAGTCACACATACAGTTGAAAGATCCTTACATCCTCAAATTTCCTTAAAGCAGCAAAGAAATAAACGTTCTAGTTATAAAAAATCGAGTCTTATCATGATAACTAAAAATTCTTGTTTGATTTAATCAAAATGTCTTCAATCATTATATATCTTGGTACAATCAAACAATTTTTCTCAGTGCATTCATCCCGACGACAATAATATATTTCGAGTTCTCGCTGCATCTCGGAAAATCGACGATTTCGACTCGTACGTACCTGGATCGGTGGCACCGTCTACGTGAACAGCAATGCTCGAAGATGAGAAAGAGGGGACCCGATCGCAGTAGGGACCACGTCGTCGTGGTGGTGGCAATATAAGGCCCAACGGGTGGCAAGCCTCAGCCAGTCCGTTGAACGGTATCTACACCTTCAAGGTCCGCGTCCTTGAAGGCGTCCTCGATTTTTTTGTCCGTCCCGTGTGTCGTTAAAGGATCGCTGCCGAGATTTCTAGAGTCTTCCTGGATCTTCCTTCGCACCCGACTCCCTCCCTTGCATTTTCCCTGCTTCAAAAATTACGAACGGACGCATTTTACGAGTCAAGTACACTCTTTCAACCCTCGCTGATCGACAGCGTCGGGCAAACGTCAGTTGAGCGGAAGTGGATTGAAGGGGTGGAGAGATTTAGGTGCAAGACGAAAAATAAGAAGACGACGACGACGACGTCGAGGAGAAGAAATCATATCCCCCGAGGATCAGCATGAGGTCCTCGCTGGTGCTGCTCCTGGTAGCAGCTTTTGTCCTTGCCGGTGAGTGCCAGATTTCTCTACCAGCTCTTTCCCTGGCCGATGCCAAGGTATCACACGTCGGGGAACCGTATATCGAATTTCTTGCGTGAGAGTTTTACGAGCCTTTCCGGTCTTATAACGCGTGGGAAGCAATTTTTCTCACGAAGCTCACCAACAACCGTTCGACTCGAACTGATTTTTTTCCACCGCATCAAACGCACCGATTCTTTTCTTGCGCCTTTTGCATTATTTTTTTTATATTAATTTTTATTTTTATATTTTTTATATTTATTTTTATTTTTTATATTTTATATTATTTTGTATTATTCTTTGTATTATTTTATTAATTTCTGAATCGCGTCGAACACGACCTGCGATATGATGTGTAATCTTGAAGGAAAATGCCGATAAGAAATTCTCTTGATTTCTTATATACCAATTAATTATACCTATTTATGTTAAATTATTAAATTATATTAAGTAAATTTATAAATATATTGATACATAAATTATGTATCAAAATTAATTAGAAATTATCTATTTAAATGATAAATACACTTTCGATCCTTTTTGAGGAATAAAGAAATATCTTTGAAATATTGAAAAAGAAAAATGTCAATTAAATGCAAAGATTATACCAGATGCAAATTAATTGAGAGAATCAAATTTCAAATATATCACAGATGGACACGTGTGAGATCGTGCATAGTGACAGTCATTCAAAATGGCGAAAGTACCGCTGCAATCTGGTCATTTGAGATTTCTTCCGTCTATTCCGGTATCTTTGATCGTGAGAATAGTTGTTCTGTTTTTTTCTTCTTTTTACATAAACGAGCGATATTTACGACAACAAGAAAAATAATTTAATAGTCGATCGTCGGGACGACAAGTTGCATAAGAGATTAGAGCGTGAAAGCTTCTCGGTCTGGTCGGTCCCGGATAGGTGACGTCACTGCCGTGCCCCGGTCTGGAAATAGCGCGGGTGGGGGCACAACTTTCCCCGTTTGTCGTTCCACCATGAAATCGTCTCGCAAGCCCGGGGGACCAAATGTTTATCCGATATTATTAATGACTATTTCGATATAGACTGCGGATAAGAATTCAACAAGCGCCTTTAAAATCAAGCTTTATGAGATTGAGATATTAATTTAGAATGTTCTTTATTAATAAATTAATTAATTGATAAAATCATTCAACATAAATCTCGTCCTTTTTCTTTCATTATTTTTGTTCAATGTAAAATCTTGTGAAAAATTAAGTTTCTTTAACAAGCACACGATTACAAATTATTCAAGCAATATATAAATCTTATAAAAATATGATCCTTATGTTAGTCCTGATTTGGATCAATTTTATTAATCACACTCATTTAAAAAAATATCAGATTATATTAATCTTTGTGGTACAAAGTTTTTATTAATCTAAATAATCTCTGTCGTTTTGAACGATGCAGATATGTAAATTGTATAGAAATTACGATAGTAATAACTCGAGTACGGTTACTTTAATCGCTTTGAAAATTTCGAATAAAATTGATAATGTCATCTGCAATAAGACATTTCTGATTGTTTCGTAAAAAAACAAACTAAGTATATAATAAATTGATATTTAGCCTATCAAAAAAAATCCAATGAATGTTTCGACTTCAAACAAAGCAAATATTTTTATTTCTCGTAATAATATAATTAAAAAGTGCTACTGCAATTGTTTAGAAATTATAAATATTATAAATATTATAAATATATTATTATAAATATATTTATAAATATATTATTATAAATATATTATTATAAATATATTATTATAAATATATTATTATAAATATATTATTATAAATATATTATTATAAATATATTATTAATTATATTATAAATATTATAAATATAAAAATCATAAATATTATAAAACGATAGATTTTTATCATAACATGGCCCCTTCTCCAAATTTATTTTCTAGAACACATTTTTAAGAATCGAGAAATATTGCCGAATTATTTGAATAATTATTTCTAAAAGAGACAAAGTCTTTATCACGTCACAAATTCCACTATTCCACTTTTTAGAGGGCTCGACTCGAGTTAAGCGACAAGAGGAGAAGAAGGAGGAGAGTTTCGAAAATGAGATCTGCAAGGATAAAGATGCCGGCGAGTGGTTCAGATTGGTCGCCGGCGAGGGTGATAATTGCCGTGACGTCATTCAATGTACGAGTTCCGGTCTGCAGGCGATAAGATGCCCGGCCGGCCTGTACTTTGACATCGACAAGCAGACGTGCGACTGGAAGGACTCGGTCAACAATTGCAAACTGAAGAACAAGGAGAGAAAGGCCAAGCCTCTGCTCTACACCGAGGAACCGCTCTGCCAGGATGGATTCCTCGCGTGCGGCGACGGATCTTGCATCGAGAGAGGCCTCTTCTGTAACGGCGAGAAGGATTGCACCGATGGCTCCGACGAGAATATCTGCGGTAAATTTACGCAAGTTTGCAAGCGAAAGCGAACGCTCTACTCCTCGCAAAAGAGAAATTCGTGTCTAAAAAAATGAGCAAATGTTGCAATTTGCGATTTTTCGCCATTCCAGACATGGACAACGATCCCAACAGAGCCCCCCCATGCGATCCCGCGGTCTGCGTTCTGCCCGATTGCTTCTGCTCGGAGGACGGCACCACGATCCCCGGCGATCTCCCGGGTAAGGACGTGCCGCAAATGGTAACGATTACCTTCGACGATGCCATCAACAACAACAACATCGGCCTCTACAAGGAGATCTTCAACGGCAAGCGCAAGAACCCGAATGGCTGCGACATCAAGGCCACGTTCTTCGTCTCCCATAAGTACACCAACTACTCCGCGGTCCAGGAGATGCACAGGAAGGGCCACGAAATCGCCGTCCACTCCATCTCGTAAGTATTAACTTCATTTATCTTGACATCCTCATTTTTCTCGCCATCTCCGAAAGCCCAGACTCCGCCCGAGATGATTACGGGACTCTCTCGAGCGCGAGGAACCAGGCAATACCATTTCATAGAACTGGAGAACAGGTACACGAGCACAGGTTCCTGCGATGCATCGTCACGTCTCACGACCATAGTCATAATTGTTAAAAATCAGAACACGGTCACTACATAAAATGTTTACATGACAACTTTGGGGCAAGGCATAATGACGACGAGCGCTTCTGGTCGGACGCGACCGTCGACGATTGGGCGAAGGAGATGGCCGGCATGAGGATCATCGCCGAGAAGTTTGCCAATCTGTCGGACAACAGCGTGGTAGGCGTGAGAGCGCCGTATCTGCGAGTTGGGGGCAACAACCAGTTCACCATGATGGAGGAGCAAGCCTTCCTGTACGATTCCACCATCACTGCGGCCTTGAACAATCCCCCATTGTGGCCGTACACCATGTACTTCCGGATGCCGCACCGCTGCCACGGAAATCTTCAACACTGCCCTACTAGGTCAGTGCTATGTACCATTTGGGTCACCAGTTTTCTCATAGGAATATGTAGATATGATAATAGGAACGTTTCCAATGATGCTTTAAAGGTCGCACGCTGTCTGGGAGATGGTGATGAACGAATTGGATCGACGCGAGGACCCGCAGAACGACGAGTATCTCCCTGGCTGCGCCATGGTGGATTCCTGCAGCAACATTCTGACCGGTGACCAGTTCTACAATTTCCTCAATCACAATTTCGACCGTCACTACGAGCAGAATCGCGCGCCTCTAGGCCTCTACTTCCACGCTGCCTGGCTGAAGAACAATCCGGAGTTTCTGGACGCCTTCCTTTACTGGATCGACGAGATCCTGCAGAGCCACACCGACGTCTACTTCGTGACGATGACCCAAGTGATTCAGTGGATTCAGAATCCGCGCACCATCACCGAATCGAAGAACTTCGAGCCCTGGCGGGAGAAGTGCGTGGTGGAGGGTCCACCAGCGTGTTGGGTGCCTCATACCTGCAAGCTGACCTCCAAGGAGGTGCCCGGGGAGACCATTAACCTCCAGACTTGCGTGCGCTGCCCCAACAATTATCCTTGGGTGAACGATCCGACCGGTGATGGCTTCTTCTAAGCTGCCGAGGGCGCGATCCTCTTTCTCGTCCAAGTCAAGTCCCTCCTCTTCTTCCTTCCTCTCTGTTCTCGATCAGGTAGGTTTTCTTTTCTCCAATCTCGAGCTGAGGAACGCGTCACAAATCCTAGCGATTCAATGGGACGCTGGATATCCATCGAAGCATCAGTATCCTCGAAAATAACGGTACCAGAAGGCCTACCAGAGAGAAGAGAAAATATCGTCGTCGACCCGTTAGACTCTGGCAACTCCGCTCTAGTTGCCAATAATTTTGCTGTTTTATTGTTGAGAACAATGTATCTGTGATGATTAAGTTCTGTTCGATTAAGAACTGGAACACCACGTCTAATGGATTGAAGACGAATAAAACGAAAGGAGGCCTTCTGTCCACCTTGCATTCTCTTCGACGTTTGACGTTTAACTTCATTTTTATCAGATTGAAAAATATTATTAAAAAAAAAATTATTGCACTATTATTCGAGAAACTCGTAAAAAGAATTTTTTTACGCGTACCCTATCAGCTGACAATTAAATTGACATTCATACGCCAGCAATCTGTGATAGACACCCGAGAGAGAGACGACGTTCTCGAAGCCCCCGAGGCGACGATGACGATGACGACAACGAGATTCGCGCGCATTCCATTCGAAATCGGCATAAAAGCAAGCAAAACAAAATGTCGCCCCACCCGATCCCATGAGGAGAAATCGCGGATCCCCTTCGATGGCGGCGACTGGGCGATCCGCGAGTGGGATTCCGTGTGTAATATAATCTGTGTCCCCTTCTCATTCCCTCTTTTCTTTCTCGCACCTCTGATTTCTCGGCCGATATCGATCTATCGGCGAATATGAGTCTTCCTTTAATCCTCCCCCCCTCCCTCGACGGAAGTAATACACGAAGGCCGCCAGATTAATTGTTCCCCGATTCGAAGTGTGCCCTTACTTTTTTAAGGGTTCCGCCGATCTATATGTATAAATTTATATACAGGGTGTCACTTAATTGGCGCCCATTATTTATTTAGCGATATTCCTCGTGGAAAAGTCCTGAACCAAATGAAAAAAATTTGAAATCATTTTTTCTTTTAATCCATTTTTTTCTTCTATAAAGCAAAAAAATTTTATTTTGCATTAAAAATCATATTTCTTCCATTAAAAGAGTTTCCTTAAAGAAAAATTCGTAAAGGTTGGTGCAACTTTGCTCAGTAATTACCGCTTTATTAAGCGATAATTATAGGGAAAAAAGAATGGTTCAGGACTTTTCGACGCAGTTTTCCACGAGGAATATCGCTACAAAAATAGTGGGCGCCAATTAAGTGACACCCTGTACATATATATATGGAAATTAAATATTGTATATGTATATTTGTAAAAGTAAGTGATACTACCAACCTAGCGTTCCCTCGATGTGAACCTTTGAATAAAAAATTCTGAGAAATCTCACACACGAAGTGGTCTGTCTCCTTTCTTTCTTCTTCCCCTGCACGCGCTCGTCGTATTATTCATTACGTTCGATCGTTCGATAATGGAATGGAAAGTGGAGTACGCTTAGACCTCGCAAACTTGACCGCCAAACCGGGTCAAGATTCGTTTCTAAAATGCAAGGCAAGTGAGAGGACGGACGTTTCTTCATTCATTCGTTCGTTAATTTTCTCGCTACTTTATTCGCGATCGATCGTAAGGACCTCGTAAAGATCAAAGACACCCGAGTGTTAATCGGGGAATTAATCATGCGTGTCGGAAATCTCGTTCAAATCGCGATCTCGCCGATCTGTCTTCTTTCTCTCTCTCTCACAAAAAAAAACGAAAATATTTTTTTTTTCAGTCAATTTGCGTCTGTTCGATGTTAAATGTCCCGATACGAGATCGCAATGTGTGCCACACGTGTAAACACACATCGCGAATACGAGAGACCGATTTATGCGATGACGAAAACCTCATTCCGGTTTCGTGCTTGCTCTGAAAATCTCGCTCGCGTGTCTCGGCTGCCATCCAGCCGCCGTCGCGGCCTTGATCTGAATGCGATGATATCGATGACGCGAAGAATTAAGAGAGACCCGATCCTCCCACGCTTTGAGAAAACCGCCCCAGGAAAGCACTCGGAATTTCGAGAGCGTCGGCGACAATCCGAGCGATCGTTTATCTGTCCGATTGTATTGTCCTATCGATTATATTTGTATATCCTTAACTGTCGGTCGTGTTTCAGCATAATTAATTTTTCTTCGATTCACGGTAAAAAATATTTTGTATTTCTGTTAAAAATGTTCAGACTCAACGAATATAAAATTAAATATAACTAATATAATTGGCAATAAGAGTCTAATGCGGTTAATATTACATAGATAATTTATTAAAAATTCAAATAAAGATATTCATTGAATAAATATAAATGTGAACGAATCGCGAACGTTTCGACCCTATTTTTGGGTCATCTTCAGCGCAACAAGAAGGCAGATTATAAAGTCAGGTTATTACAATAATTTTTTTAAATAGTTAAAACAATGATAAAGAATTAAACTACAATATTTTTTAATTCTTTACCATTGTTTTAACTATTTAAAAAAATTATTGTAATAACCTGACTTTATAATCTGCCTTCTTGTTGCGCTGAAAATGACCCAAAAAATAGGGTCGAAACGTTCGCGATTCGTTTACATTTATATTTATTCAATGAATATCTTTATTTAAATTTTTAATAAATTATCTGTGTAATATTAACCGCACTAGACTCTTATTGCCAATTATATTAGTTATATTTAATTTTGTATTTCTGTTGAAATTTTCTCGTGTAAAAATTTTTACGTTCAATTTTTAACATACTCTTATGTTAATGTAACATATTATCGTTGCGTTATTTTGACATTTCTGCGTTGAGTTAATATTCACCGTTTCTAAGAGTTAAAATAACACAATTAATATGTAAATGCACGAATTTTTGATGAAATATGTTATATGTTAAAATGAACAGATAAGTTGTGTTATTTTTCTCTCTATAACAGTTTCCATATGTTAAATCGACATATCTCTTCCGTTATTTATCATAAAAATGTAAGAATAACATTTTCTTTTAATTAAATTTAACATTATAAATATGTTAATTTAACATCAATTTTATTTCCAGATAAAATTTAAGTGTTACACTTTTGTGTTAATTTTTAAACATATTACTAGTGTTATTTATTTACATACTTGCCTTCTGTTAAATTAACATTAAAATTAGAGTAGATAAATTGGGACATGTGAAATATGTTAAATTTAACACAAAATTTTTTACTGTGTTATTATTATTATTAGAATAATTTGCAAACAATAAACGTTGCTCGAAATCCAGAATTGCCAGATACGAATGAAACTTATTCGCATCTTTTTCTCACAATCAGCAATAATATTCCACGAGATATTTCCAAATTCTTAACAATGTTTAAATTTAATATTTACTTATATCTTTCCTTACCCATAATTTAAAAAAGTTTGCAAAGTAAATAAGAGGAATGTCAAATCGATACAACTCGAGACGCAGCGAATAAAAGTACATCCTGAGAGAAAAAGTTCTTTCTCTCGCCAAGAATTAAATCGCGATAAAGCGAAAAGCGCATTTACAATAGCTCGCAATAAAGCGGATGATTCTTGAGTGGCTCTTCGCTTCTCCTGTCTTAAGCTGTTATCAAATTTGCCTTGCTAATTAAGGCTAATTAAGGATTATACAGCAGGATTATGCCGTTACGGCAGACGTTGTCGGGAACAACGTTAGTATACGTTCGACAATAATGCAGGACGTCGTTTTGCCTGCAAATCGTTTCCATCGCGCCTCAGGCGAGCCTATCCGCCAGGAATCGAAGAAAAAGAAAGGATTCGCGCGGCAGAGAACGGCAGAAAAATAATGAGAATCTCATGAAATACCACAAGCGTCGATTGGCAACGGTTGCATTCCGATGCAGCCTCTCTTTCGTTGCCGTTTCATCGCTTCCACGCGTCGAGACGAGCTTAATCGACGATAGCAAAGGATATGCCATCGTTGATTCCAAGGGACTTCTCTCTATCTCCCCCCCGAGCAACAGGTTTCTCAATTACAATCGTGTACGATAAATTACAACAATGAACGCGGCCACAATTTTTAATCACAATCGTAAACGACAGATTACACATGATTAACTGCGCATCTTTTTTATTTTCTGATCCGTTTCTTAATTTAAACACTATTATATTCAAAGTTAGTGTATATTTGGTTGTATATTTACACGATAAATTACAACAATAAATGCGACTGTAATTCTCAATCATAATCGTAAGCGACAGATTACACATGATTAACTGTGTATCTTTTTTATTTTCCGATTCGCTTCTTAATTTTAACGCTATTATATTCAAAATTAGTGTATATTTGGTTGTATATTTACACGATAAATTACAACAATAAACGCGACTGCAATTCTCAATCACAATCGTAAACGACAGATTACACATGATTAACTGCGCATGTTTTTTATTTTCCGATCCGCTTCTTAATTTTAACGTTATTATATTCAAAATTAATGTATATTTGAGTGTACACGATAAATTACAACAATAAACGCGATTGCAATTCTCAATCACAATCGTAAACGACAGATTACACATGATTAACTGCGCATGTTTTTTATTTTCCGATCCGTTTCTTAATTTTAACGTTATTATATTCAAAATTAACGTACATTTGGTTGTATATTTTATACAATAAATTACAACAATAAACGCCGCAATTTTTAATCACAATCGTAAATGACAGATTACACATGATTAACTGCGTATCTTTTTTATTTTCCGATTCGTTTCTTAATTTTAACGTTATTATATTCAAAATTAATGTATATTTGGTTGTATATTTTATACGATAAATTACAACAATAAACGCGACTGCAATTCTCAATCATAATCGTAAGCGACAGATTACACATGATTAACTGCGCATCTTTTTTATTTTCCGATCCGCTTCTTAATTTTAACGCTATTATATTCAAAATTAGATTATATTTGAATGTATACGATAAATTACAACAATAAACGAGGTCGCAATTCTCGATCGTAAGCGACAGATTACACATGATTAACTGCGCATTTTTTTAATTTTCCTATTTGATTCTTAATTTTAATACTATTATTTTCAAAATTAGTGTATATTTGGTTGTATATTTTATACGATAAATTACAACAATAAACGCGACTGCAATGCTCAGTCATAATCGTAAGCAACAGATTACACATGATTAACTGCGCATCTTTTTTATTTTCCGATTCGCTTCTTAATTTTAATGTTATTATATTCAAAATTAATGTATATTTGGTTGTATATTTTATACGATAAATTACAACAATAAACGCGACTGCAATTCTCAATCATAATCGTAAGCGATTACACATGATTAAATGCGCATCTTTTTTTATTTTCCGATTCGCTTCTTAATTTTAACGCTATTATATTCAAAATTAGATTATATTTGAGTGTATACGATAAATTACAACAATAAACGCGACTGCAATTCTCAATCACGATCATAAATGACAGATTACACATGATTAACTACGCATCTCTTTTATTTTCCGATCCGCTTCTTAATTTGAACGCTATTATATTCAAAATTAGTGTATATTTGATGGTATATTGTACACGATAAATTACAATAATAAACGCGGTCGCATTATTCTTCCTTTGTTCACTCAAGTGTCTAATACGTTTCATAATCGGTGGCAAGTATTTTTATATATATTCTTGGTGTAAATTCTTTGTCGGATAATTTTCCTGCGTCACGCATGAATGGGAGGTCCCACCCACGATCAAGTGCCATTTATCCACGGAAAGAATGTCGATAGTTTTCGCAACAATAAAGGCGGCATCTTTAAAATAGCTCCCTGATAGCACTCATCGATCAACCTTTCTCCGCACTAAATATTTCATGGAAATCGATGAAAATTTCTATACAATGTCGAATCACTTAAGATACAATTGTAACTGATGACTATCATAAATGGCAAACATTGTAAAAGCGTTTAAATCTTTTAAAATATTTAATAATTACGTGAATTATTTTAATAGATTACATTAATCTGGATTTATTAGAGAAATATTCTACTATCGAATTTTTTGTATCGAGTGAACCTTTCTTTCCAATCAGTCAAAAAATTTCGTTTTACATAAATTAATTGCATATCGTTAACTGCTCTTAATTAAAGGCAATTTAATGGAAATGCATACAGCTAGCTTAACGACCGAGTATAAAAAGACGACGTTGGTTCCCTACGTACCGGGTAGGACGAATTTTCTCTTCTACTTTGCTGTAGAATGCATTACCTCCCAATAAGATACAACGATGCTAAACGACAGCCTGAAAATCTCGCGTAAGCGAAAGTAGAGAAAGCTGCGTATCTCGTGAAGCCACGAGCAAGGCCGCCGTTTAAAGATGAAACACGCCTAACGGCGCCATCCAGATGGCAGAATCACGTGCGAGCCTTCCAGATGGGCCACCGGGTATTTATTAATCGCGTGTGCGCGCACCAAATCGATTATCTTCGAACGTAATAAAAATTTCATGGACCCTGCGAACGAGGTCCCCTATCATTGGGTCCCGAGTTTATCGCATTCATAAATATTGCGATATTTTTTTCCATTTTGACGTATCTTTACGCGATTATACACAGTAAAAAAGTTTGTGTTAAATTTAACATATTTCACATGTCCCAATTTATCCACTCTAATTTTAATGTTAATTTAACAGAAGGCAAGTATGTAAATAAATAACACAAGTAATATGTTTAAAAATTAATACAAAAGTGTAACACTTAAACTTTATTTGGAAATAAAGTTTATGTTAAATTAACATATTTATAATGTTAAATTTAATTAAAAGAAAATGTTATTCTTACATTTTTATGATAAATAACAGAAAAGATATGTCGACTTAACATATGGAAACTGTTATAGAGAGAAAAATAATACAACTTATCTGCTCATTTTAACTTATAACATATTTCATCAAAAATTCGTGCATTTACATATTAATTGTTGTTTTAATTCTTAGAAACAGTGAATATTAACTCAGAAATGTCAAAATAACGCAATGATAATATGTTACATTAATATAAGAGTGTGTTAAAAATTTAACACAAAAATTTTTACACGAGAAAATTTTAACAGAAATACAAAATGTTTTTTACCGTATATAAGAATATTTAAAAATATTTCGTACTTTTGTAATAAGTAAAATTACATTGATCGAGTCTCTAATTTCAATATATTAGATACGTTCAACTGAAATATACTTAATTCAGTGTGTGTTGAATGCGTACCATGTATATTAATTATTACATATTTTATACGATAAAAAACACGATAAAAAACATTTTGTATTTCTGTTAAAATTTTCTTGTAAAAATTCTTGTGTTAAATTTTTAACATACTCTTATGTTAATGTAACATATTATCGTTGCGTTATTTTGACATTTCCTTGTTGAGTTAATATTCACTGTTTCTAAGAATTAAAACAACACAATTAATATGTAAATGCACGAATTTTTGATAAAATAATTAAGTTATATATTAAAATGAACAGATAAATTGTTATTTTTCTCTCTATAACAGTTCCCACATGTTTGATCGACATATCTCTTCTGTTATTTATCATAAAAATGTAAGAGTAACATTTTCTTTTAATGAAATTTAACATTATAAATATATTAATTTAACATAAACTTTATTTCCAGATAAAGTTTAAGCGTTACACTTTTGTGTTAATTTTTCAACATATTACTTTTGTTATTTATTTACATACTTGCCTTCTGTTAAATTAACATTAAAATTAGAGTAGATAAATTGTGGATAAATTTCTAAGAGTTAAAACAACACAATTAATATGTAAATGCGTGAATTTTTAATGAAATATGTTATATGTTAAAATGAACAGATAAGTTGTGTTATTTTTCTCTCTATAACAGTTCTACATGTTAGATCGACATATCTCTTCTGTTATTTATCATAAAAATGTAAGAATAACATTTTCTTTTAATTTAATTTAAGTGTTACACTTTTGCATTTTTAAACATATTACTTGTGTTATTTATTTACATACTTGCCTTCTGTTAAATTAACATTAAAATTAGAATTGGATAAATTGGGACATGTGAAATATGTTAAATTTAATACACAATTTTCTACTGTATACTTAAATTGTTTCCTTCTTAACGAATATTCGTATCTTGTCGATTATAAATTTTAGATGAAAAATATCTAAGAAGAGCGCTCGCAATTTGCGAAGCAATCTACCAGCAATGCAATCGCAAGGTTCTCTGTATGCAAAGTCGCGTATGCTGCATTATTAACAATAATTCGCGATCCCGAGGAGAACGAAGATAGGGGATGCGATTTCGGTGACCGGCCCGCTGCACTTCCTGGGCTAAATAAGGCACGTGACGCATACGAGCGCAAGAATCCCGATAATGGAATATTTAATAATTTCGTTGCTCGACTGGCGGCGCGCTTCGAAACGAAACGAAACGAAGAAATCGAAGCGAGCCGGTGAAATTGACGCCTACTAGGTCAGTGGGTGACGGAAGACGAGTATGACGTGTATTCGTCTATCTGCTTTGCCGAGTCTTGTTTTTAGTCGGCGCCAATGTAGATAAACATCCGGCAGCGGCTCCTATCTCTACGCCGTTAATTGAAATTCTCCTTGCCGTTCGAGGGAGGGACTTCAGGACCGGAGATTTTCTCGGAGCAATGCTCAATTTCACCGGTGAAGATATCACGATGGCTCATTTAAAAATAAATTCCACTTAGTGAGAGAGAAAACAACGAATTTATGAATAAACATCGCGGAATGTGAGAGTCTTCAGTGATTTTGCAAAGTGTACGGAATAAATTATAAATGCGTTTTATTTATATTTATTTATAGTATACGCATGATGTAAAATTATTACTTGAGCGAGACATAAAGGAATTAAGAATGTTTTGTATGTACAATCCCAGCAAAAAGTAGCTTAAAATCAATATTGACGAATATCCAACGAACGTTGAAGTATCTCGTAATGTCATTGAAATGAATTATTACACGACTATTGTATCGATAAAGTATTTTTCTTCGACGTATTTATCAAGAGAAGTGAGGAATTTATTAATTATTATATCAATTCCATGTAAAATTTAATTAATATACGTATAAATGTTATTTTGAAATAATATTTATCTGACAGATTTGTCAATATTTTAAAGTGTAACATAAAAGATGACATTTTCGTAAAATATCGAAACGATATGATAATTATATGAATTTTCGCGAGGTTGTGCGCAACGATAATCCGTCAATTTTTACAATATTAACATCCGGTTTGCTGTTGCAGTAAAATATATTTACACTTTGATCACTAATTTTTTCAAGCCTGCAAAATATATACATATGCGATCGAAATTTATATTTCTGGAATGCGTTTATCCCAATTAGTATCAGAAGACACAATAATGTTTGGCGACACAATAATGTTTATATTTAAAATATTTTTAAATATATTTTTAAATATAAATAATTTATTTTTAAGGATGCTTTGTATGTAAAATCCCAGCAAAAAGTAGCTGAAAATCAATATTGACAAATATATCCACTTTTGATGTATTTTGAGTATGAGAAATTGCGTGGAATATTACAATTTGATCTTAGCTACAGTGCAGAGATGTATTTTCTAATATTTATTGCGTTTTTACTGAAATATTCCAAAATTTATTAATTGAAATGATTAACTTTTGGCAGAGAATTTCGCTTGTGTCAGATACATGGCTAATTTCATTGAATTATATTTAATATCTTTTTAACCAGTTAGTATTTGTATAATATTATTTGACCAAATATTTCCTCTGTATCTAAACTTTTGCAAATTTTAAAAAAATTTTGAATATTATTTCCATTTTGTCATTTGTATCGACGTGGTTATACGTTTCCTATAAGAACACATGTTAATTCGGTGCAAATTAAAATCCTTATAACTTGTGAATCGATTTAAAAATTATAATGAAGATTCTAAACATATGTAAGGACATTCTGTACAATTTTCATTAAATTCTCAATATTTTGAAAATAGATACAAAACATCCTTAATCGAAATGATTAACTTTTGGCAGAGAATTTCGCCTTGTGTCAGATACATGGCTAACTTCATTAAATTATATTTAATATCTTTTTAACCAGTTAATACTTGTATAATATTATTTGACCAAATATTTCCTCTGTATCTAAACTTTTGCAAATTTTAAACAAATTCTGAACATTATTTCCATGTGGTTTTGTCATTTAAATCGACGTGGTTATACGTTTCCCATAAGAACACATGTTAATTCGGTGCAAATTAAAATCCTTATACCTTGAATCGATTTAAAAATTCTACTGAAGATTCTAAACATATGTAAGGACATTCTGTACAATTTTCATTAAATTCTCAATATTTTGAAAATAGGTACAAAACGTCCTTAAATAATAATACGAATAAAATATTTCCAAAAATGTAATTATCGTGTAATTATCGTTATAAAAAAAAACAATGACAAAATGTCAAGTACGATAATGATTTCTATCATTACGAGATGCAATCAGCTTGGTCATCAGCTTCAAGGCTGCACTATTCTGACGATTCAAAAAAGAATGTCCTTCGAGCCGGATTTGAACCAGCGACCTATGGATATCTACCTTAATGAAGCTACCTCTACAGTCCACCGCTCTACCAACTGAGCTATCGAAGGCTTCTGATGAAGCTTGCTTAGGTAACACACATCTTCCAAGAGCCTTTATCTATAACTATAAATAACACACTTATTGTCGCAATATCTTCAATTCAAACAAAGTGTAAAATAAAATATCCTTAAATCAAATTTAAAGAAATAATTTATAAAATTTATGTTCTTTAGAAAAATAATTATTACAAATCATCGTGCGTCTACTATTTTTCTATGAAACTATGAAAGATAACGTACATTTCTACAGGAACATAAACAATTATTTATAATGCGATCTTATTATAATTATTAAATAGATTTAAAAGAAAAAATTCTTGAAAAAGACATGATGAAAAATTTTTCAAACTGAATTTTCTTCAATTAGCTGCTTATGAATGATTATTTTTGAAAATAATCTTAATTACTATCAGCTCTTTATCGAATTTTAATGCGTAAGATCAGAGAGATTTCATATAACCATCTGTGAAAATGATCTTTACAAGCAATATTCCATTATTTTTATCGGTGAAATTATTGAAAGTGTACCTTTTATATCTATCTAGCACATTAAATATCTTTTTCTTACGTGTGTATCGTGCATCTACATCTTACAGAGTTTCAGGCATGCGATGAATGGTAATTGATTATTTTTCTGGAAGACATTAATAACTGCCTTAGGCAAATTCGAAAATATTTTCTTTAACATTATATCACATCTTAATTTGAAATTATTGAAATATAATAAATGCCTGTTGCCTCTAAAAATTTTTCCATAACGAATTAAAATACACATTAGAAAGAAATTAAATTCGAAGAAATCTCGCTTTCTAGAAAAAAATGCGCTTCGAGCTAGAGTTGAATAATCTTCAGCAATAAAAAAAAAATACCGGATTTATTTCAACAATCTACCTCCGCCCAAAATTATATCTTTTGAAATCGAAAGTAAGCAAAAATTTTCCTTCGAGCCGGAGTCGAACCAGCGACCTATGGATGCCTTTTATCACACAAACAATCAAACAACTACAGTCCACCGCTCTACCAACTGAGCTATCGAAGGCTGTTGCTAATTTTATTTAATTATATCGTTATAAAAAAATTTATAATTATAATATATAATTTTTATTATTATAACATATAATTTTTATTATTATAATATATAATATTAATATTACTATTAATATATATTATTATAATAATATTATTATAATATATAATTTATTTTTATTTTAAATTTATTTATAATAATTTAGAATTTATTTTTAATATATAATTTATTTTTATTTATTAATTTATTTTAAAAACGAGCAGATAGCCCTCACTGGAGGCTTTTTATAAATTTTTTTTATAACGATATAATTTTAAAAATTTTATAAATTTTATAATATAATTTTAAAAATTTTAAAAATTTTTTTTATAACGATATAATTAAATGAAATTAGCCTTCGATAGCTCAGTTGGACTAGGCTGCAATCAATCACTGGTAGAATGGCAATTTACAAGACAACAGTAATAAAAATTTACAACATCGCAGGGACGCATAAGTCGTGTTTTTTTGCGACCGCGATATTAATATAACACTTTCGTCGTAAGACAGGTAGAGACCGTAATAATAAAACATGTTCCGCTACCGGCGTTACACGAGCGTTCCGCCTGAACGAGCAGAATTTCCTTCTCTCGATTCCGAGTCTGCGAGAGAGATTATCGTCAAGTCGACGTTTATGCGAAATAAACCGCGTTATGATAACGAGGGACAAATTGCCAGGTGGATTGCCTTCTGGTGGCGACCGGCAGACTCCACCTGACGGAAAACCCGCCTCCGGGTGAAGCGAAAACTCAATCAATGGAAAGCGATTATGCAGATTCCATTCTCCAAAGCAGAAGCGAGTCACGGCATTTTCACCTGCGGCAAAACTCGCGATGAGATCGTTACATTCGCGTTAACCCTTTCCTCTTCTTCCTTCTCCGGGGACTCCTGGAACGGTTTAATTGACGCATTTCGCATCCGACTTTCTTAGTCTGTCCGATTAATTTGCCTGCTAATTCGATCGCATTTGACATCTAGTCGAGATTCACGTTGTTTCAAGTGATAGCTCAGAGTCCTAAAATAAAGCTGCACTGTTCTTGAAGCACGCGACACACCTCGTTGCCTTACCCACGTGCATTCCAATCGCTTTTCTCCAGGAGGAGATTGTTTTCTGGTAACGAAACCGCAGATTGATGAGGAGCGAGCGCTCCGATTTTATTAGTCATTAAGGAGATGTCGGAGTTTTGTTTTACCGATAAAATATCATATCTCATTTTTGTCCGAAATTATTTTATTAATTGCGCAGAATAATAAATGCTTCTCCCCGATTAAAGTAACATAGAGAACATAGTAAAAAATTTTGTGTTAAATTTAACATATTTCACATGTCCCAATTTATCCACTCTAATTTTAATGTTAATTTAACAGAAGGCAAGTATGGAAATAAATAACACTAGTAACATGTTGAAAAATTAACACAAAAGTGTAACGCTTAAATTTTATCTGGAAATAAAGTTTATGTTAAATTAACATATTTATAATGTTAAATTTATTTAAAAGAAAATGTTATTCTTACATTTTTATGATAAATAACGGAAGAGATATGTCGATTTAACATATGAAAACTGTTATAGAGAGAAAAATAACACAACTTATCTGTTCATTTTAACATATAACTTATTTCATCAAAAATTCGTGCATTTATATATTAATTGTGTTATTTTAACTCTTAGAAACGGTGAATATTAACTCAACGCAGAAATGTCAAAATAACACAACGATAATATGTTACATTAACATAAGAGTATGTTAAAAATTTAACACAAAAATTTTTATACGAGAAAATTTCAACAGAAATACAAAATGTTTTTTACCGTGAATTAAAGCGAGAATCTCCTAATTCTATGTTAAAAATTAAGAAAAAATTGAAAAATTACAGCTTTTTATCGATTTCTGAAGTCAAATCGTAACAATATTTGCTTTGTATGCTTTGTACAAAATAAGATAGATTCCCGCTAGAGATTGTATGAAGGAATATAAATGAATTTTTAGAAATGAGTTTAGAAGGTTTAAGTAAATAAATCGAAATCTTTTTCATTAGGCTTCTAAACTCATTTCCAAAAATTCATTTATATTGCTTCATACAATCTCTAGCGGAACCTATCTTATTTTGTGCATAAAAACTGCAAAACTTTTATATTAAGCAAATATTGTTATGACTTTTTAGAAATGAGTTTAGAAGGTTTAAGTAAATAAATCGAAATCTTTTTCATTAGGCTTCTAAACTCATTTCCAAAAATTCATTTATATTCCTTCATATAATCTCTAGCGAGAACCTATCTTATTTTGTGCATACAAACTGCAAAACTTTTATATTAAGCAAATATTGTTATGGACTTTTTAGAAATGAGTTTAGAAGGTTTAAGTAAATAAATCGAAATCTTTTTCATTAGGCTTCTAAACTCATTTCCAAAAATTCATTTATATTCCTTCATACAATCTCTAGCGGAAACCTATCTTATTTTGTGCATAAAAACTGCAAAACTTTTATATTAAGCAAATATTGTTATGACTTTTTAGAAACGAGTTTAGAAGGTTTAAGTAAATAAACCGAAATCTTTTTCATTAGGCTTCTAAACTCATTTCCAAAAATTCATTTATATTCCTTCATACAATCTCTAGCGGGAACCTATCTTATTTTGTGCATAAAAACTGCAAAACTTTTATATTAAGCAAATATTGTTATGACTTTTTAGAAATGAGTTTAGAAGGTTTAAGTAAATAAATCGAAATCTTTTTCATTAGGCTTCTAAACTCATTTCCAAAAATTCATTTATATTCCTTCATACAATCTCTAGCGAGAACCTATCTTATTTTGTGCATAAAAACTGCAAAATTTTTATATTAAGCAAATATTGTTGTGACCTTTTTACGATTTTCCAATTTTTTTTTAATTTTTAATATAAAATCAGGAGCTTCCCGCTTTGTTTCTGTACTTTAATCGTAGAGGAGCATTTATTATTTTGTGCGACTAATAAAAAGATTTCGGACAAAAATGAAATATAACATTTTATCGATAAAACAGAACTCCATCCCTTTAAAATACAATAGAATCGTTATAACTTTCATCGACAGGAGTAGCCCTTTCGAATGGACCGACGTGTTTTCCTTCGGACCCAAGCAAGGACGAGACCGGAAGATTGATCGAACGAACAATCATTGCTCGACCTCGAGACTATCTTGTCAGTGTCACGAGAGTGCAAATTTCTCGCGATCGATAATCCGACATCGTCCTTGCTATCAGCTCGTTTCAGCTTTTATTACATGCGTTTTAACGGTGATTGAGAGACGCGATATCAAAAGAATTTTTCTACAGTGAAAGGCACAAAGAGCGCCTTTTTGTTTCGAGCGCTTGTTAATAGATTCCTGATTGATATCTCTCTTTCTTTCCTTAATGTCACGGTACTTTTTATTAAATATTGATGAAAGATAATTAACGATATTTTTTTAATTAACTCATTTGTATTTCCAGGAAGAAAAACGCGCGTCTTCCTGCTTTTATATTATATTTGCAGGAATTTCTCGCTATTACTCGATGATCAGATGTTATAGAGATTTCTATAAAAAAGTGTACGAGGAGTTATATGAAAGAATATTTTTATCGGCTTCACAGAGAATCTTTAAAATGAAAACGAAATTGAATTTAAAAATGATGCGAGAAAGCACTCGAGTGTCTTCCACTATCGCTTTCAACTTTCAACTCTCCGTAACCATCGTGCTCTCTCTCTGCTCGATGAGTTCTTTTTTTTAATGTCACTGAATATATATCAACGATGTAACGTGACACGTTTATTACGACACGTTTATTACGACACCTCTTATTATCTAAAGGGGCATCTTGCGAGAGAAAAAGAGAGAATATGTAGAGAGGAACGATATATGTATAATCATCTGGATGGAATACTGTGCTCAGAAGCATTATTTACTACGTGATTTTCTTAACTACATATTCGCATTATCCAATCGATCATGAATAAAGTGGATTATGATTGCCGAGTAACGGACTATCTCTTTATTTTCTTGCTTGAAGGACTAGATAATAAAGTACTATTAACGTTACGCGCGCATATCATCCTGTAGAAGATATCATAACAGTTGTTTAGTAATTTAATTATAATTAAATATTAATATAATTATAATTATATATTAAATATAATTATATATAATATATAATTACATATTAAATAGAATTATAATTAATATAATTATAATTACATATTAAATAGAATAATAAAATCATAATTTTAATAATATGTCTAATTGCAAAGTATTTAACATGAAAAAATATTTTAATATTATACATGTATGTATATCGTAAAATGAAGTATAATACAGAGATCTTACATGAAAATTTATTTATAATATATTATATTATAATATATCAATTATATATTATATTATATAATATATTATAATACAATATAATATATTATAATATATCAATTTCTAATTAAATAACGTACAAGAAAATTAAATGTAATTTGCATTCAAATGCAAATCATTATCTAACAGCGAATCGTCGGCCGTATTGTACATACGAGCTATTTAAGGATGTTTTGTATGTATAATTTTAGCAACAAATAGCTGAAAATCAATATTGACGATATTGATGAATATTGACAATAATGATATCGACAATATTGACGAATATATCCTTTTGATGTATTTTGAATATGAGAAATTATGTGGAATATTACAATTTGATCTTAGCTACAGTGCAGAGATTATTTTTTAATATTTTTGGCGTTTTTACTGAAATATTCGGAATTTTGTTAATCGAAATAATTTGACAGAGAATTTTGCCTTGTGTCAGATACATAGCTAATTTCATTGAATTATATTTAATATCTTTTTAATCAGTTAGTACTTGTATAATATTATTTGTCCAAATATTATATTTTCTCTGTATCTAAACTTTTGCAAATTTTAAACAAATTCTGAATATTATTTCCATGTATTTTTGTCATTTGAATCGACGTGGTTTCCCATAAGAACACATGTTAATTCAGTGCAAATTAAAATCCTTATAACTTGTGAACGCTTTAGTGAATCGATTTAAAATTGTACTGAAGATTCTAAACATATGTAAGGATTCGATACAATTTTTCATTAAATTCTCAATATTCTGAAAATAGATACAAAACATCCTTAATCGAAATGATTAATTTTTGGCAGAGAATTTCGCCTTGTGACAGAAACATGGCTAACTTCATTGAATTATATTTAATATCTTTTTAACCAGTTAATACTTGTATAATATTATTTGGCCAAATATTTCCTCTGTATCTAAACTTTTGCAAATTTTAAACAAATTCTGAATATTATTTTCATGTATTTTTGAATCGACGTGATTATACATTTCCCATAAAAACACATGTTAATTCGGTGCAAATTAAAATCCCTATAATTTATGAATGATTTAATGAATCGATTTAAAAATTGTACTGAAGATTCTAAACATATTTAAGGATATTTTGTACAATTTTCATTAAATTCTCAATATTCTAAAAATAGCTACAAAACATCCTTAATCGAAATGATTAATTTTTGGCAGAGAATTTCGCCTTGTGACAGAAACATGGCTAACTTCATTGAATTATATTTAATATCTTTTTAATTAGTTATATTTAATATCTTTTTAATTAGTTAGTACTTGTATAATATTATTTGTCCAAATATTTTCTCTGTATCTAAACTTTTGCAAATTTTAAACAAATTCTGAATATTATTTCCATGTGTTTTTGAATCGATACGTTTCCCATAAGAACACATATTAATTCGGTGCAAATTAAAATCCTTATAACTTGTGAATCGATTTAAAAATTGTACTGAAGATTCTAAACATATGTAAGGACATTCTGTACAATTTTCATTAAATTCTCAATATTTCGAAAATAGTTACAAAACATTCTTAACGGGATATTCCAGCTGCATCTCGTTGCAACATCATCGCATTATTCTTAACCAGGGTCATTCTCAAACTTACACATACAAAAATCTCTTTCGGTTGATAATCCACGAAATCTCACCAAAAACCTGGTGACGAATCTCATCGAGAGATTTCGTCGAATTTAATATATTATTCTTTCTTTCATCCCTCGCATCTTTTCGCCCCTTCTTCCTAGCTTTTCGATTTTGGCTCTGGATGGCAAGACATGTATGACAGTTTGACAGTAAAAGTTTTTGGCGCGTTCTTACGTTCTCGAAGTGTCAATAAGTACGACACGAAAACCGCACAGGTATGCTCGCCCCGAGGCCTTAATCGCCCGGAGGACACGATCCTCCGAGCTATAGACTTCCAAAAAGTCCATGTCAGCTAAACGAGAGATAGATACGATCGGCATGAGTTATAATTCTTCCCCAGGGACAATCCAATCCACGTGTCATGCATCAACACGAAATGTCCGGAGTCGTTCGAGATTATTCAAAAAAGACGTCGCGAATTGTTTTCGAATTCTTACGGAACGATTAAGAAACCTGTCTAATGAAGATTTAAATGCAATGCGAATAAGAGGAAAGTAGAATCTTCTCTCGTTTAATTCTTAGGACTCTCTTCAGTAACGAGCCAAGTTCTTTAGTGTGTTTTTCCTCGTCGCTCGAAACTCACACGAGGTCGCAGATAAGTTTAGAAAATTATTAAGGATCCGTCCATGAAGAGTTATGAATTTTGCGGATCGATGAATTTAGCTCTTGTTCCAGGGACACTCTGACCGTATTCTGCCTCCTTGCACCTCTTCAGGGGCAAGGTCGACCGCTCCCTACCACTGTACACGCACGTGTACGCATACAAACATGTATATATATATATATATATATATATATATATATATATATACAGTAAAAAATTTTGTGTTAAATTTAACATATTTCACATGTCCCAATTTATCCACTCTAATTTTAATGTTAATTTAACAGAAGGCAAGTATGTAAATAAATAACACAAGTAATATGTTGAAAAATTAACACAAAAATGTAACACTTAAATTTTATCTGGAAATAAATTATTTATGTTAAATTAACATATTTATAATGTTAAATTTATTTAAAAGAAAATGTTATTCTTACATTTTTATGATATATAACGGAAGAGATATGTCGATTTAACATATGGAAACTATTGTAGAGAGAAAAATAACACAACTTATCTGTTCATTTTAACATATAACTTATTTCATCAAAAATGCATTTACATATTAATTGTGTTATTTTAACTCTTAGAAACGGTGAATATTAACTCAACGCAGAAATAACACAACGATAATATGTTACATTAACATAAGAGTATGTTAAAAATTTAACACAAAATTTTTACACGAGAAAAATTCCACAGAAATACAAAATGTTTTTTATCGTGTATATATATATATATATATATACAGGATGTACTAAAAATCTGGAAACGATCGAATATTTCATAAACTATGCATTTTAGAAAGAAATATTTTAGACAAAAATTGCATGGCTTGGAGAGGGCCATAAGACAGTGTCATTGGTTTGACCTTTAAAAGTCGTTTGAAAGTCACGTGAAGGTCATCTTCAATTTTTTAAACGGAACTCTCTATTCTTTATTAGTTATTCTTGTAGCTTATCTCGAGGGCTTTCCAAAACACTATAATAAAGTATTTCTTCATTGAATACTTTTCGAGTTATGAGGCTTGAAATAATTTCTTAATTTTATAAAATCATAAAATATCTAATAAAATATTGATTTATATAAATCATAAAATATCTAGTAAAATATTGATTTATATAAATCATAAAATATCTAGTAAAATATTGATTTATAATAATAATATATAAATCATAAAATATCTAGTAAAATATTGATTTTTCGATTATCTTACTTTTATACACAAAATAATGAGAGGAATCAATTGATGTAAAAAAAATATGTAATTGTCAATTGCAAATTAATTGATTCCTCTCATTATTTTGTACATAAAAGTATTAAGTGTACATGCGCCGGAAAGATTTTTTACTTTATATTTCTACATTATAATATGCCTAAATTTATTTCCATTTATTCCTTAAATAATATACAATTTTTATACCTGAACTATAAAGGGAAGTAAATTTTTCTGCTTGCGCAGCTCCAATTTTTCTTCCATTTATTCTGCTACATCTTCTGATGGCCGCTCTCTATTTTTTTCTTTATTATTGTCCTCATGATCTGAGGAAGAGCCCATCCATTTTTTGCTCCTCTCCTTAATTTTTCTCTCGCTTTTGATAATTATGTACTTCAGTCTTGTCACATGCTGATTCATTTTGCATATTGTTCAATGTAATGTCTCGCAAATATATAATGTGAAGAGAAAAATGTTTAAACTCTTATAAGAGAGATATTAATCTTCGATATATTTAATATAAAAATTCATTGCTGATATTTGAAAATAATAAAAAGTAAATATTATATAATATTACAACCGTACAATATAATAAGCTTATTAAGGAATAACATATTTTGTAAATCCTGATGTCATCATGCCAGAATTTATACCGTTATATCATTATTTAATAATGATCTTGGAAATAATAATAATATTCTAAATTATATAATTTTGACATCTTACAAAGTTCTTTCATACGCGTTTCCATTCGCATGAAAACGATATACTATCTGAATCTCATATGTACTATTATAGATTTTACGCACATTGTAATCCTCTAGAATCCTTTTACGAATATTTAACTTACTCTGGATATTTAAGTATTATTCAATGATGTTATTAATTATAACGAATCGCGAAGCGGTATTTTTAGTTGTTAGTCAAGCTTACAAAATTTGATTCCTGTCAAACATCGACATCAAATTTATTTAATTAATTTTTTTTACGTGTCTGTATTGTTTCTCTCTTTCTCTCTCTTTTTCTCTCTCTCTCTCTTTCATTATTTTATCCAGGGCACCGTGTATCACTAACTCATCCAGCCTAACCCTGCGGCCAAACTGGTGAAAGTGACAGGAGGCAAGGTCATCTCAGGCCGCCAGAGAGTTACAAAATCGGGAATTCCTCGAAAACCGAACGACGCGACTCCACATTGCTCGGAACCACATATCGGTATTCAGCCGATCGCACGAGGATAACTTGCGCAAGGTTCATAAAAATTAAGGATTAAAAGGATCGAGGGAACATTTAATGTCACTTAGTACGTGAAACATTCTTTTGCGCCAGTAATAAAGAAAGCAACTCTTTTGGGGATTGACAAACAAGTTGCAAGAATATATTTTAGAAAAAAAAAACGTTATAAACGTTAAAAACAAACGCGATATACAGGATATCCAATTTTAAATAATACTCAAATATCTCCGAAACGAAGGAGCATTAAGGATGTTTTGTATGTACAATCCCAGCAAAAAGTAGCTGAAAATCAATATTGAGGAATATATCTACTTTTGGTGTATTTTTAATATAAGAAATTGTGTGGAATATTACAAATTGATCTTAGTGCAGAGATGTATTTTTTAATATTTATTTCGTTTTTACTGAAATATTCCGAATTTTGTTAATCGAAATGATTAATTTTTGGCAGAGAATTTCGCCTTGTGACAGATGCATGGCTAATTTCATTAAATTATATTTAATATCCTTTCAACCAATTAGTATTTGTATAATATTATTTGACCAAATATTTCCTCTGTATCTAAACTTTTGCAAATTTTAAACAAATTCTGAATATTATTTCCATGTGTTTTTGTCATTTGAATCGACGTGATTATACGTTTCCCATAAAAACACATGTTAATTCGGTGCAAATTAAAATCCTTATAACTTGTAAATCGATTTAAAAATTATACTGAAGATTCTAAACATATGTAAGGACATTTTGTACAATTTTCATTAAATTCTCAATATTTTGAAAATAGGTACAAAACATCCTTAAATAAAAAAATGTTTCAAACAAAAGTTGTATAGCTTGAAGAGGGCAATTAACAATTACATATTTTTTTTTTTAAAACGACAATGTGTTTTCTTACCAATTGCTCTCATTATTTTGTACATAAAAATATTGAGGTAAGATAATCGAAAAATGAATATTTTACAAGATATTTTACGATTTATGATTTATTTAAAATTAAGAAACGATTTCAAGCCTCATAACTCGAAAAGTATTCAATGAAGAAATACTTTATTATAGTGTTTTGGAAAGCTCTCGAGATAAGCTACAAGAATAAATAATAAAAAATAGGGGATTCCGTTTAAAAAATTGAAAGTGACTTCCGCGTGACGTTCAAACGACTTTCCATGGTCAAATTATTACCATCATCTGATGACTCCCTTCAAGCCATACAACTTTTGTTTGAAATATTTTTTTATTTAACGCACCGTTTCAGAGATATTTGAGCGTATTATTTAAAATGGGACACCCTGTATATCCTGTCCAGGTCTTTTTGAAAATAAAAATTTCTTCCAAAAACTTGATTGAAACACTTGATTGATATTGATTGCGTGGACATCGCGAATGGATATATAAATATTTCCAAAGAGAATGTAACCGGACGAGTTTGCATGAAAAACTGAAACAAATAAAAAAGGAAATAATAACGCGACTCTGACGCTCCATTTTCGCTCGACTCATATTTCCAATAAACAATTAAATTTCACCGACGATTTCTAACGTCACAGTTCGAAGAGATGTGTCGCGTTCATCTTCACGAAAGCGTGACAAGGTGGTCGTTCATTTGATTACAAAACAGATATGAGGGCCTTAAACGCATCTAATAATGCGACTGATATCTCGCAGGAAGATTTTGAATAAAATTAAGACGATTCAGAAAAGAGTTATTAATCTGGAGAAAATAATTTCGAATAAAAATATATAAATCTACTTCATTTTGTGTATCAGAGATCGCTTTCGCGCGAGACGTGTACACCATTTTTCAGCCCGAGGAAAACGGAATACGCTTCTTAGGTGCGCGTGTTCTAAGTATGAGCGTTGCATATGCATGTCGTCGTAAGGTGTAACGAATGGCAATAAAGTTATGTGGTTTTCGCGGAGAGAAAGGCGCAGAAATAATCGTCCATGGACGGATTTCCGGGATGTCACCGTACATGATCTATCATAGCCGTTTGATCAGGCGCGAAGTCCGCTTCCTCGATAGATAAGCGTGTTCGTGTCGGGTTTATCGCAAGCGACATTAAAAGATATGCAGCTATAAGAACGTTTTCCAATGTCATATACAGGGTGAGCCATTTTAATTAACGCACGCAATTATTTCGGAAACAAAGCATTTTGGAGAAAAATGTTTCAGACAAAAGTTTTATGGTTTCGAGGGGGCCATAAGATGGTATCATTGGTTTGACACTGAAGAGTCATTTGAAGGTCACGTGAAGACCACCTCAATTTTTTTAAACTGCACCCCTTATTTTTTATTACATATTCTTGTAGCTGACCTCAGAGAGCTTTCCAAAACATTATAATTAAATGTTTTTCCGTTAAGTACTTTTCGAGTTATAAGGCTTGAAATAATATCTTAATTTTACATAAATGATAAAATATCTAGTAAAATATTCATTTTTTGATTATCTTACCTTAATACTTTTATGTACAAAATAATGAGAGGAATCAATTCGGTGTAAAGAAAAACATAGTTGTTTCGAAGAAGAAATATGTAATTTGCAATTAACAATTCCATATTTTTTCTTAGAAACAACTGTATGTTTTTTTACCAATTGATTCCTCTCATATTTTGTACATAAAGTATAGGTAAGATAATCGAAAAATGAATATTTTACAAGATATTTTATGGTTTATGTAAAATTAAGAAATGATTTCAAGCCTTATAACTCGAAAAGCACTTAATGGAAAAACATTTAATATAGTGTTTTGAAGCTCTCGAGCCAGCTACAGAATATGTAATAAAAATAGAGGGTGCCATTTAAAAAATGAGTTCAGGTGACGCTTCAAATGACTCTTCGTGTCAAACCCATTGGCATAGCCTTGCAACTCGAAACATTTTCTCTAAAATGCTTTATTTCCGAAATAATTGCGTTAATTAAAATTGCTCACCCTGTATAATTTTCTAGCGCAAGAAAATGATAAATCAAGCGCGATAAAAAATATTACTCACTAAATATTATTTATTTTAAATATTTTATATTAGTTAGGGATATCACTTTTTTTTTAAAGTATGAGAAAAATGTTAAACTGTTGTTCGCGTTGCGTTAAAAAATTAGCAATTAATTTGCATACTCGATATCTTCGATTCGAAAATAAATGATTATTTTCTCTCGATAGGACTCGTCATCTTTCACCATTTTGTACAAGTAATTCCAAACCACCTTGACTTTTTAAATGGCATACGACTCAGTGGTAAAGGAATGTAAGTCAAATAGTATAACGGAATACATGGATCAATGTTGAATTTCTAAAGCCATGTGATAGCAATATTAAATAACGTACGATATGTAAATGAATTTACGATATGAATAAACAAAATCGACTTCAGATATTGAATGTATCTTATAATAAAAATAAAAATAGAAATCTTTATCATTGCATTAATAATTAATATTCTTCGCATTCTTTTTTTTGTTTTTTCGTTTTCGAATTTTAGAAAATTTAATTCCCTGTCAGAAAGTCGCTTATTTTTAATCACTATAGCTTAAGGATGTTTTGTATGTACAATCCCAGCAAAAAATAGCTGAAAATGAATATATCCTTTTGATGTATTTTGAGTATGAGAAATTATGTGGAATATTAATTTGATCTTAGCTACAGTGCAGAGATGTATTTTTTAATATTTATTGCGTTTTTACTGAAATATTTCGGATTTTATTAATCGAAATGATTAACTTTTGGCAGAGAATTTCGCCTTGTGTCAGATACATAGCTAATTTCATTGAATTATATTTAATATCCTTTCAATCAGTTAATATTTGTATAATATTATTTGACCAAATATTTCCTCTGTATCTAAACTTTTGCAAATTTTAAACAAATTCTGAATATTATTTCCATGTGTTTTTGTCATTTGAATCGACGTGGTTATACGTTTCCCATAAGAACACATATTAATTCGGTGCAAATTAAAATCCTTATGACTTGTAAATCGATTTAAAAATTATACTGAAGATTCTAAACATATGTAAGGACATTCTGTACAATTTTCATTAAATTCTCCATATTTTGAAAACAGGTACAAAACATCATTAATATTATTTGCATTCTTTTTTTTGTTTTCAAATTTTAGAAAATTTAATTTCCTGTCGGGAAGTCGCTTGTTTTTAATCACGTATTGGCTTAACACGGCCCTGTCGACACATCGACAACTCGATCTAGAGATCGATTTAGAAAGGTGGATCACAAAATTCGGGTCGCCATCGAGTAAACTTTCTTCGAATCGCGCAAATGTACCTCTTATCGATTCCTCCTTAATTAGCACCTTTTAATTCAACTGAAAAAGTGCACGCAAAGTCACATTTCGAAAAAACAGAAGCTAATTCTTGCGCGACATATGATGAAAAATGATAATGTACATGTTTAACTTCTCAACCTTATGTGGAATTCTTATAGACGCTATTTTTCTTTGTCCCGAAATGACTCAACGCATAATAAGTATCCGGACGACGCGTGAATCGCATAAGAAAGGACGTGCGAAACAGGTAAAGTCAAATGTTGAACTTGCATGAGACACAGAATAATCAGGAGCATCAGCAAAACAACTTTACGATTAATGAGCGTTAATTACTTCATAATTAATAAAGATAAATATTCCATTATTATGCGTCGAGAGTTTCAAATTTTCCTGCACGGTAAAAAATATTTTGTATTTCTGTTGAAATTTTCTCATGTAAAAATTTTTGTGTTAAATTTTTAACATACTCTTATGTTAATGTAACATATTATCGTTGCATTATTTTGACATTTCTGCGTTGAGTTAATATTCACCGTTTCTAAGAGTTCAAATAACACAATTAATGTTGTAAATGCACGAATTTTTGATGAAATAAGTTATATGTTAAAATGAACAGATAAGTTGTGTTATTTTTCTCTCTATAACAGTTTCCATATGTTAAATCGACATATCTCTTCCGTTTATCATAAAAATGTAAGAATCACATTTTCTTTTAATTAAATTTAACATTATAAATATGTTAATTTAACATAAACTTTATTTCCAGGTAAAATTTAAGCGTTACACTTTTGTGTTAATTTTTCAACATGTTACTTGTGTTATTTATTTACATACTTGCCGTCTGTTAAATTAACATTAAAATTAGAGTGGATAAATTGGGACATGTGAAATATGTTAAATTTGACACAAAATTTTTTACTGTGTGTGTAAAATTACAAATTATATCTCGATTCTCTGATTCCCTGATTTCCCCGAATGATAATCGCGATCAGCTGCAAAGTGACTGCAGTGAAAACGACAATCTGACTACACCAAATACGTGTCGTGTCCTTCGCGCGGATAGCGGAAAAGTGAAAAGGAACGAACACCTGAGGTATGATACGCGCTAATTCGACGAAAGCGTGCTCGATTGCATTCCTATCGATCGGCGAGAATCGATAGCGTCGCTGGCCGTGGAGCGGATTACGGTAAATAACGGAAGGCTGTTTCTGCAAGGTGAACCACCTTCCTTCTCACCTACCTACCTACAGAGAGCAGATATGGCTGGCATACCTTTCAAAGCGGAATTTCTCTCCTGCGATTCTCCTTCAGAAAGTTTACGGGATAAGAAATAATTATCGGATCATTCCACGTTGCAGACTCCTTCAACATTAATCAACAACTTGATTTATAACGAAATATTTAATTTAAATTTTATTTTGTTTTATTTTATTTTCCGAAACATTTAATATTTCGGAAAATTAAATTAAATAAAATAAATCGACACTTGATTCGTAACGAAATATTTAATTTAAATTTTATTTTACTTAATTTAATTTTCCGATTAAAATAGAAGGACGAAATTGAGGGGAAAATGTTTGATCGATCTTGAAATTTGATCGACAAAAGATTTATAAATTTTTCTATTTTAAAGAGGCTCTTTTATGCGCACGATAAAAAACATTTTGTATTTCTGTTGAAATTTTCTCGTGTAAAAATTTTTGTGTTAAATTTTTAACATACTCTTATGTTAATGTAACATATTATCGTTGTGTTATTTTGACATTTCTGCGTTGAGTTAATATTCACCGTTTCTAAGAGTTAAAATAACACAATTAATATGTAAATGCACGAATTTTTGATGAAATAAGTTATATGTTAAAATGAACAGATAAGTTGTGTTATTTTTCTCTCTATAACAGTTTCCATATGTTAAATCGACATATCTCTTCCGTTATTTATCATAAAAATGTAAGAATAACATTTTCTTTTAATTAAATTTAACATTATAAATATGTTAATTTAACATAAACTTTATTTCCAGATAAAATTTAAGCGTTACACTTTTGTGTTAATTTTTCAACATATTACTTGTGTTATTTATTTACATACTTGCCTTCTGTTAAATTAACATTAAAATTAGAGTGGATAAATTGGGACATGTGAAATATGTTAAATTTAACACAAAATTTTTTACTATGCGAGATTAATAAACCGGATCTTCCTCGGGACGACATATAGAAAAATTATTCTTTGTAATATCATCCTCTTAATGAACTCGCGGATGCGATTCGAGATATTAGCTAGAGCCGGCAATTATCGGCTTAATATAGCATGAGAGTTGATATTCGCGCGCGCATAAAGTTTTCTATTTAATAGGACGAGGGAATAAATTTTCTCTCTCGGATGAGATTTTACGCGGAAGCGACTAATAATTCTTTCCGTCGCATTCTCGTTCAACTATTCTCGTAATGCGCACTTTCTGCATACATTAAGATCGCGACTGTCGATATGTACGTCATCAGCAGATCGTTCCAGCAGAACATCACGAGAGAATCTATTATTAAAATTTTTCTCGACGATATAGTTTTCAAAACTTAGTGAGCATGTGTGTATATAAGAATATAGCTGCATCCCACTAATGTATTTCTAACTTTGCTTTTTCGCTCGAAGTCTCTCGAGAGTAAGTTTACACCAATCGATGACTCGTCTTCTTGCGATAAAAATTTTCTCTTTCCGAAAATTCAAGCCGTGTTGTGAAACGGGATTTTATATAATATACTAAATTTGTGACGAAACATATATACAGGGTGTCCCAGACCATTCATACAACTCTTTTAAAATGAAAATAAATGGCTTTTTATCAAAAATCGTGAATAATTTTGAAGTAAATCGAGTACACTCTAGCAAATGATGATATTTTCAACTTTTGATTCCGATCGGAAATACGCCATTCGAATCGGAAGTTGATTTTTTTAGGGGGATATGGTATTTTTTATTGCAGATTCAAATTGTGCGTGAAGAAATAAGAAACTTTTGTATGAAACGTTTTCTCTAAAAGTGCCTAAGGTCAATCTTAAAATTGACCTTGAGAAAAATTACTTTCACAGTTACTTACGAGGTCAATTTTAAGATTGACAAAGGCACTTTTAAAAAACGTTTGATACAAAAGTTTCTTATTTTTTCACGTACAATTCGAATCTGTAATAAAAAATACCATACTAAGAAAAAATCTAGTTGCATTAATTAGAATTCTGATAGAATTAATCAGTATGTCTGTTAAAAAATGGACGAATCAGAATTCTTGTAGGAATTATCAGATGAATCTGATTAATTTCTTCTTGTTATTTACAAAAATTTTCTGGTTAATAATACTAAATTTACCAAGTCTAAAATTTTTTCCATCTAATTTCAAAAGTCTGTTTATTATTCTGAATTCCAACAAGATTATTGGATAAATTCAATCCTGATTATTGAATAAATTATTTTAAATTCAGATTGTTAGAAATTAAACTGATAAATAGTGATGCAAGAAGAGGATGTAGCTCAAACATACACAATCGGAGAACTAGCGTCCTCTTTCTGGCACTACTGTTCGTAAAAGAAAAAAAAATATACTTTGGATTTAATGTTAATACTAGTTCTTTATATGCATTTTATGTCAAATATTGAATACGAGTTAAGAAGCAAGCAAAGAAATTAATGTAATAAGAAATTTGATAGATCCAACCAGAAAATACTAACCAAATCCTTATATAGTAAATAGTATTATAGTAAAATCTATTAAACATTCTAATTATAAAAAATCGAGTCTTATCATGATAATTAGAAATTTTTGTTTGATTAAACCTTGTTTGATTTAATAAAATTCCTTCAATTATATACGTATTGTTGGTACAATCAAACGATTTTTCTCAGTGCATGTTTCCCTAAAAAAATTCAACTTCCGATCCGGATGGCGTATTTCTGGTCGGAATCAAAAGTTGAAAATATCACCATTTAAGCGTACCCGATTTACAGGGTGTTAAAAAATAACATGAGTTTTTAAACCTGTATATAAAAAATTTAATAATATGAAAAAGTAAGCGCACAGGACATCAAAATAATCCTAAGACATTGACTTTTAATAAATTATATGTTCGATTATATGTTTGATTTTGGTTTTAATTTCGTTTTTTATGTCGGTTTCGAGCTCTTGTTCTGTTGTTTTCTTATTTTTTCTTTTTTTTTGTACTTTAAAATTGTTCGCGATTTTTTATAAAAGTTATTTATTTTCATTTTAAAAGGAGTGTATTGGGACACCCTGTATATATATATATATATATATATATATATATATATATATAAACGCATAATTTTTTCATTTTATATATATATATATATATATATATATATATACAGGGTGGGCCAGATAAAGTGTTACAGTTTAATATCTTTGAAACGGCTAGATGGATCTTAATGTTCTTGAATTTGATTTTCTCGATTTGAAAAAAAGTAACTTTTATTTTAATAAGTGTTCAAAAAGCATACCATGTACTTCCAAACACTTAAGTAATCTTTCGATAATATTTCTGCGAACACTGAATAGCATAGCTGGTGTAATTGATGCGCAAGCAGTCCGAATTCGTTCCTTCAATTCTTCTCTCGTAGTAGGAACTGTGCTAAATGCTTTTTCCTTTATGTATCCCCATAAAAAGAAATCTAAAGGTGTTAGATCAGCTGCCTAAGGTTGAGAGTATAAACATTGTTTCACATAAGTGTGAAGTTCGGCGCTCCGAAAAATTTTGAATAATTGTAGCTCGGAAATTAATGATTGTAAAAAAAATTTTTTCGAATAAAAGTTACTTCTTTTTCAACATAGAATCCATTAATATTAATTTTTTGGGAAGGTGCCATTTAAAAAAACGGAGCTTGGTGCCCCCCACTCCACGAAGGGCCGATTGCGGAAAATGAAAATAAGTCCACGTGAAAAAGCACATCAAATCGAGAAAATCGAATTCAAGAACATTAAGATCCATCTAGCCGTTTCAAAGATATTAAACTGTAACACTTTATCTGGCCCACCCTGTATATACATATATATATATATATATATATATATATATAAAGTGAAAAAAATTATGCGTTAATTTTGTCCAGGAATATACATGTATACATATATATAATATACACATACATTGATTAGGCTGCTCAAGCACAGTTTTTTTATTGAAACGGAAGATTGTCGTTACAAGGTAAACCGCTTTCGTTGCCACGCGTGCAACGATTTTGCAATTAAATTGCCGAGACATATAAGTCAGCTCGATCGTAGTCTTTCTCGTACTCTAAAGAAATTTATTCACGATCGACGTATGATCCTTTTGAGAAATCATTCATATCGATTAATCGTTATTAGTCAGCGATACGCGAGAACGAACGAGACGTCGACGTGCGTTTGATATTCGACGTTAAGAATGAAGAATCCTCGTTAAATTTTGCGTGAGAGTACGCATGAATAAATTTTCTCTAGCATTTCTGCATAATATCGATAGTTTTGACACGTTGCACAAAAGGCGAATCGTCCCGATTATTCCGCCTTCGCTTCTCTCCGGGTCGGAAAGCGTCGGTGTCTTTCGATGGGAAAGTCTCTGGATAAGGCGAGTCGCACGGCAGCGCAATAACGACGCTGCCGAGAGAAAAGAAGAAGCGTTTCGAAATACGAGATGCGCATAATTATGCGCGCCTACTTATAGCTGCATCGAGAATGCAGAGACGTCCTCCGTTTTTCTGGCACGCCCTCGTCGTTTCTACCTTTCGATCGGCGTTTATAGCAAGTTTCTTGCGAGAGCGCACTGACGTCGTCTTTTCGTCGTCATCGTCGCCAAACAAAGCGGGATTCCTCGTCGACGGGAAAATTTCGCAAGAGAAATCACGCCGCGAATTCTCACCTCGAATTTTGCCTATTTTATATTATATATAATATACAATTAGAAATATTTTATATTATATATAATATATAATTAGAAATATGTTATATATAATATATAATTATAAATATTTTATATTAAATATAATATTATATTTTGCCTATTTTATATTATATATAATTATTAATTTTATATTATATATAATTATTAATATTACTATTTTATTAATTACTATTTTATATTATATATAATTATTAATATTATATATAATTACAACTTTATATCTTTGTACTTACGTAGCATTATAAAAATACATTTCACACATAGCAAGCAACGATCTAAATATTTCGCGATCTTATTTCGTAATGCAATGCATATCTAATGAGAAAACGTCAAATAATCCCATTGAATTTTCACTTCGAAATTCGCCTATTTTATATTATATATAATTGCAACTTTATATAATATCTTTATATAATATGTTTGTATTTACGAAGCATTAGAAAAATACATTTCACACATAGCAAGCAACGATCTAAATATTTCGCGATCTTATTTCGGAATGCAATGCATATCTAATGAGAAAACGTGAAATGATCCCGCCGAATTTTCACCTCGAACTTTGCCTATTTTATATTATAATTGCAACTTTATATCTTTGTGCTTATGAAACATTATAAAAATACATTTCGCACATAACAAGCAATGATCTAAATATTTCGCGATCTTATTTCGTAATGCAATGCATATCTAATGAGAAAACGTCAAATAATCCCATTGAATTTTCACTTCGAAATTCGCCTATTTTATATTATATATAATTGCAACTTTATATAATATCTTTATATAATATGTTTGTGTTTACGAAACATTAGAAAAATACATTTCACACATAGCAAGCAACGATCTAAATATTTCGCGATCTTATTTCGTAATGCAATGCATATCTAATGAAAAAACGTGAAATGATCCCGCCGAATTTTCACCTCGAACTTTGCCTATTTTATATTATAATTGCAACTTTATATCTTTGTGCTTATGAAACATTATAAAAATACATTTCACACATAACAAGCAATGATCTAAATATTTCGCGATCTTATTTCGGAATGCAATGCATATCTAATGAGAAAACGTCAAATAATCCCATTGAATTTTCACTTCGAAATTCGCCTATTTTATATTATATATAATTGCAACTTTATATAATATCTTTATATAATATGTTTGTGTTTACGAAACATTAGAAAAATACATTTCACACATAGCAAGCAACGATCTAAATATTTCGCGATCTTATTTCGTAATGCAATGCATATCTAATGAAAAAACGTGAAATGATCCCGCCGAATTTTCACCTCGAAATTTGCCTATTTTATATTATAATTGCAACTTTATATCTTTGTGCTTATGAAACATTATAAAAACATTTCGCACATAACAAGCAATGATCTAAATATTTCGCGATCTTATTTCGTAATGCAATGTATATCTAATGAGAGAACGTCAAATGATTCCGCTGGAAAGATATTATTCTTATCGATTTATCCGTTCAATGTTATAACTAAATAGCAAATACATAAATAACAAATTTACCATATGTTTTATGAATGCGTTACATTTATAACTGTAATGCGGTAGTTTTAAACTTTTCACGCCATGTGACAAATTTAATCGAATGTAATCTAAATATCAAAATGTTGCGGAAAAGAAACTCATATCGTTTCACGCGTATTGAAAGGTAAAGGTAAACAGGTCAGATCAATGATCGTCGATCAAAGCACGATTTAATCGATTGAATTCCGATCGCGTAGCAAAAGAGGACTCGTTCGTATGATGGACGCACACCAGGGACAACGTGATTTTCACCTTGACCGTGAACAGGTCATTGTCCACCGGTTATTCTAACATTTCGAAATGATCGATTGTTCGAATTGATCCGATTAATTGGAACACACGTTGTTTGTTCTGAAACCAATAAATGTATTTGTTTTAATCTTCCAATTAAAATGATATATGCTAAAAGAAAAAATTGAAATTAAATAATTCATGATGGAAAAGATTATCGAATTGATTTTCGTGAGTGGCTTCGCTTGCGAAACTTTCGTTTACAATTGGATTTATTAACTTATACAAAACTTTGTTAGTGAATTAAACTTGAACATTATTCAAAGTTTCAAGAGTGATTATAAATTAAAACATATTGAAGTCTTTCTCTATAGAATTTCGCGACAGAGTTGGATTAAGAATTGTAGACTGTAAATTATATTTTGTTTCAGAGTGATTATAAATTAAAAAATATCGAAATCTCTCGCTATGGAATCTCTCGACAGAGTCGAATTATGATTTCTAGACTGTAAATTATATTTTGTTTCAAAAATTCTGAGTAGTCCAACTCTCTTGGTGAGCACGTGTTTAACTTTCAAACGACGAAAACTGGATTAATCCAATCGAATTTGAATTTGACAAATGCTTTCGAAACGCAGATTTCAATAAACTTGAGAAATACATTAAATGAATATTAATGAATATTAAATGAATGTCAGAATTTTTATTTGTAAAAATCAAAAAGCTATCTTACTAAATTACTTCTAATAAAAATTAATGACTTTTATGGAAAGATATAAAACGTTTCCGATAATGTGAAACTTCAAGGCGAAAACATCAATCCCTCATAAATTTATATATTTATAGGTGTTTTAAGCTTTATAACAAGTTGCTAAATACAACGACAATCTCCTGGAGAAAGAAGCTATTCTCGAAAAATATGAAAGAAATGTGCGGGATCAATTTGCGTAATACATTCATATCGCGAGGACCTTCGTTCATCAAGGATTTCACACACATACGTATAATATTTATGTCAAAAGAAAGGTCAATCATATATTTGATATTTATAAAATAAAAATAAATTATTATCGAGAGATTGTCAGGTAAATGTTTGTCAGAAATGCTATCAGAGATGCTGTCAGATGCTTCATGATTCCTCGAGTTATTCTTAAGCTCTCGAATTTAATTTCTTGTAATTTTCTTTTTATAGATGTTTAAGACTACAATCTTCATTTAGATTCACAATCCTATATTTACTCTACAGTTAATTTCTATTTATTCCAGGATAGAAATGTAACCTCTAGAATACATTCCATCAATCTTGCATGTGTAATTTAACCCTTTCCTCCGGGACACATATGTTCCACTTACGAAAAAATTCATAACTTTTAAACAAATAATCTTATCAATTTCTACCTTGGCTTGTTTTAAAGAAGAAGGTTCAAATTATGTTTAAAAAATCGCGCACTTTGAAATGTAATGTTTACAATATAATTATCTAAACTTTGCAAAAAAACCAAACTTTTAGAGAATGAAAATTAACCGCATATTAATTGAAAGATCATTATAAACTTAAAGTTTCATTTAAATACAATATGATCAGTGTTTGCTGTAGATAATTTCAAAATTATCTAGATAAAGATAAAGATAAAAATCCGTAAATTTATCTTAGATGAGATAAAGATGATTTTGCTTTTACTTAATCTAGATGAAAGATGAGATAATTATTGCGATGATCTAGATAATTATCTAGATATTTTTGTTTATTTTAGAAGACTATAAATATTTGTAAAAAATGTGACGCAGATTATAAATAATAAACACATATTATATTAAAATCATAAACACATATTCTTTCTCTTTTCCTAAAGAATATTTAATATTATAAAAAAATAATAGCAAAAAGGTATATAAATGATATGATAAATATTTATTTATTAATTTAAATTTATAATATATTTATAATATATTAATAATAATAATATAAAAAATATATTTTAGATATTTTAGATAGATTTTTAGAAGCTTGCCTAGAAAACTTTTTTGCATAATGAAAACGTCATCTTAGACAATTTTTAGATAAGATAACATATATTTTTCATCTAAGATAAAGATAAAGATACTTTGTATTTCTTCATCTACTTAAAAGTAAAAATGAGCCATTTCTTTATCTAGATGATTATCTAGATAATTTTATCTAGATACCAGCAAACACTGAATATGATTATAACTTTGTTATGATAAATATTATAATAATTTACATGTGTAATCAAAGTAAGAAGAAAGGAGAAAAAACATAATATTTATTTTAAAAAATTCAAAATAAAATCACAGCTCATATTTTAAATATATTGATATTTAAGCTTTTTTTGTCGCCATTTTGAATTTAAATTTCGAAGGTAAATTTGGAATCAGCATCCCCAAAAACCGTAAAACTGTCTTTATATGAAACACATCTCTTTTGGGAAAGCTGAAGGTACGAAAGGATTAAGCAACGATGCTTATTGCAGTAATTATGACATTTCTTGTAACACTATGATCGTAGCGAGAAAAACGAGCGCATAAAAAGGGAGAGCCATTTTCCACCTGTTATTTCTCGTCGCCTCTTCGTGCGACACGTTCGTTTACATTTTTCTAGGAGCATCCGAGAAGTCGAAGGTGAAGCTTAACGTCGGTGAACGAAGGATCCGCAGTAGTTCAAGGAGAGACCGAATGAGAATGCAGCGCGTGCAATCGAAGGAAAGATGAGGAGAACGGGAAGGCGCGGACGGGGAGAAGCTGCGGGTCAGTGCACCTTCGAAATGCCGATTGGCAATTGACATTTATCATCGGCCGTAGATGAGATATAATAAAAACTTTCCTCGTCGTCCGTCACGAACAATCTGCATTTCGCAATCGCGGCGATAAACTTTAGAGGTCCGGGCGCCACGGGCAAAATGACGCGCGTTCAAACAATTTCTTCGATTTCACGCACTGAAAAAAATCGTTTGATTGTACCAACAAGACGTATATGACTGAAGACATTTCGGTTAAATCAAACAAGAATTTCTAGTTATCATGATAAGACTCGATTTTTTATAACTAGAACGTTTATTTCTTTGCTGCTTTGAAGATTAAGGATCTTTCAACTGTATGTGTGGCCTTGTTTGAAAAAAATTTTAATATAGATTTAATATAAATTGCAATATATTTTAATAATTTATCAATATTTATTTTCAATATAAGTTATCAATATATTTTAATATAATAATATATTGCAATTGTACACTGAGAAAATCATTTGATTGTTGACCAACAAGACGTATGATTGTAGGCATTTTGGTTAAATCGAACAAGAATTTCTAGTTATCATGATAAGACTCGATTTTTTATAACTAGAACGTTTATTTCTTTGCTGCTTTAAGGAAATTTGAGGATTAAGGATCTTTCAATTGTATGTGTGGCTTTGTTTGAAAAAAATTTTAATATAAATTTAATATAAATTGCAATATATTTTAATATAATTTATCAATATTTATTTTTAATATAAGTTATCAATATATTTTATAAATAATATATTGCAATTGTACATGAAAAATCGACACCCCTAATATAAGTTATCAATATATTTTAATATAATAATAATATATTGCAATTGTACACTGAGAAAATCATTTGATTGTACCAACAAGATGTATGATTGCAGGCATTTTGATTAAATCAAACAAGAATTTCTATCATATGATAAGACTCGATTTTTTATAACTAGAACGTTTAATAAATTTTACTATAAGGTTTTGATTAGTATTTTCTGGTTGGATTTATAAAATTTCTTGTTACATTAATTTCGTTGCTTGCTTCTTAACTTAACTCGTATTCAATATTTGCCATGAAATGTTTATAAAGAACTAGTATTAACATTAAATCCAAAATATATTTTTTCTGGGGATCAGATTAATCTGCTAATTCTTACAAGAATTCTGGTTCATCCATTTTCCACGACCTACTGGTTGAATCTATCAGAATTCTAATTAATGCAATCAGATTTTTTTCTCAGTGTACAAAAATATATTTACGCACTGAGAAATATCGTTTGATTGTACCAACAAGACGTATATGATTGAAGGCATTTTGATTAAATCGAACAAGAATTTCTAGTTATCATGATAAGACTCGATTTTTTATAACTAGAACGTTTAATAGATTTTACTATAAGGTTTTGATTAGTATTTTCTGGTTGGATCTATCAAATTTCTTGTTACATTAATATCTTTTCTTGCTTCTTAACTTAATTCGTATTCAATATTTGCCATGAAATAAACAACTAGTATTAACATTAAATCCAAAGTATATTTTTTTCTCTTGCGAGCAGTAGTGCAGAAAGAGGACGCTAGCTCTCTGACTGTGTGTGTTTGAGCTGCATCTTCTTCTTGCATCACTGTTTATCAGTTTAATTTCGAACAATCTGAATTTAAAATAATTTATTCAATAATTTAGATTGAATTTATCCAATAATCTTGTTGGAATTCAGAATATTACTTTAATTTAAATAAACTTTTGAGATTAGATGGAAAAAATTTAGACTTGGTGCTGAGGAGTTTAGTATTATTAACAAGAAAATTTGGTAAATTTAACAGAAAGAAATTAATCAGATTAATCTGCTAATTCCTACAAGAATTCTGGTTCATCCATTTTCCACAGACATACTGGTTTAATCTATCAGAATTCTAATTAATACAATCAAATTTTTTTCTCAGTGCGTAGCTTCACGAGCTATAGTTATAAATTCGCCGAATTACTTTAACAGTTCCCTCGCGGTATAAATTTGGCCGATAAAATTACAGTAACGACGATCTTTAAAATCCGAAAAACAACAGTACAATTAATAGCCGTTCTCCGCAACGTGACCTAGAAGAGCAGCCATGATTTTTACCTCGCCAACTTTTACTTGTCGGAGTCGCTCTCGAACTCGCGATCGAGTTAAGAGACAAGGATTGGGATTCTCCTAGAGGCATAGGTCGGAGGCGACGGAAAGGTAGGGAGAAGAGAACGGGACGAAGAAAGGCCGTTATATACGCGAAATACGAAAACTGGTTTCCCATGCGGCTCCCCATATTTATTACACGCGCTCGTACACGGTGAACGTGTGCCCCCGTCGGCATCTCGACGTTTGTGCATCTCGCCAAGGACTCGCGTTTAGAAAATGCCACTGGATCCTCCCGTGCACACAATACCTCCGAGGACAACATCGCCGAAATAAATTATACTGCTTCTCGCGGAGAGAAAGATCTCGTAAAGAGAAACGGTCCCCCATACAAGTGTCACGTTACGCGTAAAATAATTATGCATTATATCACGTCAACTGCATGTGTCCATTATTGCCGACCTGTAGCACTATTCCGATCAGCCGGCAACGCGAATGCATATGTTTTCCCCATTGCGTAACGAAGAGGTGTAATACGCGGAGAAATGAATTCTGATTGTGTGTGCGTGTGCGCGAGATGGAATTTTATTAATCTTTTATAATGACTTTTAATTTATTTATAATCGTCTGAATTCTCTACGCTATTAACGTTGTGTAATTTCTCATATCGCAAGTCAGGCGTGTGCCTCGAGATGTGCAATTATCAAGTAGGAAGTGAGATCTTCCGTACCAGAGAGTGTGTTCAATATGTGACTTCGCGTTACCTATCTTGATTCTGTGTACATAAGTTCTTTCTCCAATCCATCATCCATTGAAGAGGATCTGTATTTCCTCGTAACACGCGTATTTCCCCCTCGCTCGTAATCTTCTGATTAATTTTGACTATCATTATTTGCACGATTCATGCGAGAGAAATAATCCTCTCCTTTCTTGCATGAATTTTTATTAAAATATATATAAATATATATAGTAATTCATTTTAATCTTAACAGGCAAATATTTTGAAAAATATGTGAGATACGAAAAAATGTTTCAGACAAAAGTTATGGTTTTAAAGAGACATAAGATGGTGTCATTAATTTGACTTTAAATAGTTACTTGAAGATCATCCTCAATTTTTTAAAAGAAATCGCCAATTTTTTATTACATATTCTTGTAGCTTATCTCGAAAGCTTTCCAAAACACTATAATTAAGATAATTTTCATTAAGTACTTTCCGAGTTATGAGGCTTGAAGTCATTTCTCAATTTTACATAAACCGTAAAATATCTTGTAAAATATTCATTTTTCGATTATCCTACTTTAATATTTTTATGTACAAAATAATGAGAGGAATCAATTGGTGTAAAGAAAACACATTATTGTTTCGAAAAAAAATTGTAATTTGCAATTAACAATTACATATTTTTTCTTAAAAATAACTATGTATTTTCTTTACACCAATTGATTCCTCTCATTATTTTGTACATAAAAATTAGGTGAGATAATCAAAAAATGAATATTTTACAAGATATTTTACAGTTTATATAAAATTAAGAAACCATTTCAAGCCTCATAACTCGGAAAGTACTTAAGAAAAACAAACTTAATTATAGTGTTTTGGAAAGCTCTCGAGATGAGCTGCAAGAATATATAATAAAAAAGTAGGCAGTTCCATTTAAAAAATTGAAGGCAACCCTCCCATATCCTTCAAATAACTATTTAAGGTAAAATTAATGACACCATCTTATATCTCCTTTAAAACCACATAACTTTTGTCTGAAACATTTTTTCATATCTCGCATATTTTTCAAAATATTTGCCCGTTAATATTAAAATAAAGACTCAATTTTCATTTTGTCGAAATATATTTCATTGTTTGTTCCCGCGAGCGTCGCGTAAAATTCGCGAAAGGTCAAAAGGCCTCTCGACACGCGGAAATTGCAAATCGCCTCGCTGCGCATGCAAATGATATTACTTCCGGAAGAATTCACTTATATACTCACTTATATACTTAAAGGGATTGAATCGCGCTAGCCATTTCACGGAAATGCGCGGGGGCGGTTAATATTCGCACGCTGCGAGCGATTTCCGTCGTGCATGGACGAACATTACGTTCCGGAATTATAGCGTCCCTCTTCATCGAAATGACTTTCCTTTTTACATTTCGTTCTCGTGCGTAACACTCGACCTCTTAATACCAAGCATCGAACATACGTCAGGTACTATTCCCCTCGATAATCGGGCCGGCTTGAACGCAGTTCCCGATGAAAGTATCGAGGCGGGAGAGACACTTTCTCAGGTTTACGAGCACTTGATTCGCCTCCAGGACGTCTTCATGACGATCGTAAAAATGAAACTTTGTAAAAGGTCCCGTTTTCACTTCTCCTCGACCAAAGTCTTCTCACGACTTGGATCTTAATCTCATTTAATAAACGATCGCGCTCGTGGCACGGAAAAATTGTCCTCGTAATGATCGATTGCGTTGTTTACACGTGAAGTTCTACAATTTTTCAAGGGGGGGGGCTCGCGATAAATCCAGTTTTCGGACTCTAACAACATTCCTGATGCCGATTCGAGGAAGAAGCTAGCCGGTCGAGTTAAAAATGGTCCTCGCGTCGGACAAGAATCCGTGGTGCAAAGATAAGCGGTAAATAATGGCTTCCGAAGGAGCCAGGTAGAGAAAACGGAATTCGAGCGATTAATTCTGCATTCTATCCCGCGTCCAACTCTCCAGAAGCACTAAATCTTTGTTGCTTCTCGCATCAATATTCGATGATCCAAGTCTTTAAATATTGGAACACAGACTAAACTCTGTTCGTATCCCTTTTCAAAGCAAAAAAAAACCGACAATATTAGCGAGAATTACAATAATTATCGTTTCAGCAAACGATCATAGTAATAATTTTGATAGTTAAATAATATTAATTGTAAATTTAATTTCATGGGGAAGAGAGGGAAGGCTGGACTCCCGCTGCTCGTCGCATAAATCTTCTCGGTAAAGAACAGCACGCATTTCGCTCCTGCCATTTACCTGATGCCCACCTGAAAAAGATGGCAGCACGAACCAGAAGGTGAAAGTTTTCCCTGATCAAGTGGGCAGGAGTGGTGGTGCACATATAGAGGGGTGGAGAGGGCGCGGCTTGTTCAGACGTTCTCTGTCCTGACAACGACGACGACGACGACGACGACGACGACGATGATGTCGCCGAAGTTGATATTTTTGCTAGGATCCCTGTGTCTACTTGCTGGTATGTACAATTTCTGTAATTAATATAATTCCGTAATTAATATAATTTCCGTAAATAATATAAATAATCCGCGAAGATGTCTCGCGTCGCGATTCTCTCGCTTTTATTAAAATTATTACATTATTTATAGTCTCTCTCTCGATCGCATTAAAATTTAATTTTCGAATCTTGCTTAATCCGCGTCGAGTATTGTCAAAATTGATGGAGCAAGCTCTGAAACACTGTAAGAAATTAATTTCCAAATTAATGTGAGAGATTATTAAAAAAATTATGCAAGAGTGATTAAATATTTTATCGAGGAGAATATATCTTGAAATAAATTAAAGGAAAGAAATTAAAATTGTAAATAAAGATGAGGAAGAATTTTTTCGACATCGACAATATTTGCAAGAGAGAGATAGAATCTACTTTGGAGAACCACTGTCGCTTTCCCCCCCGTTGCCCTGACATTTCCAAGACTTTCTACTTCTACCGGAGTTCATCGACTCCTTCTTCGATAGCCGATCGCGAACCGCGAGCTGGATGTCGTGAACCGATCGTGACATTTTCAACGATTAATCGAATTCACCTCTGCTTTGTCCCGGCGCGAAATGTCACATTCGATTGAGATGTACCTTTGATCCCGCCGACCGCTCCCAATTTTCTGAGATCACATACGTTACGTCATCGGAAATATTCGAAAGAAATATTCCAAAAAAATCTCAGCAATTTAAAGATCAAGACAATTAAAATTTTTCATCGAAAAATATACTTTTATTATCGAGTCGTGTAACTTGCGTATGTAATATCTGAAATATCTGTAATAGTTATTAAATGAAATAACTGTGACAAGAACATGAAATTGAATTTTGATCCGAAAATGATATGAATTTACAATAAATTATTAATAAATTATTTTTAATTATTAATAAATTATTTTTTTTTGACGCAGCGACACAGGTCAAGGCGCAAGATGAGGAAGGCGGCGACGGGATTGACGCAAACGCCGAGGAACTTTGTCAGGACAGGCCGGGTGACGAGTACTTTCGCTTGAGCGTTGAAGGGGATTGTCGCGATGTCGTGAGGTAAGTCGTATCTCGTTGTTCTATCCGCGAATGCAGGATCGGATCGAGCCATTTGGACATCCTTCGAACGCGAAATCACTTCGCATAATATTTTTTTCCACTTTTTTCGCGCACAGAAAGTGAGGGAAATTTTTTTCGGCATCGCCTTTCGACATCCTGGCTGCTTGTCTGCTTCGTATTATCGCAATATGTCTTGCTTTACATAATGGAACGTTTAATCCACAGTAAAAACTGCGGGTGAACGGGATCGTGTAAAGTGTGAATCGATTTTCCAGCGAAAAAAAACTCGCTCACTCAGCAGTTGACTCAGTTCCGCCTGCACACCACGACTTGTTCCACTAATTCCACAGGTCGCCGGCAAGTAATAAGACTTGCTCGTTCAATGAATAAACTTTCTCCGGCTGGCGCACCAATTACAACTTCACAATAATTTAATCCCGTTTACCCGCCTGTTACTTTGATGTTTTAGAAAATTTATTAAAATCATTAAAATTCTATAAACGCTCCCTCCTCTCGCACGAAACGCAAGAAATACGAATTAAGTTTTCGCGAGAACTCCTTATGCAGAGAACGTAAGTCTCAAGGACATCCAGTTTTGACAGGACAGGCATAATAATTCGAGAACGCAGTTGACGATAAGCTATTGATTATTAAAAATAGCATCAACTGTTTCACCTATTGATTCAGGATGTGATCCTAGGATTTTCCAGGACTCAAGGTGATCCGGTACACGCAAGAAACCGAGACCAGTTTAAAGATTTCTCCTGTCGTTTGATATTTCTTTTAATTGCCACGAAGAGCTTGTTGCATAATTGTAGCATCGTCAGCACTTTTTCATTTACATTCAACTTTAACTCGCTCGAATATATTATATATGAGATTATATCACAAGTTAAAATCATATTAATAGAATACAATGGGGAAACATCGCTCACTCATATTATGTAACATGCAACAATAGTTTGTGTTTGGTTTATAACTTATATAATAACTTTTATAACTATGTTGCACTTAGACTTTGTGTATTTTGAACGCATTCTTTCTCTTCCTCGTTGTATTTCACGCTTGTGCACTGAGAAAAATCGTTTGATTATAAGATGTATATGATTGAAGACTTGGTTAAATCAAACAAAAATTTCTAGTTTGATTTAATTACCATGATAAGGTTCGATCTTTTATAACTAGAACGTTTAATAAATTTTATTATAAGGATTTGGTTAGTATTTTCTGGTTGGATCTATCTAAACTTCTTGTTACATTAATTTCTTTGCTCGCTTCTTAACTTAACTCGTATTCAATATTTGCCATAAAATGTATATAAAGAACTAGTATTAACATTAATTCCAAAGTATATTTTTTTTTCTTACGAGCAGTAGTGCCAGAAAGAGGACACTAGCTCTCTGATTGTATGTGTTTGAGCTGCATCCTCTTCTTGCATCACTGTTTAATTTCTAATAAACTGAATTTAAAATAATTTATTCAATAATCTGGATTGAATTTATCCAATAATCTTGTTGAAATTCAGAATATTAAACAGACTTTTGAGATTAGATGGAAAAAATTGTAGACGATTTGATGCTGACGAGTTTAATATTATTAACCAGAAAATTTGATAAATCTAACAGGAAGAAATTAATCAGATTCATCTGGTAATTCCTACAAGAATTCTGGTTCGTCCATTTTCCGACAGACATACTAGTTGAATCTATCAGAATTCTAATTAATGCAATCAGATTTTTTTCTCAGTGTACAAAAATATATTTACGCACTGAGAAAAATTTTTAACAAACTGAACATAAAATAATTTATTCAATAATCTGGATTGAATTTATCCAATAATCTTGTTGAAATTCAGAATATTAAACAGACTTTTGAGATTAGATGGAAAAAATTGTAGACGATTTGATGCTGATGAGTTTAGTATTATTAACCTAAAATTTGGTAAATTTAACAGGAAGAAATTAATCAGATTCATCTGGTAATTCCTACAAGAATTCTGATTCGTCCATTTTCATAGATATACTAGTTGAATCTACCAGAATTCTAATTAATGCAATCAGATTTTTTTCTCAGTGTACAAAAATATATTTACGCACTGAGAAAAATAGTTTGATTGTACCAAGACGTAGATGATTGACATTTTGGTTAAATTAAACAATAATTTCTAGTTATCATGAAAAGATTTTTTATAATTAGAACGTTTAATAAATTTTACTATAAGGATTTGGTTCGTCTTTTCTGGTTGGATCTATCAAATTTCTTGATACATTAATTTCTTTGCTTTGTAACTTAACTCGTATTCAATATTTGCCATGAAATATATATATAAAAAACTAGTATTAACATTAAATCCAAAGTATATTTTTTTTCTTACGAGCAGTAATGCCAGAAAGAGGACGCTAGCCCTCTAATTGTTTGAGCTGCATTTTCTTTTTGCATCACTGTTTATCGATTTAATTTCTAACAAACTGAACTTAAAATAATTTATTCAATAATCTGAAATTTATCCAATTCAATAATCTTGAATTTATCCAATAATCTTGTTGGAATTCAGAATATTAAACAGACTTTTGAGATTAGATGGAAAAAATTTTAGACGACTTGGTGATGGCGAGTTTAGTATTATTAATCAGAAAATTTGATAAATTTAACAGCAAGAAATTAATCAGATTCATTTGATAATTCCTACAAGAATTCTGGTTCGTCCATTTTCCAACAGACATACTGATTGAATCCACCAGAATTCTAATTAATGCAATCAGATTTTTTTCTCAGTGTACAAAAATATATTTACGCACTGAGAAAAATTTTTAACAAACTGAACATAAAATAATTAATTCAATAATCTGGATTGAATTTATCCAATAATCTTGTTGAAATTCAGAATATTAAACAGACTTTTGAGATTAGATGGAAAAAATTGTAGACGATTTGATGCTGATGAGTTTAGTATTATTAACCTAAAATTTGGTAAATTTAACAGGAAGAAATTAATCAGATTCATCTGGTAATTCCTACAAGAATTCTGATTCGTCCATTTTCACAGATATACTAGTTGAATCTATCAGAATTCTAATTAATGCAATCAGATTTTTTTCTCAGTGTACAAAAATATATTTACGCACTGAGAAAAATAGTTTGATTGTACCAAGACGTATATGATTGACATTTTGGTTAAATTAAACAATAATTTCTAATTATCATGAAAAGATTTTTTATAATTAGAACGTTTAATAAATTTTACTATAAGGATTTGGTTCGTCTTTTCTGGTTGGATCTATCAAATTTCTTGATACATTAATTTCTTTGCTTACTTTGTAACTTAACTCGTATTCAATATTTGCCATGAAATATATATATAAAAAACTAGTATTAACATTAAATCCAAAGTACATTTTTTTCTTACGAGCAGTAGTGCCAGAAAAAGGATACTAGCATCCCCTTCTTGCATCACTGTTTATCAGTTTAATTTCTAACAAACTAAAATAAACTTAAAATAATTTCTTCAATAATCCGGATTGAATTTATCCAATAATCGTGTTGGAATTCAGAATATTAAACAGACTTTTGAGATTAGATGGAAAAAATTTTAAACAACTTGATGCTGATGAGTTTAGTATTATTAACCAGAAAATTTGGTGAATCTAACAAGAAGAAATTAATCAGATTCATCTGATAATTCCTACAAGAATTCTGGTTCGTCCATTTTCCAACAGACATACTGATTAAATCCACCAGAATTCTAATTAATGCAACCAGATTTTTTTCTCAGTGTACAAAATATATTTACGCACTGAGAAAAATCGTTTGATTGTACCAAGATGTATATGATTGACATTTTGGTTAAATTAAACAATAATTTCTAGTTATCATGAAAAAATTTTTTATAACTAGAACGTTTAATAGATTTTACTATAAGGATTTGGTTCGTCTTTTCTGGTTGGATCTATCAAATTTCTTGATACATTAATTTCTTTGCTTACTTTGTAACTTAACTCGTATTCAATATTTGCCATGAAATGTATAAAAACTAGTATTAACATTAAATCCAAAATATATTTTTTTTTCTTACGAGCAGTAGTGCCAGAAAGAGGACGCTATCTCTCTGATTGTGTGTGTTTGAACTGCATCCTCTTTTTGCATCACTGTTTATCAGTTTAATTTCTAACAAACTGAACTTAAAATAATTTATTCAATAATCTGGAATTTATCCAATTCAATAATCTTGAATTTATCCAATAATCTTGTTGGAATTCAGAATATTAAACAGACTTTTGCGATTAGATGGAAAAAATTTTAAACGACTTGATGCTGACGAGTTAGTATTATTAACCAAAAAATTTGGTAAATTTAACAGGAAGAAATTAATCAGATTCATCTGATAATTCCTACAAGAATTCTGGTTCGTCCATTTTCCAACAGACATACTGATTGAATCCACCAGAATTCTAATTAATGCAACCAGATTTTTTTCTCAGTGCGCGAATGCGCAAAAAGGCTTGTGCAAATGTAAGAATGATCCTAGGTGCGACAAGGCCAGCGAGATCGGCGTAACAAGACTGGCGACTGTACGGTGCCCCACGGGTCTCGCCTTCGACATCGAGCGGCAGACTTGCGACTGGAAGACGAACGTGAAGAACTGCGATCAGCTCGAGAGTAAGCGACTCTTTTTCTCAGAGTTAGACTCACGCAAGCACCCTCTGTTTTCTGTCCCGGTTCCGCCAGGTGTACAAGGTCCGGCCTGAAGCAAATCACGTGCCCCAGCGGATTGGCCTTTGACGTGGACAAACAGACCTGCGACTGGAAGGGCAAAGTCACCAACTGTGACAAGCTCGAGAGTAAGGCTGTGCATCGCCGATTCCCCTTGACTAAGTAGACTCGCAACGTAGCACGCACCATTCGTATATCATTAGAACTAACGCATGAGAAATCATCTTCTTCGCGCACCTTTTGCAATCCCGACCGCGATGCGTAGCGATCCCCCGCGTCTCTGAAAAACCTCTCGTTGGAAATGAATTTTTTTTTTTCATTCTTCCAGAGCAGTCTCCGTCGCAATCGAACATAAATCTTTCGACAAGTTGCCAATTATCAATAAGAAATTCTTTCAAAGTTACCCAATTATCAATAAGAAATTCTTTCTTAATCGAGATATTACGCAACCGTCCCGTTGCGTAAACGAATCTCGCGGATCGAAAAAGAACCTCGCGAATCGAACGTAACTTTCCAGCGACATGCGATGTCATTAAGCTGGAAAACACGCAACATGGCAAGAAACGACGCGAAATGGAGAGTAGGGCCGGTATTCATAGTTCGATCTTATATTTGAGATCGTCTTAAGTTCGAGTTTGAAGTGCTACGCAGCTATTTGATTGGTTGAATGAGGTCTCAAGTCAACCTCAGACCAGACTTAAGACAATCTTAAATATAAATTAAAATAACTAATTGGATAAAGATCAATACAAAACTAGCTCGCTGATATTAGTGCGAAAAAACAAAAATAATAATATTGTTAAGACATGTGATTAATAATAAGATGATAAAAACATCGATCGCAACGTTTCGGTTAATCATATGACCCTTTTCAAGCAACGGAAAAATTTTTAAAATTTAAGATGTTACATACCCGTTAACAAAGGATAACGCATATCTATAACAAATTCGCAAATTCGCAAATATAAAAAATAATATGTACACGGAAAAAAATGAAGTGTCAAATTAACACTTATATACTTAAATTAACGTGTTCATTGTTTCCTATATACGCAAGAATATATAATCTTCTTAGAAGAATTTAATAGTCTTAAATTTTAACAATATTATAATCTTATTTGAATATTATAATTGTCATCTCAAGAATACAATATAATTATCTTGATAATAAAAAATTTTCAAAATTATAATTTTTGATTTAAAAATGTGTTATTTTCTATCTAACATTATTTCTTTTCCATTCAGAAAATTATTCTTAAATAATAAGAATATATTTTTCTTGATTGAACTATATAAAATGACTTCATTCAAGCAAATTTTCTTCAGTTAACGCAATATAATCTCATTTCAAGTTTTTCATGTTGAAATTAAAGATATTTTCAAAACAAGAATGTTCTTTTTTTCTGTGTATAGATATGCGTTATCCTTTGTTAACAGGTATGTAACATCTTAAATTTTAAAAATTTTTCCGTTGCTTGAAAAGGATCATATGATTGACCGAAACGTTGCGATCGATGTTTGTATCATCTTATTATTAATCACATGTTTTAACAATATTATTATTTTTGTTTTTTCACACTAATATCAGCGAGCTAGTTCTGTATTGGCCTTTATCCAATTAGTTATTTTAATTTATATTATCAGAACTCTTAAACGCTTATATTTCTTAAATATAAGATCGGACTATGAATACCAGCCTAGAAGAGGGAGCTTGAATTTTTAATGGCTGCATTAACGATCAAAAATACCTGAGAATCCATATACTTTCGAGAGACCGACTCTCCGCTCGATCACTTTCGTTCCGAGACGAGTCGATGGGACTGGTTTCGATTTTCAGCGAAAGTGTGAACGGGATCGAGCAGAGTCTGGTCGTCTCAAACGAGAGAGGAAATGAAACGGGAACGCTTCAGAGACGCCACGATCGCGAGAACATCGCGAGTTAATCCGGTTTCGAGAGAGAATCCTCGAAATCTATCATTCTATTTTTCTCACGCGATATCACGCATCACCGATTAACAAAGCTGCACTTTCCAATGGAATTGGATGAAGGAACCGTCTTCTTTTATTCGTGATTTCCAAAATATGTATCTATCATATTATTCTTTAAAATTATTAAAAAAATTATAATTGGTAAAAATAAATTATAATCATGAAAATATTTATTTTATTATAATAAATAATTTCGGATTAAAAATGTCTCTCATGGAAGAATTTCTCTTGTTTGTCAAGAGGCAATTTTGACAAAATTTTACAAACAAATTTAAATAATTTTAATAAATTCTACAAATAAATTTAATAAAATAAATTCTATAAATAATTTTAATAAAATATTTTTTTCTTCGTATTTTTGTTGTTTCGTCCAATTCCGATTTTCATCAGATTTATTTAACATCGGCCTATCGTTGAATCATTGACATCGAATTGCGTGCCAGTGCGTATTACGACACTATTCCCTCGCAAGAAGCGGTAAAATGAATATTAAATATTTCTCGCTCGTGAATATGTGTCAAACGTATCTCGTTTATCAGCTTGAAGGTACCTAGTTTTGAACGACATCGCTCGAAATCACCGAATAAGCAGATTTCGCGTTAACTGAATCATTCCGTTGTAAGGGATTATCGCCATAAAGCGACCTTTACGCAAACATATTCTGTAATTCGCGCTTTGATAATCTTTCTACATCGACGATAATAATCCCCGATAATCTTTGCATCGATGTTGCAAAATATAATTCCATTTAACGCATCGCTGCGTTTCAATTCGATATCGAACAGAAATAGTATCCAGCTTCGCTGGACAAATTAATTCCGATATCCAATCGCTGTTAATTAAACGCCCGATGAAACAAACCGATGAAATCAATCGGAAGAAGATCCCTTTTATATTTCGTACATTAATCGTTCATCAGAAGTCTCAAATGTCACGATTCAACATTGGCACGCAATGATTTTCTAACACATTTTGCACTCTCCCTTTTCCATTTCGTTCCCCCTTTCCTCCCCCCACCTGTATCTGTCGCTCGCTCCAGGTACGAGGTTGCACATATTCGTTCGATCTTTCTCTCCGCATCTAGATCGGTTTCGCTTCGACGGATCTGGCCTCCTTATACGAGTTTCCTGCTACTCGGCCAGACGGGAGTCTGGCCGGCTGGCTTTTGCTACTGAAATCTCGAAGCACGCGCGCAATCAGCTTAATCTTCACGATTTTTCTCTCCTTTTCGCCGATCCTCGCCTCGCGAGGATGAATAAAGGACGACGAAAAATAGCTTCGAGATTCCTTCGCCTTCGTTTCACAATCTGTCGCAGTTGCGATCCGGACGTAGGACGTCGCACGCTTTCTCTTGGATTAAAAGCGATAGCGATCAGATTAAAGAATAGGAAATATTATATATATGTACAAAGAGAGTTGATTAATTTTTAAATAATAACAAATTACAATCTTGAGATATACAGGATGTTTTATATAAGTAAGATTCAGATTATCGTATTTCTTGTTAAAAATGAGCGTCTTTTTTCCTTAACAAAATTTCCAGAAATGTATTGTTTTTTAAATATTTCACTTCTTGATATGCATTTGTTGGCTTTTTTTCTTCATGAATATAATTCTATCTACAATTTTTAATAATTCTGTTATAAATTTAAAATATGTCACTTCTTGATAGGCATTTGTTGTTTTTTTTCTTCATGAATATAATTCTATCTACAATTTTTAATAATTCTGTTATAATTAAATTTAACATTTACATGTAATAAAACACTTGAAATTTCATTCCTATTATTCTTATTAATTTTCTATTTTCAAGTATTTTCTTATAAAATATAAATATTACATCGATTTAATTACAACAGAATTCTTACACAAAATATTATTTACACGAAAAATCAAGTAAATTGTACACTGAGAAAATGAAGACATTTTGATTAAATCAAACAGGAATTTCTAGTTCATGATAAGACTCGATTTTTTTATAACTAGAACATTTCATAGATTTTACTATAAAGATTTGGTTAGTATTTTCTGGTTGGATCTATAAAATTTCTTGTCACATTAATTTTTTTGCTTGCTGAATTTAAAATAATTTATTCAATAATCTTGTTGGAATTGAGAATATTAAACAGACTTTTGAGATGGAAAAATTTTAGACGACTCGGTGCTGGCGAATTTAGCATTTATTATTAACCAGAAAATTTGCTAAATTTAACAGGAAGAAATTAATCAGATTCATCTGATAATTCCTACAAGAATTCTGATTCGTCCATTTTCTAACAGACATACTGGTTAAATCTACCAGAATTCTAATTAAACCAACCAGATTTTTTTCTCAGTGTATTGATATATTTAAATTTAAATATATTTAAATTAAAATATATTTAAATTAAAAAAAAAATAAGTATAATGCATTTCTGCAAATTTTGTCGAAGAAAAAAGCTGCTTAATTTTTGACGAAGATGAGAGATGCAACTAAATGGAATTATTTTCGTTGATCGATTATCAAAGTCGCATCAGTAGATATACGTATGGCTAATTCTCCTTTTGTACCGCTCATGCTGCTTCACATTCTATTTATTCTATTATATTAATTTCATCTTGCAACAGTCTCGCTCTTCTCCGTTTCTCTCACACAAACACATTTTTAAAGCTCATTTTCTAATCATTTTTTCTCTCTTTCTCTCTTTTATTTTTCTTTCTCACTTCTCATATACATGAATAACGACTTGCGTGCATCGCTGCCAGTCGACAAAGCAGATAAACGCCGAGTCAAAGTTTATCTTCGAGTCGCTCGTCGGACGAAAGACAAATAGTTTTTCTACGATAGAGGGAAGTTGCACAGAGGACGAGACATACATATATACATATATTCTTCGCGAAGAGTTAAACGGAAAGCTATTATACGTTGACGGACCGACGAAATGTAGACAAATGTAAAAAAAAAAGAAAAAGAAAAAAGACCAAGAACATACAAAAGTAAACGAAAGGGACGACAAACGAGACGAAAGCCATTCCGATGGAGGATAAACGAGTAAAAGCAGCGGCGTAGGAACGCGTTCGTCCAAACGTTTCTTTTCTCTTTCGCGAAAAAAGAAACGCGAGAGCTCGAGAGAGATCTCCTCCTGAATATTACCTGTATATATATTCCGTTCACTCTCTATATCTATCGAAAAAAAAAATATATATATAGTAGAGAATTGATGTATCACATTGTTTGAAGTAGGCGGGAAATGGGAATTGGATGGCACGAATTAATTCAGCACGATCCCCCAACTTAACAGTGTTACCAGTGTTTGCTGTAGATAATTTCAAAATTATCTAGATAAAGATAAAGATAAAAATCCGTAAATTTATCTTAGATGAGATAAAGATGATTTTACTTTTACTTAATCTGAGATGAAAGATGAGATAATTATTGCGATAATCTAGATATAATAATTATCTAGATATTTTCGTTTATTTTAGAAGACTATAAATATTTGTGAAAAATGTGACGCAGATTAGAAATGGGATATTAAAATCATAAACACATATTCCTTCTCTTTTCTTAAAGAATATTTAAATAATAGCAAAAAAATATATAAATGATATGATAAATATTTATTTATTAATTTATATTTTTAATATATTTATAATATGATAAATATTTATTTATTAATTTATATTTTTAATATATTTATAATATGATAAATATTTATTTATTAATTTATATTTTTAATATATTTATAATATGTTAATAATATAATAATAATATATTTATAATATATTAATAATAATAATATAAAAAATATATTTTAGATATTTTAGACAGATTTTTAGAAGCTTGCCTAGAAAATTTTTTTGCATAATGAAAACGTCATCTTAGACAATTTTTAGATAAGATGACATATATTTTTCATCTAAGATAAAGATAAAGATACTTTGTATTTCTTCATCTAGTTAAAGGTAAAAATGAGTCATTTCTTTATCTAGATGATTATCTAGATAATTTTATCTAGATACCAGCAAACACTGAGTGTTACATGCATATTTTTGCATTGATGGTAATACATGCCCTTTAAATGTCCACGCAACACACGTTCCTACGCTGCTGCGTGTAAATAAACGGGAGATAGTGGCATTCGGGCCTTGATTGCACCTGTAGCTGAATCACCTGAATTATATACAACACAGCCACCAATGAGAATCTCTCGTGCAGTAAACTGGGCGTAAAGTGTCTGTTACGAAATCTCGATTGCCTCAATCACACCCTTGACTGAACACCGATAAAACGATAAGAATCTCATATTAATCCAGGTAGAACATGAAACTTATAATGACTTATTATGACGTCATCATTGATTTTATTTATCACTTAAAAGTTCAACAAAAATGATGAAAAAATGTTAAAGATGACGAAAAGAATCATAAATTTTTAAGTTCAATAATCGCATTATATAATTTTAAAAAGATTATGTTTGCTTAAATGTAATTAAAATATATATATAATACATATACATACTATATATACTACAATATACAGGGTGTCTCAAAACTCATAATCAATCTTTCAAAGACAGATTCCTGGGATCATTTGGAGACGATTTTTCCTCAGCGAAAATGTCGATGAGGGCCATTATTTTTTGCATGTTCGATTTTTCTCATCATATATCTTTGCAATTAAGCTTTAAATTAAAATTCAACTAAAGTAAACTCTATTTAAAATTAATCGAAGAATGTGGTTTTATTAATATTTTATTTCTACAAAGCTTAGTTTACGAAAAACCCCTTATTTCCAATCACTTATATTTCGAAAATTATTAGTGCCTCGACATTTTCGTTGAGGAAAAATCGTCTTCAGATGATCCCAGGAATCTGTCTTTGAAAGATTGATTATGAGTTTCGGGACATCTTGTATATATATAGTCATAATATCAAAAATAAGTTACCAAAACATTGCCAAAAGTATATCAAATGAGATCATTATGATTCTAAAATGATTCTAAAATGACTTTTAGGTGACGTTATAATGATGTCATTATGAGTTTCATGAGTTTCTACCTGGGAATCGATATCCGGCCGCAAGAATGTCTCTTACAAAATTTATCTTGGTATAATTAACGATTATATATATCGATTAATAATATCAAGAAGACAATTCTTAATAAAAAAATTCCTTTAATGAAATTTGACGATTTTAATTATATTTGAATTAATTAGCGTTAATTAACGTTAACGATTATTGATTTGAAAATGTAATGGACGCTTTATCGTACCGGATGTTTTATTAGTCATCCCGATGAATTCCCAAGTATGTCGAGTAGCCCAAACGGTAGCTAATTTGCAAATGAGAGGGATCTAACGGACAATTGCCTTTCTACAGAACCGCGTAAAGTTTTGCCCATCCTTAAGACCGACGAACCCATCTGTCCGGAGGGGAAACTGTCGTGTGGTAACGGCGAGTGTATCGAAAAGGATCTCTTCTGTAATGGCACGCCCGATTGCAAGGACGAGTCCGACGAGAATGCCTGCAGTGAGTATCGCAATTATTATTCGTAACATGCAATCGTGACACAAATCGATTTCATTTGCAATTTATAACTATTATCACAATTTATAACTTATTTTCATCGAAAGGCAATTTATTGTATAATTATTATTTATTTATTGTATAATTTAGAGACAGAGATTTGTATTTATTAATATATACATATAAATCGTTCTCTCGATGACCTTTACTCATCTTAAAAATTCACTTTCCTTCATTTTTCAAATCGCGCACAGTAAAGCTTGATCAATCCAGACAATATTTTTTTATTAAAGATGCAACAAATGTTTTAGAAAATTTTTCAGAATGCATGTACGAGTAATATACATGTCATACGTTTTTATCAACTTTGACATAATCCATTTGTTGATGCGAAAATTGCTATGAATTTTTCAGATATACAAGGTGATTCATTTTAATATTAACAGGCAAATATTTTGAAAAATATGCGAGATACGGAAAAATGTTTCAGATAAAAGTTATATGGTTTTAAAGGAGACATAAGATGGTGTCATTAATTTGATCTTAAATAGTTACTTGAAGGTCCCGTGAAGATCACCCTCAATTTTTTAAATGGAATCCCCTATTTTTCATTGCATATTCCTGTAGCTTATCTCGAGAGCTTTCCAAAACACTATAATTAAGTTAGTTTTCATTAAGTACTTTTCGAGTTATGAGGCTTGAAATCGTTTTTTAATTTTACATAAATCACAAAATATCTTGTAAAATATTCATATTCGATTATCTTACCTTAATACTTTTATGTACAAAATAATAAGAGGAATCAATTGATGTAAAGAAAACACATAGTTATTTTTAAGAAAAAATATGTAATTGTTAATTGCAAATTACATATTTTTTCTTAAAAATAACTATGTGTTTTCTTTACATCAATTAATTTCTCTCATTATTTTGTACGTAAAAGTATTAAGGTGATGTAATTGAAAAATTAATATTTTACAAGATATTTTACGGTTTATGTAAAATTAAGAAACAATTTCAAGCCTCATAACTCGAAAAGTATTTAATGAAAACTAACTTAATTATAGTGTTTTGGAAAGCTCTCGATGTAAGCTACAAGAATATGTAATAAAAGATAGGCAGTTCCATTTAAAAAATTGAGGGTAATCTTCACGTGACCTTCAAGTAACTATTTAAAGTCAATTTAATGACACCATCTTAAGTCTCCTTTAAAACCATGTAACTTTTGTCTGAAACATTTTTTCATATCTCGCATATTTTTCAAAATATTTGCCTATTAAGATTAAAATAAATCACCCTCTATTAATCCTTTTCACACGCTCGCTTTGGCGACGAAAAGTCAATTTTAAATAAAAAATAAAACTAATTTTTCTAAATATAACTAAATATTATTATAATATTATATATTATTATAAATATTATTATTTTAAATAAAAAATAAAACTAATTTTTCTAAATATAACTAAATATTATAACTAATAAATTATAAACTAATAAATTATAAACTAATAAATTATAATTAATAAATTATAAATTATAATTATAATATTATTTTCTAAATATTAAAACTAATTTTTCTAAATATTTTAAATTGGAAAACGCGTTATTAACTATGCCTCTATTATAGCCGTGGAGACCGATCCTAATCGCGCTCCCGATTGCGACCCCACGCAATGCGTCCTGCCCGATTGCTACTGTTCCGCTGACGGTACTCGCATCCCGGGTAACATCGACCCTCAACAAGTGCCGCAAATGATCACGATCACGTTCAACGGTGCCGTGAACGTCGACAACATCGATCTGTACGACGAGATCTTCAACGGGCAACGTCAGAACCCGAACGGCTGCCAGATCCGCGGCACCTTCTTCGTCTCGCACAAGTACACCAATTATTCGGCCGTGCAGGATCTCCATCGACGTGGCCACGAGATCGCCGTATTCTCGTTAACGCACAAGGAGGACCCGCAGTACTGGAGCCAGGGAACGTACGACGACTGGTTGGCCGAGATGGCCGGTGCCAGGCTGATCATCGAGCGTTTCGCCAACATCACCGATGGCTCTATCATCGGTATGCGCGCTCCTTACCTCAGAGTCGGCGGCAACAAACAGTTCGAGATGATGGCCGATCAGTTCTTCGTCTACGACGCGTCCATCACCGCGTCCCTGGGACGTGTACCCATCTGGCCGTACACCTTGTACTTTAGGATGCCTCACAAGTGTAACGGCAACGGTGGCAACTGTCCGTCGAGGTCGCATCCGGTCTGGGAGATGGTGATGAACGAGCTGGACCGCAGAGATGATCCCACCTTCGACGAATCGCTGCCGGGTTGTCACATGGTCGACTCGTGCTCCAACATACAGAGCGGCGAACAGTTTGCCCGACTGCTCAGGCATAACTTCAACAGGCACTTCAACAGCAATCGGGCACCGCTTGGTCTGCACTTCCACGCGTCCTGGTTGAAGAGCAAGAAGGAGTATAAGGATGAGTTGATCAAGTTCATCGAGGAGATGATCGCCAGGAGTGACGTGTACTTCGTCACCATGGTCCAGGTGAGAAATCGGTTCGCTTCTCCATTAATGTCTTCAAGTTAGGGTTGCTCAAGACCCAAGACAATATAAAAATATTGTATTGGTATTGAAAATTTTGAAACATTTAAATCTTGTCTTGGTGAATATTGATAGCAAAAATCCCATCTTGTATTGTCTTGTCTCGATTTTATTAACAATTTTTTATCTAATATTGAAAAATTATTTAAATAATATTTAACAATTTTTGTAATATAATTTGAAATAATTATTACTATTGTATTATATTTTAATTATAATTATTACTACGTAATCGATATAAATGCTGTCTATTTGCATAAAAAAACGTTTACTGTTTCATGGAAAATAGAAACTAATAACTATTTACAGACTCCAAGGGAATGTGCAGATATAAATATTTTGGAGTGGTAAAAAAATCAGGTTCACATTTATCCCACATTGTCAAAAATGGCTCGAGACATTTTAAATTCAACTGCCTCGTCCGTGCCAGTAGAAAAACTTTTCTCAATACGAACTCTGACTATGTCAAAAAATAGAATCAGATTACAAAGTAAATTTTTAAAAGCATTAATGTGCATCAATTCCTGGATGAAATGCTCTTTAATGACTAAAATTTGCGAGTTTGATTTCTAATTTATAAAAATGTTATATTGTATTAATATTAAATGTTTTTAAATTTATTAATATAAATGTTTTTATTGAGTAAAATTTTTTTAACTTCGTATATAGTGATTTTTTTCATTTACAAATATAAATATTTTAGTTTTTCTGAGAATAAGAATAAGAACCAATAATCTTGACAAGACTAATAATCTTGACAGTCTTAATCTTGATTTTGATAACTAATTAAAAATCTTGTAAAAAAATCAGGTTCACATTTATCCCACATTGTCAAAAATGACTCGAGACATTTTAAATTCAACTGCCTCGTCCGTGCCAGTAAAAAGACTTTCCTCAATAGGAACTCTGACTGTCAAAAAATAGAATCAGATTACAAAGTAAATTTTTAAAAGCACTAATGTGCATCAATTCCTGGATGAAATGCTCTTTAATGTCTAAAATTTGCGAGTTTAATTTCTAATTTATAAAAATGTTATATTGTATTAATATTAAATGTTTTTAAATTTATCAATATAAATATTTTTATTGAGTAAAATTTTTTTAAATTCGTATATAGTGATTTTTTTCATTTACAAATATAAATATTTAATTTTTCTGAGAACCAAAAATCTTGACTAATAATCGTGACAGTCTTAGTCTTGGTATTGTCTTGTAAACTAATTAAAAATCTTGTAAAAAAATCAGGTTCACATTTATCCCACATTGTCAAAAATGGCTCGAGACATTTTAAATTCAACTGCCTCGTCCGTGCCAGTAAAAAGATTTTTCTCAATAGGAACGCTATGTCAAAAAATAAAACCAGATTATTACAAAGTAAATTTTTAAAAGCACTAATGTGCATCAATTCCTGGATGAAATGCTCTTTAATGTTTAAAATTTGCGAGTTTGATTTCTAATTTATAAAAATGTTATATTGTATTAATATTAAATGTTTTTAAATTTATCAATATAAATGTTTTTATTGAGTAAAATTTTTTTAAATTCGTATATAATGATTTTTTTCATTTAATATAAATATTTTAGTTTTTCTGAGAACCAATAATCTTGACAAGACTAATAATCTTGACAGTCTTAGTCTTGGTATTGTCTTAAATAAATAATCGATAAAAATCTAAAAATCTAAAAAATCTAAAAAATCTAAAAATCTGTCTAATTAAAAGTCTTGTCTTGATCTTGTCTTGAAATTCAAGACAAGACAAGACAATCTTGGCATCTCATGCAACCCTACTCCAAGTGAAACAGCTTTTTATAATCGAAAAATGAATTTTTTCTCTACATTTTACTCTTCCCTTCCAGGTGATCAAGTGGATGCAGCAGCCCACCGAGCTGTCCGCTCTCAGAGACTTCCAGGATTGGAAGGAAACTTGCGACGAGAAGGGTCTACCCTATTGCTCGCTGCCCAATGCCTGTCCTCTGACGACCAGGGAGCTGCCAGGCGAGACCCTGCGTCTCTTCACTTGCATGGAATGTCCCAACAATTATCCGTGGCTGCTGGATCCAACCGGCGACGGTTTTTCCGCGAGGAAGTGATCATCAGCGAGGTGATTAGCCGAGATTAAAAGCGTGACTCTAGGAAGAAGATACGGAAGCGAAGAACAATCGCGATGATTCTCGAAGTGAGATGACGGAATCGTCTTATCGTGATTAGAAAGCGTTACTCTGGCCGAAAATAGGGTCGTTGAACAAATAAAGTGGAGCGAAGCGCGTTCTGCTCTCGAAAGCGCGTTCTCATCCGATTTCTCCAGGTCCGCGATAGTCTCGACTATTATTATTATTATTATTTATGTAAATTGGAATCGCGCTGAATAAGAAGGAAAGGAAAAGTCGCGATTTCTTGGGCACGATCGCCGATGACACTCGCGAAAAGGGGAAAAAGCAGGACAGGTGCTCCTCTTCTTTTCTTCGCAACCCACGAAAACGAGGGCTCGCTTGGGTCTCTCGCGACGTTTCGACGACGAGGACAAGACGATCCATGGAGACGTCCCACTTGTAAATAATCATAACGGATTCTTCCTGCTCTGTCTTCCCTCTCCTCTTCCTCTCCTTTGCCGAATTAAGTCCTGTTGTTTCCTAGAGGCGCACGTACGCGTGACGATAATGGACTCTTGTGGTTAATAGAGCGAAAAATAAAGCATAAATATACATTATCATCCCGTGCCACTCCTTGAACATGTACTCCTTAGAATTTAAGCGACGCGCGAAAATTTATATATAAAATATTTAGTAATCTAAAAATATTTCCGAATAAAAAACTCGTACGTAGAAAGAAAAAACAATCGGTTATTATACTTTATTTCTTCCTCTTTCTCGCTTATCCCGAATTATTTATTCGTTGAGTCAACATTTTATGTCATTCGTCTTATATAGAGCAAACGTTGATTAATTTAATCGAAGATTATAATTAACATAATCGAAACTCAATTAAATAAAATATTCCTAGTGATAATTCAATTTTTCACGTCATCAATAATAAAGAGATTAATAATTCTATTCATTAATAATCTAGAGGTAATAATTAAAAAATTAACAAGAGATTTTTAATCCTGCTTCTTGATACCTTTATCATATTATAATCAATTCGATTATGTAAATATGAAAATTCTTCACACAATTAATATAAATTACTACAAATACTAATTAATACAAATAATATAAATTATTTGTATATGAAAATAAGATGAAAATTTTGCTATATTTATCAAACAGAATAGCAATTCTTCAAAATATGAAAATTTCATTTTTTGGTTTTTTATCATATCTTTAATGTTCTTTCATAAATTTACCATAACTTACTTCATCGGATAGATTTGTTCCATTGAATTCATAATACTCTAATTTCTTTTATAGGCTTTCTTTGAGTAACAACATATTTACTGCTGTTTTATATTTTTCTCTTATTTTATATTTTTTATTTTATATTATTATTTTATATATTTTTATTTTATATATTTTTTTTGCATATAATATACCTTGGATTGTTCAATAAATAAATAAATTTCACAGGGAATTTTAATATTCTAAAAATTTGAATATTCTTACAAAAACTCTTCGAAAAAATTTTAAAAAAATTCGAGTGATGGATTACTTACAAAATAAATGAAAAATATTTTTCTAGGTAAATTTTCTTTTACTTCATCATTGTGCCAAACATATACTGAATCTGCATATCAAGAGCGATTGACGCAATATGACAAGACGACCAAATTTACTTAGTTATTGTTAAGAAAGTAAATAATATAATATATTAATAATAGATTTTGTTCACGACAGATTCCTTGACTGCCTTGTGTCAGTATCAAGTATTTGTATGAAACGATACAAATACTTTTTTTTAACATTTGTCATGTATTTTATAGAGAAAATACAATCAATAACATATAACTAGGAAAGAGTATAGAATTAGTGATACATAAATGCATATTATGCCTCCGTTCGTGATATAAAAGAGCAAAAAAAGAGATTGGTCATTCACATGGCAAGTACAATAAAAACGCGCATGCATTATGAATTATATATACATGTATATATACATATATATATATATATATATATATGCATATATGTAAAATTAAATATACATACATATACATAATTGAAATTATATTTAAATATATACGCACACGAAAGAGAGACAATCGCTGTGTGACACATATTAAATCCTTGTCTTTGCGCAATTAAAAAGTGATAAAATGTAATCTATATGTACATCAATATGCTAATTAGTGCGGTTCTAATCTTGTAAGCACTCTAACATGTTTTGTTTATCACAGTAGCACCTCGACTGACGTCACGTTCATATCTAAATCGCATTTCCTGAAAATCTATCTTGCGTATAGTAACAAATACAACTATTGTTCGGTAATTAAACGCGAATTCTGATTACCAAACGATCCGAGAGTATTCCTATTATTAATGTTTCGCACATCCATAGTTACTCAGAATTTCATTTAATTATAATTTATTCCATTATAATTATTATTTAATTTCATTTAATTCAATGCACTCAGAATTTCACTTATATCGTATTGTGTTGACTTACGCCTGCTTTTAGTTCTACATTTCGCTTATGTAAGATTTTTGAGCACTCACCGTTTTACATACTCGTACAAATCGTGCGTTTAATTTCAAGCTCTTATTCATTTATTAATTTTTCGTACGCACGACCAATAATCGATCTAATGTGATAATTAAAAGAATGTGACGTCTGGCCTTATCGTCTCGGTCGCGCATTTCAGGTCATATACCAAGGTAACTGCAGAAAATGAATGCGCCGCATATGCACAAGACTATTAGCAAGATGACGAACCAAAATGGCAGTGTATCTGACATTTGAAAGAAGATTATTATTTTTCGTAAACTTGTTTCTAGAGATAATATCGAGAGAAGACAATTTCCCCGCTGATATACTTACGTCTGAATGGTATGCTGTGTATACAGATCCTGTTGTCTACAGAGATACTAACGACCGCAGTCTCCGTGTTACTGGTGATCGCAACACCGTTCAGTTCATCGTCCGTTGGAAGAAATTCCAGACCAGTTACAAACATCCTGTGCGCTCCAGGAACGTGGAGCGCTTTTCTCAAACTGAACGCCACGAATATGTCGACGCTGCCCGAGGTCATTGTGCCAACGGCCACAAATTTACCGTCACTAGAAACAGCTAAAGCTGATAACGTTTCCTTATAAGGAACCGACTTGGTTATTACACCATTATTAATGTCCCACAACTGAAGGAAACTAGGATTCTTCTTGGGCGTCGTGGCATTAGTGAGCATAAATAGATCATTCTTCACCTCCTCTGTCAATCCCCTGAATCGACATTTTTTGTACATGTACTTTGTGCCGTCCGGTGGCTTCCAACTAAGCTCTGTCCTCTTTTTGCTTTCTATGTTCCACACAAAGGCCTTTCCTTTGGCGATGCTCACTAAGAGACTGCCCATTGGATTGAAATCTATATCATCTATATAATCGTCCCCGTGTCCATCAAAATCATACAGATTCTCCAGTTGGGGAAATTTCCATAATCTAACTTTACCATCTGTGCCACCTGTAGCCATAATATTTCCACAAGGACTCACTCTAACAACTCTTTGTAAAGGTTCTTCACTATTCCTGCAAGCAAAGGAATTCTCATTACAAATCAGTTCTTGTAATATTTTATTTCTTTTTTGATTTTTGATTTAATTTCGATTTTTCAATTTGTCTTTTCAGTTCTTGTAATATTTTTTTATTTAATTTTTTGATTTTTCAATTTAAATCTTTTCAGTTCTTGTAATATTTTTTGATTTAATATTTTTTTTATTTTTGATTTAATTTTTTGATTTTTCAATTTAATCAGTTCTGGTAATATTTTTTTATTTAAGTGCAAAAAAGTACTTTACCCAAAAGTTGTCTGTATGCTGTTGGCAGGTTCCAGGACTAATTGCAATTTCTTGCTCTTGAAATTGTTGTTTTTGATTTCTTCTATCTTCTCCTGTTGTAATTGAGATTCTTTAGCTTTTTCGCTATTTTTTCTGCGTCTAAGATTATGCGTTGGTCCTTTGATGAATTCTTCATTCTCCGAAATTAACTTAGAATTATACAATTGACAGTGGCTTTCCTGACCAGCAACAATCCATGTCTTATTTTTACTCCTATACGAAGCACAATTCATGACGACGTTGGGACCTGTTTCGTGCCTAGTTACTTCTTCGGCAACAAAATATGTCCCATTGTGCGATAATTCAAAAATTTCCTAAAACGCAAGCATACACAATCAACATGAATTTCATCGACGTTTATCAAGATTCTGATAACATCGTTATCAGAAGATCCTCTCAATGTAATAAATATTTATAATAACATAATATTTATAATATAATATCTATAATAAATAAAATATATATTTATAATATTTATATTATTAATATTTATAATAAATATTATATTTTGATAATAAATATTTAAAAAAATTACATAACGCAACAAACTGTTTAGGTCCAAGATATCAATCAATCATTTTAATATAGATGCAGCTTGCTAAGAAAATCATTGAACTCACAAATCCATTAGCAACTCCAGTCTTGGAGGAACCGCCTCCGCCTCCTACCAGGATGTGCCTGTTGGTTATCATTTGCACGGTGTAAAGAGGAAAATTCACCCTAGCCAGGAGACCGCCTTTGCTCCTTCTAGAAGACATGATGCTGCAGATTCTCGTCGTCCAGTCGCGGTGCACGTTTCGTCCTCACCGAGGACGATAAACCTGAAGAGCAGAGAGAGAGATGGAGGAATCAGCACCGTCCAGTATCACATCTACACGTGTCACGTCCACGTACCATCGTCTCGATACGGACGATCTATAACGAGGCACGCAGCTCGCGTGCACTCACCAAGTGGCAATACGGGAAATTTGTACGAGGCACACGTATGTCCTTTTAAACTGGCGGAGTAATTCAGTTGCCCAACAACAGATTTCGCCACTAGGCTATTCCTGGCATGTGTACCGACATGAGATATTCCAATAGATATTCTACACAGTAAAAAATGTTGTGTTAAATTAATTAATTTAACATATTTCACATGTCCCAATTTATTTACACTCTAATTTTAATGTTAATTTAACAGAAGGCAAGTATGTAAATAAATAACACAAGTAATATGTTGAAAAATTAACACAAAAGTGTAACACTTACATTTTATCTGGAAATAAAGATTATGTTAAATTAACATATTTAATGTTAAATTAACATATTTAATGTTAAATTAACATATTTAATGTTAAATTTAATTAAAAGAAAATGTTATTCTTACATTTTTATGATAAATAACGGAAGAGATATGTCGATTTAACATATGGAAACTGTTATAGAGAGAAAAATAACACAACTTATCTGTTCATTTTAACATCCCATATAGCACAGAATATTGCAGTAATATTACAATATTGCTACAATATTGCAGCAATTATTGTAGCAATATTGTAATATTACTGTAATATTCTGTGCTGTGTGGGATATAACTTATTTCATCAAAAATTCGTGCATTTACATATTAATTGTGTTATTTTAACTCTTAGAAACGGTGAATATTAACTCAACGCAGAAATGTCAAAATAACACAACGATAATATAACATAAAATTCTTGAAGGTCGCCAGTAAGTAAAATAAAAGACGTAATTAAAATCGACCAAACTGGCAATTTTATTGAGGTAAAAAAATCAGTTAGTCTTTCTCTGTGTGTTGATGGAGTTGGTTGACGAAGTGATTTTCTCACGATTGAATAATTAACTAAATTACTTTTACTCGAAAAGGACCAAAATCTATGGTCGAAACGTTGTGATTGATTTTTTTACCTCAATAAAACAACGATAATATGTTACATTAACATAAGAGTATTTTAAAAATTTAACACAAAAATTTTTACACGAGAAAATTTCAACAGAAATACAAAATGTTTTTTACCGTGTAAAGTTGCTAGAAATGAAACAAATTTATGAAAAAAAAAAGGAAGAAGAAAGATGATTGTAAGAAAGAGAGAGAAATTTACAGGATCTTCAAAAAGTCCCGGAACGCTAAAATATCTCGAAAACATCCAGCAAAAAACACAGAATATTGCAGCAATGTTGCGACAAATTTAATATAAATAAAAAATTATGTAAATAAAAAATTTAATATAATTCGAAATTGAATACAAAATAATTTATTATACGAAAATCCAAAATATACGTATAAAATATAATTTATTAAAAATTTTTACATACCCAGGTAAAACATGAAACTCTTAATGACATCATTATGACGTCATCATGATTTTATTTATCACTTAAAAGTTTTATTTATATTTAGATTTTATTTATCACCTAAAAGTTCCTAATTTATCACCTTATTTATCACCCAAAAGTTTTTTATTTATCATTTAAAAGTTTTATTTATATTTAGATTTTATTTATCACCTAAAACTAAACAAAAATGATTAAAAAATGAGTTAAAGATGAAAATGAATCATAAATTTTTAAGTTCAATAATCGCATTATATAATTTTAAAAAGATCATGTTGTTTAAATATAATTAATAAAATATACATAATTAAATGAACAAGTAATTGCGTAATATGTATAAAAAATGATATTAATAAGTCACCAAAACATTGCCAAAAGTATATCAAATGAGATCATTACGATTTTTCTAAAATGACTTTTAGGTGACGTTATAATGATGTCATTATGAGTTTCATGTTCTACCTGGATAGTCCAGACGAGACTGATCAGCGAAGATTAATTACCCGACATTTATTATTAATAATCGATATGCGATAATAGAATTTAATAAATTTTATATAACGTAAATAATTGTGAACAAAAGAGTCATTAATAAAATTATTGATCGTTTCTTCGATTGTAAAAGAAAGTATTTGCATTACTGGCGCATTTTGTATACATTATCAAAGGAAATTAAAATGAAAAGATAAAATAAACTTTGAAATCAACAATTAAATTACTAAATAAATCGCGATTTAAAATTCGCGAGAAAACGCGACGAATAAATAATTCGGAATATTCGATTGCGAGATACGCATAATTTTTATAATACGATAATCATCAATAGACACGCGTACGATATAATTATTATCACACAAATGATGACAGACGAAAATATTTTGGCAAACATTTGTGATCCATATTGTTAGTGTTTGCTGGTATCTAGATAAAATTATCTAGATAAAGAAATGGATTATTTTTATCTTTAACTAGATGAAGAAATACAAAAGTATCTTTATCTTTATCTTAGATCTTAGAAAATATATGTCATCTTATTTAAAAAGTGTCTAAGATGACGTTTTCATTATGCAAAAAAGTTTTCTAGGCAAGCTTCTAAAAATCTATTTAAAATATGTTTTTTATATTATTGTTATTAATATATTATAAATATATTATAAATATAAATTATAAATATAAATTAATAAATAAATATTTATCATATCATTTATATATCTTTTTGCTATTATTTCTTTATAATATTAAATATTCTTTAAGAAAAGAGAAAGAATATGTGTTTACGATTTTAATATCCCATTTATAATCGGTGTCACATTTTTTTTTACAAATATTTATAGTCTTCTAAAATAAACAAAAATATCTAGATAATTATTTAGATTATCGCAATAATCATCTCATCTTTCATCTAGATTAAGTAAAGGCAAAATCATCTTTATCTCATCCAAGATAAATTTACAGATTTTTATCTTTATCTTTATCTTAGATAAAAAATATATGTCATCTTATTTAAAAATTGTCTAAGATGACGTTTTCATTATACAAAAAAGTTTTCTAGGCAAGCTTCTAAAAATCTATCTAAAATATCTAAAATATGTTTTTTATATTATTGTTATTAATATATTATAAATATATTATAAATATAAATTATAAATATAAATTAATAAATAAATATTTATCATATCATTTATATATTTTTTTACTATTATTTCTTTATAATATTAAATATTCTTTAGGAAAAGAGAAAGAATACGTGTTTACGATTTTAATATCCCATTTATAATCGGTGTCACATTTTTTTTTACAAATATTTATAGTCTTCTAAAATAAACAAAAATATCTAGATAATTATCTAGATTATCGCAATATCTCATCTTTCATCTAGAATCTCTATCTCTTAAGTAAAGGTCTTTAATCTAGATTAAGCAAAATCATCTTTATCTCATATAAGATAAATTTACAGATTTTTATCTTTATCTTTATCTAGATAATTTTGAAATTATCTACAGCAAACACTGAAAATACATAAATATCGAGCGAAGATCATGCGAATTTCACGCGATTGTGTATCGACAGTGTCGAGAAATTTTACCGACGCGAAACGTTCCTGGCGCGAATGATCATCTCGCGATTTCGCCGACAGATGGCGCGACCGACCCGTCCGACGAAGGGAATCCGCAGTCGGGCATTCTCCATCTGGCGGAAAGCGGCGTTTTCGCGGCGAGAGCAGCGCCCTCTCGATTTCTCTCTGTCTCTCTCTCTCTCTCTCTCTCTCTCTTCCCGGGAGCGAGTCTGGCCATGTTACTGACACGGCACGAACGTCGTTCACCGTCATCGCGCGAGGTAGTAACATAGTAGATACTCTAGTTCCGTATCAGCGGCAACAACGACCAGGACGACGACGACGACGACGACTCATACTCCCTCGACATAGCTCCCAAGTACTCGAACTCGACGAGAGCCGACGTATCACGCGTAGCGCGACCCTCGCTCCCAGTAGCCGCGTCATGTGCGTGTCCCTAGTGCCGCGGGATTGAGACCCCCTTCGTGTGTCAGAAGGAAGAGCCGGGAGGAGGGAAGAAAGGATCGAGAGGAGAGGATCTCGACGGATCCTCGGCGAGTATAATGCATCCCGGGACGGCGGCCGCAGCTCGCCGCCGATGCGACCGCGGGCTCCGGAAGAGGCGCCAGGCCAGGTCGTGCAGCCCCCGACCGCGCAGCAACGGCTCCGACATCGCCGCCGGACGTGGATGAGAGGAGGCGTCTCGCGTCTTCGTGTGTCAGCGGAGGCGCTGCGAACGGCCGCGAACCGCGCGCGTAATATTCTTCCCTACGAGGTACGTATATACGCAGTGTGTTTGCTGGTATCTAGATAAAATTATCTAGATAAAATCATCTAGATGAAGAAGTGGATCATCTTTATCTTTAACTAGAATCTTTATGAAGAAATACAAAGTATCTTTATGTTTATCCTAGATGAAAAATATATGTCATCTTATCTAAGAATTGTCTAAGATGACGTTTTTGTTTTATGCAAACAAGTTTTCCAGGCAAGCTTCTAAAAATCTATCGAAAATATCTAAAATATATTTTTTATATTATTATTATTAATATATTAATATATTAATTATTAATATATTAATAATTTAATTATTATATTATTGTATAATTTAATTAATATATTAATAATTTATATTATTATTACTATATTTATATTATTATTATTATTATTATTATTAATTATTATATTATTAATATATTAATATATTAATTATTAATATATTAATATATTATTAATATATTATTATTAATATATTATAAATATATTATTATTATATTATTAATATGTTATAAATATATTATAAATTGTATAAATTAATAAAGAAATATTCATCATATCACTTACATACCTTTTTGCTATTATTTAAATATTCTTTAGGAAAGGAGAAGGAATATGTGTTTACGATTTTAATATCCCATTTATAATCTGCGTCACATTTTTCACAAATATTTATCTTCTAAAATAAACAAAAATATCTAGACAATTATCTAGATTATCGCAATAATTATCTCAATATCTTTCATTTAGATTAAGTAAAAGTAAAATCATCTTTATCTCATCTAAGATAAATTTACGGATGTTTATCTTTATCTTTATCTAGATAATTTTGAAATTATCTACAGCAAACATTGTATATACCGTTTTACTACACGTCGTGTAGCATCTCACTCCGATTTCCCGCCGACCTCTTTCCGACCCTCGCTTCCCCCCCTCCCCTCCCCTTCCCCCCGATTGATGCGGATACCGGGGAATATCGCATTTTCGTTTCTCTTCTTTCTTTCCCTTTGTTTTTCCTTCACGCTCGACGCTCGCGATACAGATGTGGGGCACAAACGTATATATACACATGTGCGATATCTCCCCGCGACTCCGAAGGAGTCCTCTCTCGTGACGTCGTCGTTATCTTTCGGCGATCTCGCGACTTTCCTCGTCGTTTTTTTTTTTTTTTTACATCTGTCAGTCGCGAAGAGATAAAGAAATCGTCGCTCAAAACGTGCTTTCTCCGTCCATTAATTTTTGCGTTTATTTGATTTTATTTCGCCGAGATTTAGTTTAATAATATTAGAATAATATTAGAATTTGATATATCCGATATTGTAATATTATTATTAGAATAATAGTAGAATATCGAAGGGAGAAAATCTTTTAATCAAGGTCGTTTGTACAGGATCTCGTTGATATAAAATGGTCCAAGATGCGGAAAATATATACATGTGTATCGTGACATATTGTCAGTGTTTGCTGTAGATAATTTCAAAATTATCTAGATAAAGATAAAGATAAAAATCCGTAAATTTAGATGAGATAAAGATGATTTTACTTTTATTTAATCTAGATGAAAGATGAGATAATTATTGCGATAATCTAGATAATTATCTAGATATTTTTGTTTATTTTAGAAGACTATAAATATTTGTAAAAAATGTAACGCAGATTATAAATGGAATATTAAAATCATAAACACATATTCCTTCTCTTTTCCTAAAGAATATTTAAATAATAGCAAAAAGGTATATAAATGATATGATAAATATTTATTTATTAATTTATATTTATAATATATTTATAATATATTAATAATTAATTATTTATAATATATTAATAATAATAATATAAAAAATATATTTTAGATATTTTAGATAGATTTTTAGAAGCTTGCCTGGAAAACTTTTTTGCATAATGAAAACGTCATCTCAGACAATTTTTAGATAAGATGACATATATTTTTCATCTAAGATAAAGATAAAGATACTTTGTATTTCTTCATCTAGTTAAAGATAAAGATGATCCATTTCTTTATCTAGATGATGGTATCTAGATAATTTTATCTAGATACCAGCAAACACTGCATATTGTATATTGCAATAGGTATCGTGGAACAGGCATAATTTCCACTCGGTGCTCCCGGAAATACAAACAATGTAAAGCACGATTTTCGGCAAAAGACGAGAGCTGTTTATCGGAAGCGGATCACGATGACGGATGTCGCTCCATAATAATAAACGAATACGTGCATGCACGTATTACACGTACGTAAAAGTGCATCGAGGGTACGTGCGTGGCTCGTTGTTGCACAAGCTCGATTTCGCGAAATAATATCGCATATTCGAACGAAACAACGGTAACGAGACATAAAGATCGCTGATAATTTTGTCACGTTTCAACTGCTATTAAAATCGTGTAACATTTGTGTCCTAGTTATTAATATTTTTTCCTTTAAAAATGTAGTCGATAAATGATAGATAGAGCATGTATTTCGCACTTGAATGCCTTTGTTGCTTTCGACGATGCGGAAAATGAGAGCAGAAGGATTCGCGTTGTCAAAATTTTAATCATTTATTCATGGAATCATATATGCAATTTTTCTGGAAATTCTGAAAATATCGAGACGCGAAAATTCGCGATAACTTGCGAGATAAATCACGAGATAAATCGTTTTCTATTTTTTTTTTTCTTTTTTTCCCGATATATACATATTTTTTATATAAAATGTATAGAATATCTCGTAAAGAATATTAAATTCGCGATTAAATAAAACTTGAGTGTACATCGGAGAGCGCAAATTTCATTTATATATTCGTTCCGTTCAACGGCAGTTTCCCCTCTGATCGCATCGATCGAAATTATCACTCGATGGGTGTGGCATGTGTGTATGTGTGTATATATTTGTGCTTTTCCACATTCAAAATTAGAGATAACAACTCGTTGACGCGATTAATTATCCATCCGATGCCATTTTTATCGAAATGGCAACCTGGAGTACCTGTAGATAAATTCGTTATTATATAAATTTTTTTCGGAATCTCATTTTTATTTCATTCGGAAATAACAGCAAAAGATTCTCAACAAAAATTATAACAACGAAACGCTTTTTTCTGCGAGTTTCGCTCTCACGGTAAAAAACATTTTGTATTTCTGTTGAAATTTTCTCGTGTAAAAATTTTTGTGTTAAATTTTTAACATACTCTTATGTTAATGTAACATATTATCGTTGTGTTATTTTGACATTTCTGCGTTGAGTTAATATTCACCGTTTCTAAGAGTTAAAATAACACAATTAATATGTAAATGCACGAATTTTTGATGAAATAAGTTATATGTTAAAATGAACAGATAAGTTGTGTTATTTTTCTTTCTATAACAGTTTTCATATGTCAAATCGACATATCTCTTCCGTTATTTAGCATAAAAATGTAAGAATAACATTTTCTTTTAATTAAATTTAACATTATAAATATGTTAATTTAACATAAACTTTATTTCCAGATAAAATTTAAGCGTTACACTTTTTGTGTTAATTTTTAAACATATTACTTGTGTTATTTATTTACATACTTGCCTTCTGTTAAATTAACATTAAAATTAGAGTGGATAAATTGGGACATGTGAAATATGTTAAATTTAACACAAAATTTTTTACTGTGAACGCTTTTTTGCGAGTTTTGCTCTCCAATCGGATGTAGCCGTAGCGCATTAAATGGCTTCGTCGATGGATATGCGTGTCTACACGCGACCATTGCGTTGCTCCATTGCGGTTTCCACGTGTTTTTTTTTTCTTTTCTTTTTTTTTCGTTCCCGTAAGAAACGCGACTACCCGACTATCTCGAGGAGAAAAGTCGACCGCAGTTTTACGGCAATTACGACCAGTCGAGTTATTCGTGCAACCGTATTTTTAATCGATGTGCAAATTCAGCAGGGTGTATACTACCGGGAAAAACTTGGAGAACCTGGAATTCTCAGGGATTTTTATTTTAACTTGGAAAATCAGGGGATTCTCAGAGAAATCATGGAATTTTATTAAGACTCGGGGAATTTGTTAAAAATTACTTTCATCATTTTTTTATATTGTAAGTGTAAACATTCGCTCTGTGTAGAATATCTTGAGCATCTATTGCAGAGCAAAAAGCACTTAAAGGGAAGAAAACACTTTAGAGGTGAAAAAATTAGAAAAAGGCATTAAAAAAAATAGATTATATTATAAAATATATATATGTATTTGAATAAATTTTTGTGTTGTCCAAATTTTATTAAAATATATTTAAATATTTTTGTTTTTTTTACGTACGATAAATAAACTTATTTTTACAATTATATTTATATACATATTTTTATTTTACCTGGAATTTCAAACAAAAATACCTGGAAAAATCGTGGAATTTTCAGGGAATGTATTTTCAAGATTCGAGTGTACACCCTGTTCAAGAAATATACGGAGTCTCAATTTTAGGCGGAAAGGCAAAAACTTAGTCTAAACTTCGCGAGCCAAGCTCTATTCCTGACGCTTCCCTCGAGGCTTCATCAATCTCGTTCCGGTGACAAATGCGCAAAATGAAAATATCATTACGCTGGTGGCACTATTGATAGATAAAGCGAAGTGAATAATGCACGCTATCATCTGTCCTTCGCTCGCTTTCTCGCTCCATACACGACGACGTGGTAAATGTGAAGGGTAAGGGAGCGGCGCAAGGAAAAGATACGGAGGTTGATATAAAAGCGCTAAGAATAGGGATGTTAAGAGTACAGGGGATACTCGACTATATCTTCGCTTCTCAGCGATTTAATGCTGTACTTTATCGGAGCCGATATTACTCGGAGATCGATTTAGCCAACTTATTCATCGAGAGTTCGCGTTTACATGTTACTTCCACACTCGCGATCCCCGCAAAAGTTTCTTTCCCCGTGATTTTCTTGGACGGTTTACGTAATGTAATTGTATAAATAGCGTACACAGTAAAAAATTTTGTGTTAAATTTAACATATTTCACATGTCCCAATTTATCCACTCTAATTTTAATGTTAATTTAACAGAAAGCAAGTATGTAAATAAATAACACAAGTAATATGTTTAAAAATTAACACAAAAGTGTAACGCTTAAATTTTATCTGGAAATAAAGTTTATGTTAAATTAACATATTTATAATGTTAAATTTAATTAAAAGAAAATGTTATTCTTACATTTTTATGATAAATAACGGAAGAGATATGTCGATTTAACATATGGAAACTGTTATAGAGAGAAAAATAACACAACTTATCTGTTCATTTTAACATATAACTTATTTCATCAAAAATTCATGCATTTACATATTAATTGTGTTATTTTAACTCTTAGAAACGGTGAATATTGACTCAACGCAGAAATGTCAAAATAACACAACGATAATATGTTACATTAACATAAGAGTATGTTAAAAATTGAACACAAAAATTTTTACACGAGAAAATTTCAACAGAAATACAAAATGTTTTTTACCGTGAACATATAAAGTAGAATGAAAATTAAATTCATTTATTAATGAAATTCTATTATTATTAATTAAATTCATTTATTTAGAATACGGGAGAATCCATTAATAGGGGGAAAAATATTACATTAGCGATTAACATAAGAGTATGTTAAAAATTTTACACAAAAATTTTTATACGAGAAAATTTCAACAGAAATACAAAATGTGTTTTACCGTGAACATATAAATTAGAATGAAAATTAAATTCATTTATTAATGAAATTCTATTATTATTAATTAAATTCATTTATTTAGAATACGGGAGAATCCATTAATAGGGGGAAAAATATTACATTAGCGATTAACATAAGAGTATGTTAAAAATTGAACACAAAAATTTTTACACGAGAAAATTTCAACAGAAATACAAAATGTTTTTTACCGTGAATGTATAAATTAGAATGAAAATTTAATTCATTTATTAATGAAATTCTATTATTATTAATTAAATTCATTTATTTAGAATACGGGAGAATCCATTAATAGGGGGAAAAATATTACATTAGCGATTAACATAAGAGTATGTTAAAAATTGAACACAAAAATTTTTACACGCGAAAATTTCAATAGAAATACAAAATGTTTTTTACCGTGAAATATAAATTAGAATGAAAATTAAATTCATTTATTAATGAAATTCTATTATTATTAATTAAATTCATTTATTTAGAATACGGGAGAATCCATTAATAGGGGAAAAAATATTACATTAGCGATTAACATAACATATGTTAAAAATTGAACACAAAAATTTTTACACGCGAAAATTTCAATAGAAATACAAAATGTTTTTTACCGTGAACATATAAATTAGAATGAAAATTAAATTCATTTATTAATGAAATTCTATTATTATTAATTAAATTCATTTATTTAGAATACGGGAGAATCCATTAATAGGGGGAAAAATATTACATTAGCGATTAACATAACATATGTTAAAAATTGAACACAAAAATTTTTACACGCGAAAATTTCAACAGAAATACAAAATGTTTTTTACCGTGTATAAATAGCGTAAGAAAAAAATGAATACTTTTCCCCGACTACGTCGTTGGACGTTATTAAATTTGTTTCACTTTTCATTCGATTATCGCAGCTTCTTTCGCAGCGCGAGATTATCGTTATTGCTCTTCTCACGGCGCAATTACGTTCCGCTATTGTGCATATGCTTCGAAGTTATTAAATCCGTTTCACTTCGGTGTTTTCATCTTTATTACTTCTCTTTTACGCGCTGCGGTTGAAGGAAATTAGATTAAAATGCTACCATAAACACGACATCTCGTGGTCTGTTGATATCGACGTAGTTTAACATTTTGCTTCCAAGTGTCAATTCAACTTATATACACGTGAGTAAATAACTTGAGTTTGAATTTTTTTATAGATACTTTGCGCGAAAATACCTCGCGTTAAATAGTTGAGTTTTATAATAGAAGAATAGAGAGGGAGAGACGGGGAATGTTCTAAACAATGTCTACACAGAAAAAAAAATAAGTATCGAATCAAAACTTATATACTTAAATTAACGCTTTCATTGTTTCGTATATATGCAATAATTTATAATCTTCAGAAGAATTTAATAATTTTAAATTTCAACAATATTATAGTTTTATTTCGATATAATAATTGTTATCTCAAGATAATACATAATTATATAATTATATAATATTTAATATATATAATAAATATATATTAAAATAAAATATAATTACTATTAATTAATTATACTTTAAATTAATTAATTCATTTAATATACTAGACAAAATAAATCATATATCTTTCAACAAATTGAATTTGTTAATATAACTATTCTTTTAACAAGCAAATAGATTATTAGATACAGGAAAGTCGAAGCATTTCAAAGTATTTAAATAAAAAAAATAGGAAATAATAAAAATTATGTTCAATTATTTTGTAAAAAATTTATTATTCAATATTGTTACATTTTGCTGGACAAAATAAATCATACACTTTTAGAAGTAATAGTTAGCAAATAAATAAAGTTAATTCTAATTGTGATTAATACTTAATATTGGCTTTCAATACCGCTTCCAGTCGACGAGGCATACTTTCGACTAATTTCTTTAAGTATTCAGGATCAATTTCTTTCCTTCTGGAATGTTGCATAGGACGATGTCTTGTCACTTACGTTCATTTTATTCACGTTTACGTCCAAATAAGTCCACAAAGTTTCAATTGGATTAAATCTGATTGTGATGGCCATTCGACCAATTTTACCTTATTAGATTTGAAAAATGCAGTGGCTTTGTCTTATGCTTAGGGTCATTATCTTGCTGGAAGATAAAGTTGTTTTCTAAATCCAATTTCAAAAGAGATTTCTTTGAAATTCTCGCACAATAAATGCTGAATAAAACCGATTCGTGTTTGCCAAGAAGTACGCGAATATGTCTCTAGACTTTTGGAAAAAAGTATTGTGGTCTGATGAGAGCAAGTTTGAATTATTTGGCAAAAACCTGATGAGGTTTTTAAAGAAGTAAATATTCAGAAAACTACAAAATATGGAGGCGATAATATTATGGTATGGGGATGCTTTATATGATCTAGTATCGGTAATTTGGCTCGAATTGAAAGCATCATGATGGCAGAAGGATATATTGTTGATGTATTGTGCGAGAATTTGAAAGAATCTCTTTTGAAATTAGGTTTAAAAAACAACACTTTATTTTCCAGCAAGATAATTATCCTAAACGAAGAATAAGACGAAGAAAACCACTGCATTTTTCAAATCTAATAAGGTAAAACTGATCGAATGGTCGCCACAATCATCAGATTTAATCCAATTGAAATTATATGGGCATATTGAATCGTGAACGTGAATAAAACGAACGTAAGTGACAAGACATCGTCCTATGCAACACTCCAGAAGGCTCGGAAGAAAATTGAATACTTAAAGAAATTAGTCGAAAGTATGCCTCGTCGACTGGAAGCGGTATTAAAAGCCAATACTAAGTACTAATCACAATTAGAATTAACTTTATTTATTTGCTAACTATTACTTCTAAAAGTGTATGATTTATTTTGTCCAGGGCAAAATGTAACAATCTTGAATAATAAATTTTTTACAAAAGAATTGAGCATAATTTGTATTATTTCCTATTTTCTTTATTTAAATACTTTGAAATGCTTCGACTTTCCTGTATCTAATAAGTTATTTGCTTGTTAAAAGAATAGTTATACTAACAAATTCAGTTTGTTGAAAGATGTATGATTTATTTTGTCCAGTATTGTATACATATTAAATATATATTTAATATATTATATTAATTTAATATATTATATTTAATATATTATTTAATTCTACTTTAAAAAAATTATAATCTTTGATTTAAAAATGTTATTTTCCATCTAACATTGTTTCCTTTCCATTCAAGAAAATTAAATCTTACATCATAAGAATATATTTTTCTCGATTGAATTATATAAAATGACTTCATTCAAGCAAGCAATTATATTTTCTTTAATTAACGCGATAATCTCATTTCCATGTTAAAACTAAAGATATTCTTTCACAAGAATATCCTTTTTTTCTGTGTATTTTTATAAATAAATAAGAAAGAAATTATTCTCTTTATATTTTAAACTTGTATCAATATATAATTTCTAATTTTTCTTCCATATTTTTACATGATTTTTAACGCATATGTTTTGAAAATCAATTTCTCAATTTGTAGGCGCTTTTAAAATAACCATAAAAAAGTTATTATATAATCTAATAGAGTATTGTATTACAATCTAGCTGATTACGTTTTAATCAAGAAAACTATCTCATCGAAGAAATAATTGATAATTATTGATCAATTTATTTGATAATTATTAATCAATTCTTTTGTAAGTCATTTAAAATTAAGAAATAATTTCACATAATATTCAATTTTTACATTAGATTTTTCTTACTCGGAAAATTTGATTAAATCTGATAAAAGAATCGTGATTTTCATTTGTAATTTAAGACCTTGTTAGAGGAAACATCTGTGAGTGATAAATTTTTAAATTTCTAAACTTTCATTTTCAAGTAGGGACTCTAGAGTCGGAAAATAAAACGTCATGCTGGCTTGTATTTTGATTCTTTTATTTTTACACGGTAAAAAACATTTTGTATTTCTGTTGAAATTTTCTCGTGTCAAAATTTTTGTGTTCAATTTTTAACATACTCTTATGTTAATGTAACATATTATCGTTGCGTTATTTTAACGTTTCTGCATTGAGTTAATATTCACCGTTTCTAAGAGTTAAAATAACACAATTAATATGTAAATGCACGAATTTTTGATGAAATAAGTTATATGTTAAAATGAACAGATAAGTTGTGTTATTTTTCTCTCTATAACAGTTTTCATATGTTAAATCGACATAACTCTTCCGTTATTTATCATAAAAATGTAAGAATAACATTTTCTTTTAATTAAATTTAACATTATAAATATGTTAATTTAACATAAACTTTATTTCCAGACCAAATTTAAGTGTTACACTTTCGTGTTAATTTTTAAACATATTACTTGTGTTATTTATTTACATACTTGCCTTCTGTTAAATTAACATTAAAATTAGAGTGGATAAATTGGGACATGTGAAATATGTTAAATTTAACACAACATTTTTTACTGTGTATAAATTATTTCGCATTGTGTTTAATAAAATGAAATATATTTGAAAAATATTGAGATACAGATATAGTGTCTCAAGGAGTAATTACTTTATCGGTGAACAATTTTTATGAATGTTATGTACAATAATGTGATAAAAGAAAATTAAATAAAAAATATAAAAGAGGGAGGAGATAAATATATCAGATAAAATATATCGGATAAGAAAATATTGATAATTATAAATGAAAATCATGATTAAATCCTTTTCGTCTGATTTGATCGAGCTTCTCGAACAAGAATCTAAAATATAGAAATCGCGTAAAATCCATCTTTTCTTTAGGCTTCCCAATTTTAGATCGCTCACAAAAGAATTGATTAATAATTGCGATATTTCTATGGATGATTTTCTCGATGGAATCGCGACCGGCTATTTACTTCGACCTCGTATGATCGAGAATCCACGCTAGCAGTTCTCTCTTGAACGACATCTTGGCATCCGTAGAATTAACGTCATTAAGCGAATTGACGTGGTTTCACGCGAGAAACGAAAGGCATCTTGTGCGCGCGCACGCACGCACGCACGCACGCACGTAGAACGTGCTTATCACAGACAGAGGTCGAATATTGTTGAGTCGATTTACGAGTCGTGTTAAGGGCGATCTGCTGACGATGTATCGCAAGACAAGTCAGCCTGAACATAACATGAAATGTTATTCGATATTGGATATAACACGCAACGTAAATATAAGCGTACAGCGGAAGAGATATGTCGATTTAACATATGGAAACTGTTATAGAGAGAAAAATAACACAACTTATCTGTTCATTTTAACATATAACTTATTTCATCAAAAATTCGTGCATTTACATATTAATTGTGTTATTTGAACTCTTAGAAACGGTGAATATTAACTCAACGCAGAAATGTCAAAATAACACAACGATAATATGTTACATTAACATAAGAGTATGTTAAAAATTTAACACAAAAATTTTTACACGAGAAAATTTCAACAGAAATACAAAATATTTTTTACCGTGTATATAACATTTTATTAAACACAATATGAAATAATTTATACAAATATATAAGGATATTTTCGAGTAAAGAACGCGAAACTTATCGACTCGAATCGTCAATCGAATCGAAAATCTCGTAATTAACATATGGAAACTGTTATAGAGAGAAAAATAACACAACTTATCTGTTCATTTTAACATATAACTTATTTCATCAAAAATTCGTGCATTTACATATTAATTGTGTTATTTGAACTCTTAGAAACGGTGAATATTAACTCAACGCAGAAATGTCAAAATAACACAACGATAATATGTCACATTAACATAAGAGTATGTTAAAAATTGAACACAAAAATTTTGACACGAGAAAATTTCAACAGAAATACAAAATATTTTTTACCGTGTATATTTCATTTTATTAAACACAATATGAAATAATTTATACAAATATATAAGGATATTTTCGAGTAAAGAACGCGAAACTTATCGACTCGTATCGTCAATCGAATCGAAAATCTCGTAATTAAAAAGACAATTTTATTAAAGACATTTTATCAAAACATTTCTTCCTCCTCGGCAATATTAGCGTTAAAAATCGCAATTTGCTCGGTTTCAGGACAAGGTGCAATGGCTGACGACCGAAATAACCACCGGGGCTTCGTCACACGGCAGTCACACGTGGTAAGTAACGTTCCGCCGCATTAATCGCCAATAGATAGAGTCGCCGATTAGCGACCGCGTATCTTCCCCCTCGCTCTCCCTCGCTCTCGCGATCCTCGCAACGCGGAATTCGGTAATTTTAGAAGAGCCGCGAGAGGAGAGGAACGTACTCAGGACGGGGAAAACGCGTTCTCGTCGTTCAATCGACCGCGTCTCTTCTGCGGAAAGCGCAAATTTTTGGATTCTTGTCGGGAACGTGTTCCAATGCCACTCATCTCGAGCCTGCAACGGTTCTCATCCTCTTCGCGATTTCTCGCGCGTGTGCGATAAGATTCGCGAGGTTCTGGTCTTGGAGCTCGTTTTTTTCGACAACGCGTTTGAGAGAGGGAGATCTACCGGTGATTTATCGCGAGCCTCGTTGACGTAAGAAACGTCGTCGAGAGACATTCGAGGGACGAACCGGTTCGAAAATTGGATTCACCGAGAAGCGCGTAATCCACTCGCGTGATCCGACATGCTCGCTTATTCCCCGCTCGAGGAAAATAAATCAATGGCGCGCCGCGAATCTCCCGAAAAGATTTTTCGGTAAACCATCGGGCGCGGGAGAGCGAGTGCTCCGGGAGGCGGTGCGCGCCGAGGAAGTTTGCGTAAATAAGCAGCTTAAAAATAGTCCGCCGCTTGTTGTGCCGGAGAGCAAATAAAGCCTACTCTCGCGATTTTAAAGAGACTTCATAAGAGTAATGTTATACAAATTTTTCAATTTTCCTAGAAACCTTCCCACATTCGTCGACATTAACTCTCGAGGGATCTTTCGAAGCGTGGAATTTTGCAAAGAGATCCTTATTTACTTGATTATTGGAAAAGATATTTATAGAAAGATTTATGTTTCGTCCGAGACTTTTGACATTTGACGTTTCATATGTAATGAGATTTCATAAGAGGAATGGTATACAAATTTCTCAATTTCCCTGGAAATCTTCCCACATTCATCGACATTAACTCTCTGGGGATCCTTTGAAATGTGAAAAATTTTGCAAAGAGATCCTTATTTACTTGATTATTAAAATATTTGATTATTGGAAAGGATATTTATAGCAAGATTTATGTTTCCGAGACTTTTGACATTCGATGTTTCATATGTAATGAGATTTCATAAGAGCAATGTTGTACAAATTTTTCAATTTCCCTAGAAACCTTCCAACATTCGTCGACATTAACTCTCGAGGGATCTTTCGAAGCGTGGAATTTTACAAAGAGATCCTTATTTACTTGATTATTGGAATACTTGATTATTGGAAAGGATATTTATAGCAAGATTTATGTTTCGTTCGAGACTTTTGACATTCGACGTTTCATATGTAATGAGATTTCATAAGAGGAATGGTATACAAATTTCTCAATTTCCCTGGAAATCTTCCCACATTCATCGACATTAACTCTCTGGGGATCCTTTGAAATGTGGAAAATTTTGCAAAGAGATCCTTATTTACTTGATTATTGGAAAGGATATTTATAGCAAGATTTATGTTTCCGAGACTTTTGACATTCGATGTTTCATATGTAATGAGATTTCATAAGAGCAATGGTATACAAATTTTCAATTTCCCTAGAAACCTTCCCACATTCGTCGACATTAACTCTCGGGGGATCCTTTGAAGCGTGGAAAATTTTGCAAAGAGATCCTTATTTACTTGATTATTGGAAAGGATATTTATAGCAAGATTTATGTTTCGTTCGAGACTTTTGACATTCGACGTTTCATATGTAATGAGATTTCATAAGAGCAATGGTATACAAATTTCTCAATTTCCCTGGAAATCTTCCCACATTCATCGACATTAACTCTCTGGGGATCCTTTGAAATGTGAAAAATTTTGCAAAGAGATCCTTATTTACTTGATTATTAAAATATTTGATTATTGGAAAGGATATTTATAGCAAGATTTATGTTTCCGAGACTTTTGACATTCGATGTTTCATATGTAATGAGATTTCATAAGAGCAATGTTGTACAAATTTTTCAATTTCCCTAGAAACCTTCCAACATTCGTCGACATTAACTCTCGAGGGATCTTTCGAAGCGTGGAATTTTGCAAAGAGATCCTTATTTACTTGATTATTGGAAAGGATATTTATAGCAAGATTTATGTTTCGTTCGAGACTTTTGACATTCGACGTTTCATATGTAATGAGATTTCATAAGAGTAATGGTATACAAATTTCTCAATTTCCCTGGAAATCTTCCCACATTCATCGACATTAACTCTCTGGGGATCCTTTGAAACGTGGAAAATTTTGCAAAGAGATCCTTATTTACTTGATTAATGGAAAGGATATTTATAGCAAGATTTATGTTTCGTTCGAGACTTTTGACATTCGACGTTTTCATATGTAATGAGATTTCATAAGAGCAATGGTGTACAAATTTTAATTTCCTGGAAATCTTCCCACATTCATCGACATTAACTCTCTGGGGATCCTTTGAAACGTGGAAAATTTTGCAAAGAGATCCTTATTTACTTGATTATTGGAAAGGATATTTATAGCAAGATTTATGTTTCGTTCGAGACTTTTGACATTCGACATTTTATATGTCTATATAATGAGACTTTATAAGAGCAATGTTATACAAATTTTTCAATTTCCCTAGAAACCTTCCAACATTCGTCGATATTAACTCGAGGGATCCTTTGAAGCGTGGAATTTTGCAAAGAGATCCTTATTTACTTGATTATTGGAAATTGATTATTGGAAAGGATATTTATAGAAAGATTTATGTTTCGTCCGAGACTTTTGACATTTGACGTTTCATATGTAATGAGATTTCATAAGAGGAATGGTATACAAATTTCTCAATTTCCCTGGAAATCTTCCCACATTCATCGACATTAACTCTCGAGGGATCCTTTGAAACGTGGAGAATTTTGCAAAAAATTCGCGTTACTTTAATATTGATTGTAAACTTATTTTATTTTTGAAGGATGTTTATAACAAGATTTATGTTTCGTTGGAGACTTTTGACATTTGACGTTTCATACGCAACGAGACTTTATAAGGGCAATGTTATATCAATTTCCCAATTTCTCTGTAAACCTTTCCTCGACATTAACTCTCGAACGATCCTTTGAAGCGTGGAGAATTTTGCAAAAAAATCTTATTTACTTGATTATTTTCGGAAGGATGTTTATAGCAAGATTTATGTTTCGTCGGAGACTTTGACATTCGACGTTTCATACGTAACGAGATTTCATAAGAGCAATGTTATACAATTTTCCAATTTCCCTGTAAACCTTCCCACATTCATCGACATTAACTCTCGAGGGATCCTTTGAAGCGCGGAGAATTTTGCAAAGAGATCTCTTATTTATTTGATTATTGAAATACTTGACTATTGGAAAGGATATTTATGGCAAGATTTATGTTTCGTCCGAGACTTTTGACATTCGACATTTCATACGCTAATGAGACTTTATAAGAGCAATGTTATACCAATTTCCTCAATTTCCCTAGAAACCTTCCAACATTCGTCGATATTAACTCTCGAGGGATCTTTGAAGCGTGGAATTTTGCAAAGAGATCCTTATTTACTGATTATTGAAAGGATATTTATAGCAAGATTTATGTTTCGTCGAGACTTTGACATTCGACATTTTATATGTCATATAATGAGACTTTATAAGAGCAATGTTATACAAATTTTTCAATTTCCTGAACCTTCCCCGTCGAATTAACTCCGAGGGATCTTAGCGGAATTTTGCAAAGAGATCCTTATTTACGATTATTGAAAAGATATTTATAGAAAGATTTATGTTTCCAGACTTTGACATTTGACGCTATGTAATGAGTTTTATAAGAGGAATGGTATACAAATTTCTCATTTCCTGGAAATCTTCCACATTCATCGACATTAACTCTCGAGGGATCCTTGAAACGTGGAGAATTTTGCAAAAAATTCGTCGTGCTTTAATATTGATTGTAAACTTATTTTATTTTTGAAGGATGTTTATAACAAGATTTATGTTTCGTTGGAGACTTTTGACATTTGACGTTTCATACGCAACGAGACTTTATAAGGGCAATGTTATATCAATTTCCCCTGAAATTTCTCGTACTGACGCAAGATTTAGTGTTTTTCCTAAACTTTCCACAATTCTGATCCTTTAAGATTTGAACTTGATTATTTGAAGAATGTTTATAACAAGATTTATGTTTCGTCGGAGCCTTGACATTCGACGTTTCATACGCAACGAGACTTTATAAGAGCAATGTTATATCAATTTCCCAATTTCCCTGTAAACCTTTCCACATTCATCGACATTAACTCTCGAGGGATCTTTTGAAGCGGCAGAATTTTGCAAAGAGATCTTTTTTATTTGATTATTGAAATCTTGACTATTGGAAAGGATATTTATGGCAAGATTTATGTTTCGTCCGAGCCTTTTGACATTCGACATTTCATACGGAACGAGATTTTATAAGAGCAATGTTATATCAATTTCCCAATTTCCCTAGAAATCTTCTCACATTCATCGACATTAACTCTCGAGGGATCCTTTGAAGCGTGTGGAGATTTTGTAAAAAATTCGCGTCGCTTTATTTGATTGTAAACTTGATTTCCGAAGGATGTTTATAACAAGATTTATGTTTCGTCGGAGACTTTTGACATTCGACGTTTCATACGCAACGAGACTTTATAAGAGCAATGTTATATCAATTTTCCCAATTTCCCTGTAAACCTTCCTCGACATTAACTCTCGAACATCCTTGAAGTGGCGAATTTTGCAAAGAAATTCTTATTTACTCGATTATTAGAAGGATATTTATAGCAAGATTTATGTTTCCGAGACTTTTGACATTCGACGTTTCATATGTAATGAGATTTTATAAGAGCAATGTTATACAAATTTCTCAGTTTCCCTGGAAATCTTCCCACATTCATCGACATTAACTCTCGAGGGATCCTTCGAAATGTGGAAAATTTTGCAAAAAATTCGCGTCGCTTTAATATTGATTGTAAACTTGATTATTTTCGAAGGATGTTTATAACAAGATTTATGTTTCGTCCGAGCCTTTTGACATTTGACATTTCATACGCAACGAGATTTTATAAGAGCAATGTTATATCAATTTCCCAATTTCCCTGGAAATCTTCTCACATTCATCGACATTAACTCTCGAGGGATCCTTTGAAGCGTGGAGAATTTTGCAAAAAATTCGCGTCGCTTTAATATTGATTGTAAACTTGATTATTTTCGAAGGATGTTTATAACAAGATTTATGTTTCGTCCGAGCCTTTGACATTTGACATTTCATACGCAACGAGATTTTATAAGAGCAATGTTATATCAATTTCCCAATTTCCCTGGAAATCTTCTCACATTCATCGACATTAACTCTCGAGGGATCCTTTGAAGCGTGGAGAATTTTGCAAAAAATTCGCGTCGCTTTAATATTGATTGTAAACTTGATTAGTTTCAAAGGATGTTTATAACAAGATTTATGTTTCGTCCGGAGCCTTTTGACATTTGACATTTCATACGCAACGAGATTTTATAAGAGCAATGTTATATCAATTTCCCAATTTCCTGGAAATCTTCTCACATTCATCGACATTAACTCTCGAGGGATCCTTTGAAGCGTGGAGAATTTTGCAAAAAATTCGCGTCGCTTTAATATTGATTGTAAACTTGATTAGTTTCAAAGGATGTTTATAACAAGATTTATGTTTCGTCGGAGACTTTTGACATTCGACGTTTCATACGCAACGAGACTTTATAAGAGCAATGTTATATCAATTTCCCAATTTCCCTGTAAACTTTTCCTCGACATTAACTCTCGAACTATCCTTTGAAGCGCGCAGAATTTTGCATACAAATCCTTATTTACTCGATTATTAGAAAAGATATTTATAGCAAGATTTATGTTTCGTCCGAGACTTTTGACATTCGACGTTTCATATGTAATGAGATTTCATAAGAGCAATGTTGTACAAATTTCTCAATTTCCTTAGAAACCTTCCCACATTCGTCGACATTAACTCTCGAGGGATCTTTCGAAGCGTGGAATTTTGCAAAGAGATCCTTATTTACTTGATTATTGGAATATTTGATTATTGGAAAAGATATTTATAGCAAGATTTATGTTTCCGAGACTTTTGACATTCGACGTTTCATATGTAATGAGATTCCATAAGAACAATGTTATACAAATTTCTCAGTTTCCCTGTAAACCTTCCCACATTCGTCGACATTAACTCTCGAGGGATCTTTCGAAGCGTGGAATTTTGCAAAGAGATCCTTATTTGCTTGATTATTGAAATATTTGATTATTGGAAAGGATATTTATAGCAAGATTTATGTTTCCGAGACTTTTGACATTCGACGTTTCATGTATAATGAGACTTTATGAGAGCAATGTTATATAAATTTCCCAATTTCCCTGTAAACCTTCCCACATTCATCGACATCAACTCTCGAGGGATCCTTTGAAGCGTGGAGAATTTTGCAAAAAATTCGCGTCGCTTTAATATTGATTGTAAACTTATTTTATTTCTGAAGGATGTTTATAACAAGATTTATGTTTCGTTGGAGACTTTTGACATTTGACGTTTTATACGCAACGAGACTTTATAAGAGCAATGTTATATCAATTTCCCAATTTCCCTGTAAACCTTTCCTCGACATTAACTCTCGAACTATCCTTTGAAGCGCGCAGAATTTTGCATACAAATCCTTATTTACTCGATTATTAGAAAAGATATTTATAGCAAGATTTATGTTTCGTCCGAGACTTTTGACATTCGACGTTTCATACGCAACGAGACTTTATAAGAGCAATGTTATATCAATTTCCCAATTTCCCTGTAAACCTTTCCTCGACATTAACTCTCGAACGATCCTTTGAAGCGCGCAGAATTTTGCAAAGAAATCCTTATTTACTCGATTATTAGAAAGGATATTTATAGCAAGATTTATGTTTCCGAGACTTTTGACATTCGACGTTTCATATGTAATGAGATTTTATAAGAGCAATGTTATACAAATTTCTCAGTTTCCCTGGAAATCTTCCCACATTCATCGACATTAACTCTCGAGGGATCCTTCGAAATGTGGAAAATTTTGCAAAAAATTCGCGTCGCTTTAATATTGATTGTAAACTTGATTATTTTCGAAGGATGTTTATAACAAGATTTATGTTTCGTCGGAGACTTTTGACATTCGACGTTTCATACGCAACGAGACTTTATAAGAGCAATGTTATATCAATTTCCCAATTTCCCTGTAAACCTTTCCTCGACATTAACTCTCGAGGGATCCTTTGAAGCGCGCAGAATTTTGCAAACAGATCCTTATTTACTCGATTATTAGAAAAGATATTTATAGCAAGATCTATATTTCGTCCGAGACTTTTTGAAATTCGATGTTTCTTCTTCAGTACTAAATTTAATTTCGTGGCCTACGTAAGTAAGTACGCGATTTGCATTTTATAATCTCTTCGAAGCGCTTATTTAAGTTTATGTTTTGCGTTGACCCATGGCATAATCACATACAACATACCATTACGCGCCATCTCTCTCTCTCTCTCTCTTTCTCTTTCACCACAATGCTTGCTCATCGATTACTCGTCCGATTAGTCCACCCACCGTGTGTGCCTGAATCTGCCTACGATGACGCAAATGCGGCCGAGGAGCGCCATGCGTGCGTGGTCTTATTGGATAAAAAAAAAAGCCGGGGTTTTGCCTTCCCCAAGAGGAGGGAGGATGTGCATTTCAAAGGGCGATCTCGATTAGCAAAATTGACGGGAATTAATCATCGTTTGTAGAATCGAACGGCGCATAAGGTTCGCGTTTATTAAATAAACTCGCGAGAATCGTGAGATATAGTCCTCGGCAAATATTATCCTACGTCTCTCCGGTACTTATCGGACTAGACTAATCGTCGTAATCGTGTCGTCGAGCGGAACGAGCGCGGTAAATTGCGAGCGCTCGGAAGTCACGATCTTTATTAATGGAAAAAGTGACATTCCCGGTCGCGGACAAGAGCCACGCACAACCGATCGCTCGTTTTCCGCTCTCCCGCGTCAATCCGGACAGCCTTCTGTTTTCTTCGGACAATTAGTCGCGTTTCTCTCGCACGCTCTTCCTCCCATCCGTCTTTCTTCCGAACACGAGTGCGTTACGTCGGTTTTATTTCAAAAATGTGGAAAAGCAACCGCGTGCGAAATGTCACACGCTCTGTCGCAACGTTTGCGTCGCGAAAGCGACCGCCTATTCGATCGAGAAAAAACGGAGCGAGAAACGCGAAGTCACACTGAGAAAAAAAAAACCGATGAAAAGGTAACGAACGAATATTATACACGGTAAAAAACATTTTGTATTTTTGTTGAAATTTTCTCGTGTAAAAATTTTTGTGTTCAATTTTTAACATACTCTTATGTTAATCGCTAATGTAATATTTTTTCCCCTATTAATGGATTCTCCCGTATTCTAAATAAATGAATTTAATTAATAATAATAGAATTTCATTAATAAATGAATTTAATTTTCATTCTAATTTATATGTTCATGGTAAAAAACATTTTGTATTTCTGTCGAAATTTTCTCGTGTAAAAATTTTTGTGTTAAATTTTTACCATACTCTTATGTTAATCGCTAATGTAATATTTTTTCCCCTATTAATGGATTCTCCCGTATTCTAAATAAATGAATTTAATTAATAATAATAGAATTTCATTAATAAATGAATTTAATTTTCATTCTAATTTATATGTTCATGGTAAAAAACATTTTGTATTTCTGTCGAAATTTTCTCGTGTAAAAATTTTTGTGTTAAATTTTTACCATACTCTTATGTTAATCGCTAATGTAATATTTTTTCCCCTATTAATTCTCCCGTATTCTAAATAAATGAATTTAATTAATAATAATAGAATTTCATTAATAAATGAATTTAATTTTCATTCTAGTTTATATGTTTACGGTAAAAAACATTTTGTATTCTGTTGTTTCTGTTGTAAATTTTCTCGTGTCAAAATTTTTGTGTTCAATTTTTAACATACTCTTATGTTAATGTAACATATTATCGTTGTGTTATTTTGACATTTCTGCGATGAGTTAATATTCACCGTTTCTAAGAGTTAAAATAACACAATTAGTATGTAAATGCACGAAATTTTGATGAAATAAGTTATATGTTAAAATGAACAGATAAGTTGTGTTATTTTTCTCTCTATAACAGTTTCCATATGTTAAATCGACATATCTCTTCCGTTATTTATCATAAAAATGTAAGAATAACATTTTTTTTTAAATAAATTTAACATTATAAATATGTTAATTTAACATAAACTTTATTTCCAGATAAAATTTAAATGTTACACTTTTGTGTTAATTTTTAACATATTACTTGTGTTATTTATTTACATACTTGCCTTCTATTAAATTAACATTAAAATTAGAGTGGATAAATTGGAACATGTGAAATATGTTAAATTTAACACAAAATTTTTTACTGTGTATCGATCACTTTAATTGGAAAAAAAAAGAAATCGATCAGATATCCAATCAAAAAGTATCGATCGATCGGATAGTGATCTGATCAGAAAGTTCAAAATTCGGAATTTTCCGATCAGATATCCGATTAAAATAATCGGTATAATATCCGTTCCTTACCTTTTCATCCGATATTTCTCTCATTTTTCTCAGTGGCAAAGACTGCATTCGCGATTCCGTTTGTTTCTAGGTTCGCGTTTTAACGCGATCATTCGCATTCGATTTTTTAATTATTTATTTTTAATTTTAATTAATTTTAATTATTTATTTTTAATTTTTTATTTTATTTTAGTTTAATTACTTATTTTTAATTTTTATTTATTTTAATTTTTTATTTGATTTTATTTTAATTATTTTTAATTTTTATTTATTTTAATTTTTTATTTGATTTTATTTTAATTATTTATTTTTAATTTTTATTTATTTTAATTTTTTATTTGATTTTATTTTAATTATTTATTTTTAATTTTTATTTATTTTAATTTTTTATTTGATTTTATTTTAATTATTCATTTTTCATTTTAATTTACTTTAATTATTTATTTTTAATTTTAATTTATTTAATTATTTATTTTAAAACCGTTTTCAAAATTTCTATATGAAAAATAAGTATGAGAAAATTTCTGATCGAAAACTTGTATTTTCTCTTTGCACGAGAGCGCATTCCTGCATAAGCAGACTGTTGCGTTTCAACAAAATCATCTAGAAAAAGAGGAAAGAACGATTATAGAAAAGGTGCGATATTCTATAAAGAGAGAGAGAGAGAGAGAGACAACAAGCGGGAGCATCATTGACGGAGACGTCACATCGAGATATATCGAAACGTCAGGCTGCGACGGATTGCGCGTGCCGCGACTATCGGCGATTGTTTTGCGGGAGGTGACGATAACGATGACGCGAGGAGGGGAACAAAATGCGCATTCGTGCTCTCGCGAATTCCCATGTCGGCCGACGCAATTGGTCGTCGTTGCTCGTGGTTGGCAGTATCGCCGTGACCATCGTGCCGGTTATGGCACCATCGCGCGCGTCATTCCTCTCCGCCCCCCGCGATTCTTCTTCCACCTCGCCTCGGAATCCGAACTGACGTTCCGATGAGCGATCGCGTCGCGAGCCGGATTTTCGGCCGTTGACATTCAGCTCGGCAATCGCGACCATCAATCGTCCATTAGTGCGTCACATTAAATAAGGAATCAATCCGCGAGTGTCGTCCTTTGTCGCCGAAATAATCTGCGGTAAGTCAAGGTAGCGCACGACGTCGACTTGTCCGATTTATTTGTGAAAATCATCAGCAAAATGAACGTGTATCTGTCCTCGAGAATCTGTAATTTATTCATAAATAAAATATCTAAATTTAATATTTAAATAATTCAATCATTCTGTCCCGTGACTTTTATTTGGTTATTTTATATATTTCATGTTTCATTAAAAATTATTTTATTTTATTAAATTAATATTTTAAACTAATTAAACTATTTTATTTACTAAATTTATATTCCATTATTATAATAAATATCTAAATTTAATATAATAAATAATTAAATTTAATATAATAAATATCTACGTTTCCAGTTTAACGCTGTAAAGGGATACAAAATTAATTAAATTACATGGACGAGATCGCGCAATAAATGCTGAAAAATTGTACCACCTTTCTGTTATTTATTCCATGTAATTTTACCTACTTTTTACATGCTTTTTGCACGCGACGAAATAAATCTCTCTCGCGAGAGACGCTAGTTTTTCTTTTTTTCTTCCACTCTTCCCCTTCGCCCCTCGCGCTCTTCATTCATTCTGGGAGGACCTTGGACTCTTCCTTTATCGGCGTACAATCCCTATTTTTTATTTTCTTTCGGCGACATATCGCGCAGCGAGGTCGCATCATTGCGAGGAGAAGCATTGTGTTTTTTAAACGAGACGCATTTAAGGCTCGTGCTCGCCTCGATTCGAGGCACGTCCACGACGACGACGAAAAGGAAGCTAGCGGCGTGTCCAACATTTCTTTTTTTCATTTCAAGATCGCAGCAATTATTTATTCCATGTGGATCGACCGACATTACATATATCATTTATTTTATACACACGGTAAAAAACATTTTGTATTTCTGTTGAAATTTTCTCGTGTAAAAATTTTTGTGTTCAATTTTTAACATACTCTTATGTTAATGTAACATATTATCGTTGCGTTATTTTGACATTTCTGCGTTGAGTTAATATTCACCGTTTCTAAGAGTTCAAATAACACAATTAATATGTAAATGCACGAATTTTTGATGAAATAAGTTATATGTTAAAATGAACAGATAAGTTGTGTTATTTTTCTCTCGATAACAGTTTTCATATGTTAAATCGACATATCTCTTCCGTCATTTATCATAAAAATGTAAGAATAACATTTTCTTTTAATTAAATTTAACATTATAAATATGTTAATTTAACATAAACTTTATTTCCAGATCAAATTTAAGTGTTACACTTTTGTGTTAATTTTTAAACATATTACTTGTGTTATTTATTTACATACTTGCCTTCTGTTAAATTAACATTAAAATTAGAGTGGACAAATTGGGACATGTGAAATATGTTAAATTTAACACAAAATTTGTTACTGTGCACGTATATGTATAAAATAAATTACCTCAAATATCATATTTCTGTCATGACGTATATATTATAACAGAAATAAATATTCTATGATTATTGTTGTTATGATGCATATGTCATAACATAAATAATAATCTATGATATTTGATAATTTATTTTGCAATATAAAATGCAATATCCTCTAAGCTACTTTTCACAATCGTTTTAATCTAATATCATTACACGAAGAGCAATAAAATAAATTATTTGATATAAAAAATACGTAATTGAATTTAGAAAAATATATAAAAGATCGATATGTATAAAGGATTCGTGTCGCAAATGACGGAGCGTCTTTATTATTGGATATATACATATTTTAAGAACATTTTAGAATATAATTAAATAAAAGACGCACAGAAATATCTGAATATTTTACAAATTTTCTCCCGTGTCATCGTGTCTTCTCGGAGATCAATCCATTATTTAATAAGCTTTGAAAAATCAATTTGTTTGTCACATATTTGGATCTGGAGACCTTGCAACATATGACCATCTGTCTCGCTGCAGCACATGTTTGAATCATCATTTTTCACGGTATTACTGCCTTCAATGTCCCGAGCGTTATTTTTCGAATCATCGATTTTTCGTTCTGCTTTAGCCGCCCTGGTGTCTGGAATTTGTTAGCGTACTCCTTTCCTTTGAGATAAAAGCAATCTTTGAGAAGAGAGAGGTCTATAAAGGAAGACACTATCCTTCGTCAAGTATCTTTTGCGATATATTGTGCGGAAATTCTCATCGCGCGAGTTCTCTTACACAAGAATTAATTCGTTGGAAAGTCGTTTATATTAAAAAAAAAAATTGTCACGCTCATTTTGCATTTTTGAGACGCATATCGATTCTACGCCGAATTTCTGCACACCTGCACAGTAAAAAAATTTTGTGTTAAATTTAACATATTTCACATGTCCCAATTTATCCACTCTAATTTTAATGTTAATTTAACAGAGGGCAAGTATGTAAATAAATAACGCAAGTAATATGTTTAAAAATTAACACAAAAGTGTAACGCTTAAATTTTATCTGGAAATAAAGTTTATGTTAAATTAACATATTTATAATGTTAAATTTAATTAAAAGAAAATGTTATTCTTACATTTTTATGATAAATAACGGAAGAGATATGTCGATTTAACATATGGAAACTGTTGTAGAGAGAAAAATAACACAACTTATCTGTTCATTTTAACATATAACTTATTTCATCAAAAATTCGTGCATTTACATATTAATTGTATTATTTTAACTCTTAAAAACGGTGAATATTAACTCAACGCAGAAATGTCAAAATAACTCAACGATGATATGTTACATTAACATAAGAGTCTGTTAAAAATTGAACACAAAAATTTTGACACGAGAAAATTTCATCAGAAATACAAAATGTTTTTTACCGTGAACATATAAATTAGAATGAAAATTAAATTCATTTATTAATGAAATTCTATTATTATTAATTAAATTCATTTATTTAGAATACGGGAGAATCCATTAATAGGGGGAAAAATATTACATTAGCGATTAACATAAAAGTATGTTAAAATTGAACACAAAAATTTTTACGCGAGAAAATTTCATCAGAAATACAAAAATGTTTTTTACCGTGAACATATAAATTAGAATGAAAATTAAATTCATTTATTAATGAAATTCTATTATTATTAATTAAATTCATTTATTTAGAATACGGGAGAATCCATTAATAGGGGGAAAAATATTACATTAGCGATTAACATAAAAGTATGTTAAAAATTGAACACAAAAATTTTTACGCGAGAAAATTTCAGCAGAAATACAAAATGTTTTTTACCGTGTGTCAACACAAAGCAACGACAGAAACCGTACACAAGCCAAAATGGCGGCCTCTTGCAACGGCGTCTAGGTAATTTATTTTTCCGTTCTCTCTGTCTGTAAACTTTCGTTATTGCTTCTACGCGATAGATTCACTCCCAGGTTACGCGCACCAGGAAGCGCCACTCTCTGTAGCCAGAGTAAATAATCGTTTAAACGAGATTTCCCGGTCCTCCTCTCCGATAGGATCCGATTTTATTCGTAGTTTTAGCACTTTCAATGTCCCTGAAAAAGTTGGGAACCGACTATCGGTCGTCGATCGGAGTCGCTTCTTACGTAAGACTCGTCGGTAGAGTGAAATTATATAAGCTACTCGTAGACGGGAGAGGCGAGAGGGAGGTGGACATGTTGAACCGCATTACCGCTGATACGAGAGAAACGCTCGCAAAACTGTTGGCGTGAAACGCGACGGCAGTTGTGTCGTGATATGAAAAGGAAGGAGGAGGCTCATTTTGTCGCGCGTATGTTAATACGTTCCGTTTATCCTTCCTCTTCTTCTTCTTTAAAGTATCTCATGAATTTTACTTCATTTAACGTCTTATACATCTGTTATTCCTTCAAATTATTGCAATTATTCCAAGTACATCGTCTCTGCACTTCTTTTCTTATATCTTGTCAAAAATATGTCTTTTCCTTTGGCAAAATTTTCAAAATTGCATTGTTTCGCAAAAAAAAAAATCGATCTTTTTAATGTGCATTTATTTATTTTTTTCTTATTCTCGTATAAATGATTTTTCGGATTTTTAAAAACCTTAGCAATTTTGCTACAATTAAATCTAATACTTTTATAACGATATATATAGAAAAATTTGTTATTTCTATAGGAACTTTCTGCCACAATATCTACAATCAGAAGTCGGAAGAAATCTTATCTTAAAGTATAATAAATTATCACAAAGGCCAATTTGCAAAAAGATTGCTTTTTTTTCAACGAAGATGTCTATCAGCTTTATCGCGCGAATCTTTCCGCAATTTTTGACATTACGCATTTTTATTGGTATACACAGTAAAAAATTTTGTGTTAAATTCAACATATTTCACATGTCCCAATTTATTCACTCTAATTTTAATGTTAATTTAACAGAAGACAAGTATGTAAATAAATAACGCAAGTAATATGTTGAAAAATTAACACAAAAGTGTAACACTTAAATTTTATCTGGAGAAATAAAGTTTATGTTAAATTAACATATTTATAATGTTAAATTTATTTAAAAGAAAATGTTATTCTTATATTTTTATAATAAATAACGGAAGAGATATGTCGATTTAACATATGGAAACTGTTATAGAGAGAAAAATAACACAACTTATCTGTTCATTTTAACATATAACTTATTTCATCAAAAATTCGTGCATTTACATATTAATTGTATTATTTTAACTCTTAAAAACGGTGAATATTAACTCAACGCAGAAATGTCAAAATAACTCAACGATGATATGTTACATTAACATAAGAGTATGTTAAAAATTGAACACAAAAATTTTTACACGAGAAAATTTCAACAGAAATACAAAATGTTTTTTACCGTGTAAGTTTTTTAAATTACAAAAAAAAACAAATTGCACGCGCGCTTTGTCAGTCGTTCGATTGAAATGTAGCTGCGAAGGGAGGGATCGTCGACGGTATTTCGCTCAAGTGGCGAACATTAACCGGAACTCGACGCTATCGACGTCGGAACTGCGCACCGCGTGTTCGTCGGTGACAAAAGGCGGAAACGCGGCGCGGTCAACGGAGAGGATAACGGACGTTAAATCGAAGATCGGAACACTTTGCACGAGCGTTGGCGTGAACCGGTTTCGCGATCGGCTGATTAAAACTTTAGACGGGATCGAAGAAAGGATTATCTCCAAAGAGTACAATGTCTCCTCCTTTTCCCCTTCCCCCCTCATTATTTTATGCGTTTTTACGTAGAGTGTTTAATACCTGAAATTGGAAAAGTATCTATTAATTATTATTTAATTAAATGTATCTGTTAATTATTATTTAATTAAAAGTATTAATTATTATTTAATTAATAGATACTTGTCCAATTTTTTAGGTATTTAAACATTATTAATTATTTAATTAATTATTAATGAAATATATTTAGGATTCATAATAATATTAATTATTTTCATTTGAGAGATATATTGTAATAAAATGACTAGCGCTTAAAATGAATTCAATTAATAAATAATTAATACATTAATTTTGTTAATTAATATTAATTTACATCTATTTATATAATGTTGATCGAATGTCAAGTTTGCTTATCGGAATTGTATTTCTAATTTTACCCATAATTATAATAAGAGTTAGGTAAACGATGATTATATATTCATCAAGGAGAATCGCTTGTAATTGACAGTTTTATCGCAGCGGCTAATTGAAGTGACGGTTAAAACGACGTTCGCTGGTACAATGTCCATGAATAGCTAAATATTTGACGAGAGACTCTCAAGAGAGTATACGATCGGAAATAACGTCCCGTCAACCGCAGACAGGCGCTAACTTAAATCGTTATAAAAACGTCCGTGGCGATAAAACCCTTATAATCCCGTAAACGTCGATTGGAGGGCGAGAGAATGGATTCATTAACGTCCTGACGACCTTGCGTAGTTCTCTCTCTCTCTCTCTCGCTCGTCTCTCTCTCTCTCTCTCTCTCTCGCTCTCTCTCTCTCCTCTCTCTCTCTCTCTCCTCTCTCTCGCTCTCTCTCCCCTTTATCCCTCTCTCTCCCCTCTCTCCCTCTCTCTCCCTCTCTCTCCTCCTCTCTCCTCCTCTCTCTCCCTCCCTTTATCCCTCTCCCTCTCTCTCTCCCCCTCATTCTCTCTCTTTCTTTTTCTCTCTCTTCCCTCTCTTTCTGCCTCTCTCTTCCTCTCTCTTCCCCTCTCTCTCCTCTCTCTCTCTCTCTCTCTCTCTCTCTTTCTCTCTCTCTCTCTCTCTCTCTCTCTCTTTCTTTTTCTCTCTCTTCCCTCCTCTCTTTGTCTCTGTCCTCCTCGTCTTCCTGTCGAGGACCGAGATATCGCGTGTCGTTTTATTACAATACGGTGACACGCGCGTGTCCGAAGACGTCGTCGCGCGAACGTGTAATTATCGAACGGAGCTGCCGCTGGTTTGGTGACCCACTTATCGTTGACAACGCCTATTCTCTTCTGACCTACATCGTTGGAGCTCGCTCGTTCGCACGATCCCGTTTCCCCACGCACAGGAGCACATCCGATCTATCGGCCGATTTCGCCCACGCGCGGAATACATACCGGAAAATTCCGCGAAATAAGATCCTGAGGAGAGAGAGAGAGAAAGAGAGAGAGAGAGAGAGAGCACCTTGCTCGGAAAATCCAGATATAATCGATCCCCTCAGCGTCCTACTCCCGAGATATTCGATTAAATTCGCGTTTTATCGAAAGTTTAAATTAGATAACGCGGAAAACCGCGAGATCGCCGCGTCTGCGGTCTGGCTCTTGGTTTCACGTTATCCGCTCTCCTTCCGCAGACTTCGCATGGTCGTTACACATATTTTTTTCTCCATTTTTTTTTTATTATATCGCTCGGCGAATCGAGGAAAAATGGTCAGGGACATTTCCTGAAAATTCCTGGAAAATTCTTTGGCTTACTCTCTGAATTTCTTAGAGTGAAATCTAACTCCAAACGAGTGAATATTCACTCCAAGTGATAGTGAAAATACTGCCACTCGCAAATAATTAGTGAATTAAACGTTCACTTTTCACAAAAGTGAACTGTTTAATTCTGAACGTAATGTATTATGCGCTTTACTCACTCTTCATGAGTAAAAATTTTCTCTATACAGAGTGAACATGCTACATAGAGTGAAAATATTCACTTTACATGGTATAGAGTAATACATATTTACTCTATTTTGCAGTGTGAATTTTTTACTCTACAACAAAAAGTGAGAAGAATTCACTCCTATGAGTGAAAAGTCATTCTAACTAGAGTGACTTGACCAGTCACTCAATTTTTCGAATACATTTTCACTCTAAGAAATTTAGAGAGTATAGAATAATACATATTTACTCTATTTTGCAGTGTGAATTTTTTACTCTACAACAAAAAAAGTGAGAAGAATTCACTCCTATGAATGAAAAGTCATTCTAACTAGAGTGACTTGACCAGTCACTCAATTTTTCGAGTACATTTTCACTCTAAGAAATTTAGAGAGTATAGAGTAATACATATTTACTCTATTTTGCAGTGTGAATTTTTTACTCTACAACAAAAAAAGTGAGAAGAATTCACTCCTATGAGTGAAAAGTCATTCTAACTAGAGTGACTTGACCAGTCACTCAATTTTTCGAGTACATTTTCACTCTAAGAAATTTAGAGAGTATAGAGTAATACATATTTACTTTATTTTGCAGTGTGAATTTTTTACTCTACAACAAAAAAAGTGAGAAGAATTCACTCCTATGAGTGAAAAGTCATTCTAACTAGAGTGACTTGAGCAGTCACTCAATTTTTCGAATACATTTTCACTCTAAGAAATTTAGAGAGTATAGAATAATACATATTTACTCTATTTTGCAGTGTGAATTTTTTTACTCTACAACAAAAAAAGTGAGAAGAATTCACTCCTATGAGTGAAAAGTCATTCTAACTAGAGTGACTTGACCAGTCACTCAATTTTTCGAGTACATTTTCACTCTAAGAAATTTAGAGAGTATAGAGTAATACATATTTACTCTATTTTGCAGTGTGAATTTTTTACTCTACAACAAAAAAAGTGAGAAGAATTCACTCCTATGAGTGAAAAGTCATTCTAACTAGAGTGACTTGACCAGTCACTCAATTTTTCGAGTACATTTTCACTCTAAGAAATTTAGAGAGTATAGAGTAATACATATTTACTCTATTTTGCAGTGTGAATTTTTTACTCTACAACAAAAAAAGTGAGAAGAATTCACTCCTATGAGTGAAAAGTCATTCTAACTAGAGTGACTTGACCAGTCACTCAATTTTTCGAGTACATTTTCACTCTAAGAAATTTAGAGAGTATAGAATCATACATATTTACTCTATTTTGCAGTGTTAATTTTTTACTCTACAACAAAAAAAGTGAGAAGAATTCACTCCTATGAGTGAAAAGTCATTCTAACTAGAGTGACTCGACCAGTCACTCAATTTTTCGAGTACATTTTCACTCTAAGAAATTTAGAGAGTATAGAGTAATACATATTTACTCTATTTTGCAGTGTGAATTTTTTACTCTACAACAAAAAAGTGAGAAGAATTCACTCCTATGAGTGAAAAGTCATTCTAACTAGAGTGACTTGACCAGTCACTCAATTTTTCGAGTACATTTTCACTCTAAGAAATTTAGAGAGTATAGAATCATACATATTTACTCTATTTTGCAGTGTGAATTTTTTACTCTACAACAAAAAGTGAGAAGAATTCACTCTTATGAGTGAAAAGTCATTCTAACTAGAGTGACTTGACCAGTCACTCAATTTTTCAGTACATTTTCACTCTAGGGATTCAGTACATTTTCACTCTAAGAAATTTAGAGAATAATTCTCCGGTTCCTTCCTCGATTTTTGCGCGACGAATATTCCCTCCGCTCGCGATCTTAACTTGCGCATTACGGCAAATTCGAGCCGCGTGTTCCCTGGCGGCTCGCCAAATTTTCCTCAATTCGCTCCGCGAGAGAGAAACGTCTCGGACGTCTCTCCAGGCTACGCCGCCTCCGCCTCCGCCTCGGAATCGGCGCTTGGAATAATTCTTGGCGAACATCCACGAGTCTGTCTGCCGCACCGCGTTGCACCGACTCTCTCTCTAGTATTAGCCAGCCTACCCAGACGGTACAAATCTAAAGAAAGAGAGGGGAACTTGTGATCGACGTTCTGCAAATATTCCGAGTCCGCGAGCGTAAATTCGGGATTTCTATTTCGGCAATTCGAACCTATTCCGGCCTTCGATATTTCACGATTATGTTGTGTTCCACGCGAAAAGTTATTAACATACGCCGTACGTTGGACCCTCGCGAGACGCGGGTGTATTTTCGTCACTTGTCCAATTTGTGCTTGTCATCGACTGATTGAATAACACAGGTTTACAAGGTTTTTATCACAAAAGAAGTAAGAGGTTTACCCGAAGGAATTCGATGCGTTGAATTCAAATCTGGCCTCAGAATGGCGCCATCACGTCAGGATTTTGAGATATTCTAACCTAAATGTGCAAAAATGACTATTTTAGGGCATTATTGGAGTTCACTTCTGGTTGCAGAGAATTTTACCGACAAAAACTAAACAAAGTACTGTAAAGTACACGAGTCTTGCCCTTTAATTTCCATTTTGAAACATCCAAATAGGATTTTTTTTTACCGAGATACAGAAATTCAAATAAATTTGATTTTCTGTATGCACTAAAAACTTAATCTACTGTATCTCAAAACTTGTACTTTACGGTACTTTGTTTAGTTTTTGTCGGTAAAATTCTCTGCAACCAGGAGTGAACTCCAATAATGCCCTAAAACAGTCATTTTTGCATATTTAGGTTAGAATATCTCAAAATCCTGATGTGATGGCGCCATTCTGAGACCAGATTTGGATTCAGCGCACCAAATTCCTTTGGAAATCAATATAAAATTTCATGTGATATTACCTTTGTGATAATACCTTTTTAATTTGTAGACCTGTAATCGAGGACTTGATATAGATAATTATTAAATCTCGCCTGCCGATTGGAAAAAGCGTAAGCAAAATAGCAAACAAAATATTACCTGTCTTATTTCTTTATTGTATCAAAGGGATAGTTAATTCCGTTGTTGTATTATTAAATAAATAAATAAAATAAAATAAATAAAATACATTTGCGTTTTGGAAGGAAAAAAAACAATCTCTCCCTCGGCACAAAAGCAAACAAAATCCGTGGACCAACGTGTGTGTTGGCCAGTGTTTGCTGGTATCTAGATAAAATTATCTAGATAATCATCTAGATAAAGAAATGGATCATCTTTATCTTTAACTAGATGAAGAAATACAAAGTATCTTTATCTTTATCTTAGATGAAAAATATATGTCATCTTATCTAAAAATTGTCTAAGATGACGTTTTCATTATACAGAAAAAGTTTTCCAGACAAGCTTCTAAAAATCTATCTAAAATATCTAAAATATATTTTTTATATTATTATTATTAATATATTATAAATAATTAATTATTAATATATTATAAATATATTATAAATATAAATTAATAAATAAATATTTATCATATCATTTATATACCTTTTTGCTATTATTTAAATATTCTTTAGGAAAAGAGAAGGAATATGTGTTTATGATTTTAATATCTCATTTATAATCTGCGTTACATTTTTTACAAATATTTATAGTCTTCTAAAATAAACAAATCTAGATAAATAAGATAGAAAAATATCTAGATAATTATCTAGATTATCGTAATAATTATCTCATCTTTCATCTAGATTAAGTAAAAGCAAAATCATCTTTATCTCATCTAAGATAAATTTACGGATTTTTATCTTTATCTTTATTTAGATAATTTTGAAATTATCTACAGCAAACGCTGATGTTAGCTGATCGATCCTTTCAATTTCAAGACACTTGACCTTTCGAGAATCATCATCCGCATATCGGAAGTCCGCGCGAAAGAAAATTAAAAGAATTGGCCTTTTTCTAAAAGTTTCCAGATAAAAATAATCTCTCCCCTCTGGAGATTATATCGAGTTAATGGAATCAATTGATTGGAATTCGTGTCGATTATCGTAGGTCGGGCACTCATCCCCCCCGCCGCCTGCTCCCGCGTCGGTCCCTGGTCCAGGTGGTCCGGTATCCCCTCGATCCGTTCAGAAGGAGAATTCTCCGCCCCGTGGTCCACGAACCCTCCTGCTCAGGCGCAGCGAAAATGGATACGGATTCACGCTCCGGCACTTCATCGTCTACCCGCCCGAGTCCTGCTGCGTGAGTATCTCATTTCGGCGAGACCGAGAAAAAAACCGGGGAAATGCAATAATTTGACGTCTCTGACGTGGGACCGTGATCGCCAGATGCTGCCGGGACACGAGCGGACCAAGATCGACGAGCCCATGGACACGATCTTCGTAAAGCAAGTGCGGCCGAATTCGCCGGCAGCCGAGGCGGGGTTGCGCACCGGTGATCGCGTCGTCTCCGTCGACGGGACGCCTACCCGGGGCGAGCAATACGCCAGCGTGGTGCAACGCATTCAGCAAGCGGGACCGTGGCTGCGTCTTCTCGTGGTCTCCAAGGAGGACGACATTCTGCAAAAGGTAAGACTTTTCAATGTCTCTTCCAATCGGTTTGTGAAAATTATTTTCATCGACATTATCGATTTTATCGATAAATTTAATTCGCGCGCGAATTAAAAATTCAGAATTGATAAATTCAAATTTTTGTAATTTAAATTTGTTAAAATTTAAATTTGTTAGAAAAATAATTTATCACGATATGAAAAATAATTTTGTAAGAGACTGAGAAAAAAATCTGGTTATATTAATTAGAATTCTGGTAGGTTCACAGTATGTCTGTTGGAAAATGGACGAATCAGAATTCTAGTAGGAATTACCAGATGAATCTGATTAATTTCGTCCTGTTAAATTTACCAAATTTTCTGTAATAATATTAAACTCGTCAGCACCAAGTCGTCTAAAATTTGTTCCATCTAATCTCAAAAGTCTGTTTAATATTCTGAATTCCAACACGATTATTGCATAAATTCAATCTAGATTATTGAATAAATTATTTTAAATTCAGTTTGTTAGAAATTAAACTGATAAACAGTGATGCAAGAAAAGGATGCAGTTCAAACGCACACAATCAGAGAGCTAGCGTTCTTTTTTTGGCACTACTGCTCGCAAGAGAAAAAAAATATACTTTGGATTTAATGTTAATACTAGTTGTTTATTTCATGGCAAATATTGAATACGAATTAAGTTAAGAAGCAAGAAAAGAAATTAATGTAACAAGAAATTTGATAGATCTAACCAGAAAATACTAATCAAAATCTTATAGTAAAATCTATTAAACGTTCTAGTTATAAAAAATTGAGTCTTATCATGATAATTAGAAATTCTTGTTCGATTTAACCAAAATGCCTTCAATCATATACGTCTTGTTGGTACTATCAAACGATTTTTCTCAGTGCGTAAATATATTTTTGTATACTGAGAAAAAAATCTGGTTGCATTAATTAGAATTCTGATAGATTCAACCAGTATGTCTGTGGAAAATGGACGAATCAGAATTCTTGTAGGAATTACCAGATGATTCATTTCTTCCTGTTAAATTTACCAAATTTTCTGTAATAATACTAAACTCGCCAGCACCAAGTCGTCTAAAATTTGTTCCATCTAATCTCAAAAGTCTGTTTAATATTCTGAATTCCAACAAGATTATTGGATAAATTCAATCCAGATTATTGAATAAATTATTTTAAATTCAGTTTGTTAGAAATTAAACTGATAAACAGTGATGCAAGAAGAGGATGCAGCTCAAACACACACAATCATAGAGTTAGCGTCCTCTTTCTGGCACTACTGCACGTAAGAGAACAAAAATATTTGGATTTAATGTTAATACTAGTTCTTTATATACATTTCATGGCAAATATTGAATACGAGTTAAGTTAAGAAGCAAGCAAAGAAATTAATGTAACAAGAAATTTGATAGATCCAACCAGAAAATACTAATCAAAATCTTATAGTAAAATCTATTAAACGTTCTAGTTATAAAAAGTCGAGCCTTATCATGATAATTAAATCAAACTAGAAATTCAAACTAAAAATTATTATATTAAAATATATTAATAAATTATATTGAAAATAACTATTGATAAATTATATTAAAATATATTGCAATTTATATTAAATTTATATTAAAATTTTTTTCAAACAAAGCCACGCATACAGTTGAAAGATCTTTATATCCTCAAATTTCCTTAAAGTAGTAAAGAAATAAACACTCTAATTATTAAAAAATCGAATCTTATCATGATAACTAGAAATTCTTGTTTGATTTAACCAAAATGGCTTCAATCACATACGTCTTGTTGGTACAATCAAACGATTTTTCTCATTGTACAATTGCAATATATTATTATATTAAAATATATTGATAAATTATATTGAAAATAACTATTGATAAATTATATTAAATATTGCAATTTATATTAAATTTATATTAAAATTTTTTTCAAACAAAACCACGCATATAGTTGAAAGATCTTTATATCCTCAAATTTCCTTAAAGTAGTAAAGAAATAAACGCTCTTATTATAAAAAAATCGAGTCTTATCATGACAACTCTTGTTTGATGTAACCAAAATGCCTTCAATCATATACGTCTTGTTGGTACAATCAAACGATTTTTCTCAGTGCGATTTCATTTCATTTTTAATGCGATTTAATAACGTGCCCGAACGGAAGAATACTGATAATCTCTAAATAACTAGAGCAACGATTCCTGGTTTCCATCTGCGGTGTCATTTTGTCTTATACAACTTGTAATAAAAATAATAATTCATCTCAGCTTCAACTCTTTCTAGTATTTCGGCGAGACGGCGCACAATCCCGAGACGAATCAACGACCACGGCTGCGTTCCCCGGAGAGGCTGTCGCAGAAGCAACGCAGATCAATCAGCAGCATGATCCCAGGCTCAACGCCGGGAACGCGGCAGTCCTGGGTCTGTTCTTTACCGTCGTCCGAGAGTCCGAGTCATCTCGAGGAGGCAGCAATGTGCAGGAACCAGCGGGCTGCTTACACGGACGGCAGGATGCCGCCGACAACAATATCTCAGATTCAACCGATCGCAGAATCTCAGATGACGAAGGTGTTGCAGCAACAACGGAGGGGTATGTCGGATGTGATGTACGATTCTTCGGAGGATTCCCGAATTCCGGGAAGGAAGATGCAATTGTTACACGAGGATAACTCGCAGTCGAGCGGTCGTTTGTCTCAGGATTCGAAGTACGATCTGTACGACAGAACACGGTCCGAGTCGGTGTACTCGCGGCCGAGCAACGAGCAGCTCTACGACAGGATCAACGATCCAATTTACGAGCGTGTACGCGTCAGCGAGCATTATCCGCAGCATCATTACTATCAGCAGCCGTCTCTGCTGCGTTATCCGATGTCGCAGGCGGAGCCGCAGGTGCCAATCTACCGACCAGTCAAGCGAATGGTGGCGCGACGCGCCAGCGAGGGCAGCGGGACCATTAATGATTCGGAAACGGCGAGCTACGGCAGCATCGACGTCTTGAGATCGAGCGAATCTAGTAGATTGAGCATCGAATCGAGACGGGACTCCTCGCCTGTTGCCAGCAAAGACAGCAGCACGTCACCCTACGATTCGAATTCGACTCTGACCGGGAACGAGTGCTCCGACGATTCCGTCATGAATAGACTGCGTAAGAGCTTCGAGCAGAAGGCGGAATTTCTGCGGCGACCGAGTCATCCGATCGGCTGGTCCTCCGAGCCGCAGCCATCGCTGCAAAACTTCAACCAAGCCGCGGTGATTCAGAGAGAATTTTACGCGAGGCCGCAGAAACTGCAAAGACCAATCTGGCCACCCGGCCAGAACGAACAGAGGCAGCAGTCCCCCACGAGAAGAGCCTCTCTGGAGAGAAACGTTGCTGCCAAGTCCATCGTGAATCTAATGAACAAGCCGTCGAATCAGAGCGTGCAGAGAATAAAAGATGTAGACTCCAACTCCGAGTATTCCAAGTCGCGAAACGATCAACAGATCGGCGACAATCAATCCGTCGTTGAAGACCATTCTTATTCGCCTCTCTACGATAACGAGCTCGCTATGAAGGAGCAGCAATACCGAGGCACGGGCAAGGGTAATTTTGTCAGCATCCTATCTAGAATACACGAGAACGTTAGCACGAATCAGCAGCAGATATCTCAAGAAGCGAGAAACGGTTCTTCCTCGTTGCCGTCTTCGCCGGGGCCGGACAAGAAGCCCGGCAACGACACCAAGTTTCCGATACCGCCACAAGGTCTGCAGATCGTATCGAGACGCGCCAAGCAATTCGAGTCCGGTCGTTTGTTGAGCGACGAGGACGAGCCCGCTGGCGATCGGACGAATCTTTACAAGAGCGAGTTGTCTCGATTATCCAACAAGAGAAGCGTACCGAATGTGGCTGTGCGGAAACGTGAGTTTGAGTCGAAAGCTGAGAGTCAGGAAACAAGAAGAATACCGGCCAGAGAAACCAAGTCTCTCGATACTGGTAAGCGTCGATTAAATATTGTATAAATAATTATTCTCTTGTTTTTCGGTTAAAATGGCGCACAAGATTTGTCATAATTGCTAAATAAAAAATTGAATTTGCAGCGCAAAATCGAAATATAAAATTGTCACCATTGATATATTCTTTGTTTATTTGAAAAATAATTTTGTCTAGCTTTTTTTTTTAAACAAATACTTCAACTTGATTTCATATCAAACGGAAAAGCAAATTTTTTGCGCCAATCCAATATCACGTTGCAAATTATGATGGATCGATGCTGCGATGGTAATCGGATTGTGAATATATCTCGCGCGATTAATTATAAATCAATCAAATCACGTATTCTTAAATCAATGCTCAGTAAACAAGTGTCGTCGTTTAGGTCCAGTATTGACAGGCAACAGAATAATTCCTATAGGCAGCAAACATATCCATTGCGAGCCACCGGCCGACTATAGAGAGAGTAAAGGTAGATAGAATTATAAGAGACTGTGTCGAGTTGTCTGTGCATTGTCGTCTTGTGCCGCTATTGTGTTGTCGGTGATTCGTTATGCATTCTATGTGAGCGCAATGTCGCGACATAGCGTTTATAACTCGTCATACGCACTAGATACATACACTAATATAATATACTATATTATACAGGGTCAGCCATTTTAATTAACGCATGCAATTATTTCGGAAACAAAGCATTTTAGAGAAAAATGTTTCAGACAAAAGTTTTATGGTTTCGAGGGGGCCATAAGATGGTATCATTGGTTTGACCTTGAAGAGTCATTTGAAGGTTACGTGAAGGCCACCTCAATTTTTTTAAATGGCATCCCCTATTTTTTATTACATATTCTTATAGCTCATCTCGAGAGCTTTCCAAACACTATAATTAAATGTTTTTCCATTAAGTGCTTTTCGAGTTATGAGACTTGAAATCATTTCTTCATTTTACATAAACTATAAAATATCTTGTAAAATATTCATTTTTCGATTATCTCAATACTTTTATGTACAAAATAATGAGAGGAATCAATTGGTGTAAAGAAAATATACAGTTGTTTCTAAGAAAAAATATGGAATTGTTAATTGCAAATTACATATTTCTTCTTCGAAACAACTATGTTTTTTCTTTACACCAATTGATTCCTCCCATTATTTTGTACATAAAAGTATTAAGTTAAGATAATCGAAAAATGAATATTTTACTAGATATTTTATCATTTATGTAAAATTAAGATATTATTTCAAGCCTTATAACTCGAAAAGTACTTAACGAAAAAACATTTAATTATAGTGTTTTGGAAAGCTCTCGGGCCAGCTACAGGATGTAATACACTGGGGTCAACTAAAAATTGATATCAAAATCTTCATCAACAATGATTCCATCTTATAACTCTCTTTTCTGAACCATTTTTCTCTAAAAATGCTTTGTTTCCAAATAATTGCGTCTTATTAAAATGGCTCACCCTGTATATAGTATAATAATTTTTACACGCAGACACGCATACACATGTATGATAAATGATAAAATAATATTAATGTACGTTTCTTCCCATTTTCTCGCTGCTCACGACCCAACTAAAACGTAGAAGCATAGATTTTTTTTCTCTTTAATAAGTAAGATAATTGGATGAATAATTTTGAAATTAATCTTGGAGTGGATATTCACTTGAAATCAATCACGTCTACAGGGGACGCGCGATTTGCTCGAGCTTGCTTCCAAGCGAGAGTAACCGGATAAAGCTATGGTATACCGGAATTTGTCGATAGCACAAAGGGGATATTAACTGCCCTCATGCACCCGTTGTTTTTGTTCGTGAGCTTCTTACGACATGTCGCGGTAATTCAAAATAGCAACGACACATCTGCCGACGCTTTTTGTGTAACGACAACAACAGCATATACATGCTACATACATGTATATATTCTATTTTCGCTAATTATTTTAACAAGGCCGGATTAGTCGGTTCGTCAAATATATAATAAATATAACAATGTCCCGGCGAGAGAGAACTAATGTTGGTCGCGTGATCGTGCAGACATGCCTTCCACGGAGGCAGAATCAGTGCGATTGAGGGCACGCAGCAACAGCGCGGAGTCTTGGGAAGCTACGAACGGTCCGGCACGAGGCAGCTGCGCCAGGCACACGTGGCAGACCGCCGACGAGGAAGGTAGCATCGAGGACGACGCCTATCGCAAGCAAGATAGTTATTTGCAGCCAGCCAAATTGCTGCAAGTCGGTTAGTTTGCTTTCTCCGCCACTGTTTGTATTTACAAATATTCACACACACACATACACATACATGTACACACATATTTACGTCGCATAAAGGTCGAGCATAAAGCGTTAATAATTGTCCCATTGATTTCTCTTTCAGCGCCGGTCAATGGTTCTTCGCCCAACGGCTCGACCAATAACGCCGTAGTGCTTAGGCGACAGAAGAATGCACAGATCAGTGAGTTTCAACGCGATGAAGATATTTTTAACATTACGTACACACAATTATTGCGACGCACGCGTCTCTAGTACGATGAAATTATAAGGGCATTTCTATAACAGAATCTTCTTTCGATATTTCTTTCTTACGTGGGTTTTAATGCGCTTTATTACTAATTATAATGATATTGTACACAACTAGTGTTATCTTTTTTTTTTATATAATTTACAACTTCAATTTGCAAAGATAATCTTGAGCCTAAAAGTATACAGGATGAGCCATTTTAATTAACGCACGCAATTATTTCAGAAACAAAGCATTTTAGAGAAAAATGTTTCAGACAAAAGTTTTATGATTTCGAGGGCCATAAGATGGTATCATTGGTTTGACACTGAAGAGTCATTTGAAGGTCACGTGAAGGCCATCTCAATTTTTTAAAATTGCATCCCCTATTTTTTATTACATATTCTTGTAGCTGGCCTCGAGAGCTTTCCAAAACACTATAATTAAATGTTTTTTCATTAAGTAGTTTTCGAGTTATAAGGCTTGAAATAATATCTTAATTTTACATAAACCATAAAATATCTAGTAAATATCGGATAAAATATTTATTTTCCGATTATCTTACCTTAATATTTTTATGTACAAAATAATGGGAGGAATCAATTGGTGTAAAGAAAAAACATAGTTGTTTTGAAGAAGAAATATGTAATTGTTAATTGCAAATTAGTGCCATTAAAAAAATTAAGGTGGCCTTCAAATGACTCTTCAAGGTCGAACCAATGGTACCATCTTATGGCCCCCTCGAAATCATAAAACTTTTGTCTGAAACATTTTTCTCTAAAATGCTTTGTTTCCGAAATAATTGCGTGCGTTAATTAAAATGGCTCACCCTGTATAATATAGTGTATATATAAATTTTAAAACTTTAAAATATATAAAAACTTTATTGTATATAAATTTTAAAACTTTAAAATATATAAAACTTTCTTACAAACAACTTTCTTCTAAAATATATAATAAAACTTTCTTGCACCGGTAGAATTTAATGAAGCAAAACGGGAGGGGAAAAAAGAAAATTAATTTTTTTCATTTATGATGTTTGTAAACTGTAGCTGACGATAATTGAATTATGATAACGGGTGATAACGAATAAATTGCTCGACAGCTGACGAGGACCGTGCCACCAGACGAGTCTCGTATCTGAAGGCGACATGGGGCGAACGAATGCACGTTGACAGCGATCTGGAGCTCAGCGACTCGGAACCCGTTCACATTCACAGAAGGTACGTAATCCCTCGACACGTGCATCTCGAGTCTGACATGTTTCGAGGTGTGACGTTAGAGCGTGCGGATGTCAAAGTCACCGACTATTTATTTATCTCTTCTCGGGACGCATCAGCAAGATATTATCACGACGACACGTTTATTTCTCTTCGCATTTTACCTCTCGTTCGCTCGTGAAAATAACGAGCAGTCGCGGCAATTTCGTCGTTGAAGGTGTTTACACGCTGTAAGTATAAACCACGAGACTGCACCCGTATTCGTGTACATGTTTCCAGCGCGCATAGACGATGGCGGCCGCCGTTATTTCCGAGCGACATTACGCCTCTGCGACGCATCTTTGAGGATATGACGCAGGCCGCGTCCTTACATCGAAACTCTCATCATCGGTGAGGGCGAAAGAGTTCCTTTTTGAGAAGCACGGGAAAGAATGCATTGTCTATACTTTCCGCGTCTCTTCCTCCAAGCTAATGTATATTCGCTCTTCGTTTCTGTATTTACGTTTGTGCTACTTATCTGCCTATAAACGACGACGTATAATCGCGATTGGAATGGTGATTAAGAAGCATGAGAGTTGTTACGCATTTTGTGTATCGCCTCTCGACGGCCTATGAAATTTTCAATTTACAAATAAAACACGATCGCGCACTGTTTTCTATATAAATAAAAATATAAAAACGATATTAAAAAGATTACGCGATGCAAAATAAAATAAAACTTGCAATAGAATATTTGCGTTCACAGCTAATATAATTATAAATATAAATATAGACAGTGTTTGCTGTAGATAATTTCAAAATTATCTAGATAAAGATAAAGATAAAAATCCGTAAATTTATCTTAGATGAGATAAAGATGATTTTGCTTTTACTTAATCTAGATGAAAGATGAGATAATTATTGCGATAATTTAGATAATTATTTAGATATTTTGTTTATTTTATTCTATAAATGTTTGCAAAAAGGGACGCAGATTATAAATGAGATATTAAAATCATAAACACATTCTTTCTTTTCTTAAAAAATATTTAAATAATAGCAAAAAGATATATAAATGATATGATAAATATTTATTTATTAATTTATATTTATAATATATTTATAATATATTTATAATATATTAATAATATAATAATAATATATTTATAATATATTAATAATAATAATATAAAAAATATATTTTAGATGTTTTAGATAGATTTTTAGAAGCTTGCCTAAAAACCTTTTTTGCATAACGAACATCATCTTAAACAATTTTTAGATAAGATGACATGTATTTTTCATCTAAGATAAAGATTAAGATACTTTGTATTTCTTCATCTAGTTAAGATAAAGTAAAGATAAAGATGATCCATTTCTTTATCTAGATGATTATCTAGATAATTTTTTCTAGATACCAGCAAACACTGAATATAAATATAAATATTAAGTGAAACAAGTTTTGAGAGAAATATAAATATTCCCGATTATTCTCTAGCAAATTAAAAAATAATAAAAATATTGTTACTTGCAAAAGGATAAATTCAAACTATAGACGTGCAATTAAATAAACAAAAAAATTTAAACAGTTATATTAAATATATTTTAACAAAGAATTAAGAAAAGCAAATGGCGAAAAATATAGCGAGATAAGAGAATTGATAATTGTTTCCCCAATGATGATGCAAATCGAATGTATCACAACTTTATCAATCCCTACTGCGTTAGCTGCTCGAATGACATTAGATAAGGACATCCTTCTCTGTTTATTATTCCTATAGCGATAAAAGATGTACATCCGTGATGCCGAGGACACATAGAATGTAACACATCCCTGTGTTTGTGATTCCGATATTAAAACTAGTTACTGTGATCGTCTATGTTGTGCTACTCTAGACTCTTTCTGACGCTATAAATAGATATGTGTTAGTATATTTTATCCTTTCGGGTATTTATTGGCTGATTGTTACTAACGGAATGAGACTAATACCAGCCGACGATCGATGTGACCGCTATTTTCAGTGTCATTCTTGATTTAGGAGGGGGCCGAGAATATAGAAATGTAGTTGTAAATAATATACGGTACAGTTTTTCGCTTACAGTTTTTTTCGTTATTCCTGAAATCATAGATGATATCGCTATTGTTCTCTGTATATAAGATTTATATATACAGGATGGAGTTTGAATGGAGTTATCATCTTATTACATTAATGTTATTTTCTGTAGAGGAAAATGAATTATTAAAATTGTACAGTTAGTTTTAAGGTAATATAAAATGTATTAAATAATATATTTTTAAGTAAAGACAGATTAATTAATTATTTTAATTTATTTATTTATATATAATTTTTTTTTCAAATTTGCAAATTTTTTCTGATATATCAAGGTGATAATTTCAATTATTCTATTCTGTGTAGTTATATGTATGTAAAGTTTGCAAACAATACAGGTTTGAACACAGTTGTATTTTTTTCCAGCAACAGTATCGTTGTACCGCATAATACATCAAACAGCTATGATGCAAAGGACGCCGAACAGGTGGAACGGGAGGGAACCCTTCACGTGAAGTTTACAGTACTCGATGGCAAGGTCAGAACATGAATCAAATAAGTGAAGTTAAATGCACCTGGAATTCGTCTTTTAATTTTTTTTTAACGTTTATCATAATTTCAGCGATCTACCGATCGTTCCTGGAAGCAGGTCTGGGGTGTTCTCCGTGGTCCTATAATATATTTTTACAAGGATCGTCATAGTCAGGTGAGAAGAGCAGAGATTATTGTGTGTGAGGATTATTGTGTGTGAGCTTAAAGATTATTGTGTCACTTGCGATCAGTGACAATGTGATGTGAACAGTGTTTGCTGTAGATAATTTCAAAATTATCTAGATAAAGATAAAGATAAAAACCCGTAAATTTATCTTAGATGAGATAAAGATGATTTTACTTTTACTTAATCTATAATAGATGAAAGATGAGATAATTATTGCGATAGTCTAGATAATTATTTAGATATTTTTATTTATTTTAGAAGACTATAAATATTTGTAAAAAATGTAACGCAGATTAGAAATGGGATATTAAAATCATAAACACATATTCCTTCTCTTTTCCTAAAGAATATTTAAATAATAGCAAAAAGATATATAAATGATATGATAAATATTTATTTATTAATTTATATTTATAATATATTTATAATATATTAATAATAATAATATAAAAATATATTTTAGATAGATTTTTAGAAGCTTGCCTGGAAAACTTTTTTGCATAATGAAAACGTCATCTTAGACAATTTTTAGATAAGATGACATATATTTTTCATCTAAGATAAAGATAAAGATACTTTGTATTTCTTCATCTAGTTAAAGATAAAGATGATCCATTTCTTTATCTAGATGATTATCTAGATAATTTTATTTAGATATCAGCAAACACTGGATGTGAAAGACGAATATTTTGTCTACATGATATATTAACCTTTGTTACAGAGTCCTTCGTTGAGCACCGAAAACGAGGGAAGTGCGGGACAAAGCGTCGACGTTAGATGCTCCGTCGTCGATGTCGCCGAGGACTACACGAAGCGGAAACATGTGTTGCGAGTGGCAAATCCTACAGCGGAAGTACTTTTGCAAACCGAGGACGCGGCATCCATGGCGCTCTGGTTAAGGTCACTCCATTCTCACGCTGCCGCGGAAAGATCATCGGTGAGTGCTAATCGTGGGATAATTTTTTATCGGAAAAGTGCTATTGTCTTCTTTGTCACTACTCTTTTTTCACAAATTTTGTAACAGTTTTCTACGTGTACTATTCTCATGAAAAACCCGTTTGTTAAAACAGGATGCCGTATCCTGCACGTCGAAACAACAGGCCGTACCGCAGACACCGACAGGACCGACGACTCCAAGCGGTAGTGTTTCTCCGAGCAACGGCCAAAAATTGAGCCCTTTGCCGAATCACAAGGGCATCAAGAAGCTAACGTCGTTCAGGAATCGATCGCCAACGGGACAATCGCCCGTCAACAAAACGCGCAAGCCGAGTAATCAGACGCTGGAACCCTTACCGTCCCCCAAATCGAAGACTTGGAAGGGAAGGATGGCAAAACAATTCAAAAAGATGCATAGTCAAGCCGGAGGCGCGCCTTCCTCACCTACGGCGCAAATGCCGCCTGAAGGGGCTACCTTCAAAGTACCACTCGAACTCTGTCCGCAGTCGTCATTCTCCGAATACGTACCGCTGATTGTCGAGATGTGCACGAGTATCGTTGAAGCGAGAGGTCTCGAAGTCGTAGGGATCTACAGAGTACCCGGAAACACGGCCGCGATCTCCCAGCTTACGGACAGCGTTAACAAAGGAGTCGAGAATATCAACTTTCAGGTAATATTCCGTTCGATAATATTGAGGCGTCTATTTTGCGAAAATTCTGTTCACATAATTTGTTTTCTTTCATAGGATCCAAGATGGAGTGATGTCAATGTAATATCGTCATTGTTGAAGTCATTCTTCCGTCAACTTCCCGATTCCTTGCTTACCGCAGAGCTGTATCCTATGTTTATCGATGCCGATAAGATAGAAGATCCACAGAGACGAATGACCACGATACGGAAATTATTGCGAGATCTTCCAGAATATCATTTTGAGACGCTCAAGTATTTGATGCAACATCTGAAGAAAATAGTCGATCATAGCGAGATCAATAAAATGGAAGCCAAGAATCTGGCCATAGTTTTCGGACCAACGCTGGTGCGAGCGAGCGGTTCTAGAGACAATATGGTTACCATGGTTACCGATATGTCGCATCAATGTAGAATAGTCGAGAGTTTGTTGAATAACGTAAGTTTCTTCTGTGCTAAAAAAAGAAGACGCCACTTTCTCTACAAGATATCTAACGGTCTCGAATCGATATGTTTCAGGTTGATTGGTTCTTCTCGGAGGACGATCTGGACGACTTGAGCAGATTGAGCGTAAATTTAAGCCTTCCAACAGATAGTTGCGAAGTCGAGCCAACATCCAATCACAATCTTCTATTAAACAATATTCAGAAAGTGGAAGGTTATTATATTTACAAGCATTATTTCATATTCAATCGTTCCTTCTCATTTTTTATTGTTTTTTATATAATTTAAACACAAACTTTCATTCTTCTTATTTTATTTATCACTCTAATTTTTGTTGACGCTTTTAACAGATAATAGTCAAAGCTATATATTATATATTTTATTTGCAACAGCAATTTAAGCCTTCCAACAGATAGTTGCGAAGTCGAGCCAACATCCAATCACAATCTTCTATTAAACAATATTCAGAAAGTGGAAGGTTATTATATTTACAAGCATTATTTCATATTCAATCGTTCCTTCTCATTTTTTATTGTTTTTTTTATAATTTAACCTTACACAACTTATCTCATTCCTTCTTATTTTATTTATCACTCTAATTTTTGTTGACGCTTTTAACAGATAATAGTCAAAGCTATATATTATATATTTTATTTGCAACAGCAATTTAAGCCTTCCAACAGATAGTTGCGAAGTCGAACCAACATCCAATCACAATCTTCTATTAAACAATATTCAGAAAGTGGAAGGTTATTATATTTACAAGCTTTATTTCATATTCAATCGTTCCTTCTCATTTTTTATTGTTTTTTATATAATTTAAACACAAACTTTATCTCATTCTTCTTATTTTATTTATCACTTATAATTTTTTTTGGCGCTTTTAACAGATAATAGTCAAAGCTATATATTATATATTTTATTTGCAACAGCAATTTAAGCCTTCCAACAGATAGTTGCGAAGTCGAGCCAACATCCAATCACAATCTTCTATTAAACAATATTCAGAAAGTGGAAGGTTATTATATTTACAAGCATTATTTCATATTCAATCGTTCCTTCTCATTTTTTATTGTTTTTTATATAATTTAAACACAAACTTTATCTCATTCTTCTTATTTTATTTATCACTCTAATTTTTGTTGACGCTTTTAATAGATAATAGTCAAAACTATATATTATATATTTTATTTGCAACAGCAATTTAAGCCTTCAACAGATAGTTGCGAAGTCGAGCCAACATCCAATCACAATCTTCTATTAAACAATATTCAGAAAGTGGAAGGTTATTATATTTACAAGCATTATTTCATATTCAATCGTTCCTTCTCATTTTTTATTGTTTTTTATATAATTTAAACACAACATTTTATCTCATTCTTCTTATTTTATTTATCACTCTAATTTTTGTTGACGCGCTTTTAACAGATAATAGTCAAAGCTATATATTATATATTTTATTTGCAACAGCAATTTAAGCCTTCCAACAGATAGTTGCGAAGTCGAGCCAACATCCAATCACAATCTTCTATTAAACAATATTCAGAAAGTGGAAGGTTATTATATTTACAAGCTTTATTTCATATTCAATCGTTCCTTCTCATTTTTTATTGTTTTTTATATAATTTAAACACAAACTTTATCTCATTCTTCTTATTTTATTTATCACTCTAATTTTTGTTGGCGCGCTTTTAACAGATAATAGTCAAAGCTATATATTATATATTTTATTTACAACAGCAATTTATATTTCCTTTATAAAACAGGCATGCGCGACATGGCATCCGCTAGGGATATTGTATCATCAATCATATCCGCGGCTAACAAAAAGATTCAAAGAAGACGAAAAAATCAAGACGAAATCGACAACAGTGAACATGAGAACGATAAGGTTAGTTACTGATTCTAACTTTTTCATCAAATGAGAAATTAAACTCAAACTTGTAACAATTTAGGCCAAATCGAAGCAAGAGTTGGAGAATTCGCCGACAATTCGACAGAGCATGGCTTTAAACGAACGGCAGTGTTCCGTCAGCGAAATCGTACAGATGCATGAAAACAAGACTCATCAATCGAATCATTCTACGGATCGTTCCGATCGGTCCCTGTCGGTCGATTCTAATAACATCAGTGGTACGTCGAGTAACGGAGCATCACCATCGAATCGTTCCAAGTACGCGAATCAGTCTGCACCGCCGTCTGTGGACTCTTCAAGACTATCGAGCGAGACTGGTCCAAGTTCGACGGAAACGGGCTCCACTGCATCCGGCGAATCTAACCAGACGAGGCAGAGCAACGACGAAATAGCGATACTAACGTACACCGGTTTGAGCGCGACCACGCAGGAGAGAGTGCGGAAATTCGAGGAAGAGACGAAGGCGATGTTGCAGAGGGATCAACATCGACAGCGGCTCGAGGCGGAGAAGCGAGAGGAGGAGAAACGAAGAATCGAAATAGAATGGCAATTGGCGAAACGAGAGATGGAGAACGACGATCTGCTCGATAGCATAGTCGACACGACGGTGTCGCCGAGTTTGCTGTCGGAACGTCTGTCCAGTTTGAACGAGAGACTCGCCGATGAATCATTGCTGGACCTATCGGAAAGATCGCAGGTCAGATCGCGATCGACCACGAGACCACCGCTGTCGATAGCCGTGCAACAGCAATCCTCGACGCATCAGAAAGCGCAAGCGACCAATCAACTGACTAGCGTGTTAGGGGAGAAGATGAATAACGGCGTCATTAAGAAGTTCAAGACGGATAAGGACGTAAGCTAATTCTTTATGTTTGATTATGTTTAACGATCAGATACGATTAGATACATGATAATACGTAACAATACGTATTAAATAGTAAATTAAGTTTTATTCTAAAGATTATACTTGAATGTTATTTTGTGATTTATTAGAAAAAATTGTTCTTCAATCGATGTTGTTTGTTGATATGGATTTATTGGCCTTACAGCCGTCAACAGAGTCGATCTGTTTACCGCCAGTTCGATACGGCAGTCTGGATTCCTTGCACGAGGTTCACAATCTCTCGCAGTCCTCTCCATCACCATCGCAGCAGCAACGAGGCATTTCCGGCGATGGCTCAGACGATGGTTAGTATTCCATTCCTTCCATCTTCGCGATGTTATTCCGAGTCTTCATATGCACTCGGTATCAAAGCAAATCTTTTGTGCTATCAATATATCCCGTACAATCGTACATTGCGTAAAAAAATATGAAGCATTATACGATACGCGATTCTCTTGTACACGCTATTTGGCATAAATAGATAATTAACGCGTACGCTTGAAATGATGCTGATAACCGCAGAGTTCAAGGGATCAAGATCTACATGTATAAATATATGTCGTATATCATGTATACAAGAGTTGTCTGAAAAATAGCGATATACTACCAAGGCAAACTCGATTGTCGCTCTTTTAGCATTTCTCGCGTTCGAATTTGTTCGTCAATCTCTGAAAATGTTTTCCGATTCCCATCTCTCGTCGTGAGTCCACGTGTACAATTACAACGTGTATTATGTATCTGCCTCTATTCATATTCTCTCTTATATCTTTTCTCTGTGTAATATCGCTTCTGACGATCGGTGAGTGTAGCAGGATCTTGTTTTCTGCAGTGGACACAGAAGATACTCACTATTAACAAAAAGCTTTCTAGGTACATTCCTCCTTCTTATTTTTGCTTCAAGCCATTTCTTTTTTTTTCTCTCTCTCTTTTCAAATTACACGATACGATCTTTTACATGTTATAAGTTACATCGTCATTGCTCGGAACGTTTCCATTTTTTCTCTCATTGCGTTCGCAACATTACGCGGAGCGTAGTCGATTTTAGTGCAAACACGTCCACGAGACACACGAAGGCTTCTTGCAATGAAAATAGATTTAATTTTAGAGGATATTATATCTCGTATTTGCGATCAAGGAGGATCGGCCACAAAAAGAGAGAGAATAAAATAAAAATTAAAAAAGTATATATATATATATATATACATACAGGGTGTCCCAAAACTCATAATCAATCTTTCAAAGACAGATTCCTGGGATCATCCGAAGACGATTTTTCCTCAACGAAAATGTCGAGGCACTAATAATTTTCGAATTATAAGTGATTGGAAATAAGGGGTTTTTCGTAAACTAAGCTTTGCAGAGATAAAATATGAACAAAATCACATTCTTCGATTAATTTTAAATAGAGTTTACTTTAATTGAGTTTTAATTTAAGGCTTAATTGCAAAGATATATGATGACAAAAATCGGGAACATGCAAGAAATGATGGCCCTCATCGACATTTTCGCTGAGGAAAAATCGTCTCCAAATGATCCCAAGAATCTATATACAGGGTGAGCCATTTTAATTAACGCACGCAATTATTTCGGAAACAAAGCATTTTAGAGAAAAATGTTTCAGACAAAAGTTTTATGGTTTCGAGGGGACCATAAGATGGTATCATTGGTTTGACCTTGAAGAGTCATTTGAAGGTCACGTGAAGGCCACCTCAATTTTTTTAAATGGCACTCCCTAGTTTTTATTACATATTCTTGTAGTTAGCCTCGAGAGCTTTCCAAAACACTATAATTAAATGTTTTTCCATTAAATGCTTTTCGAGTTATGAGGCTTGAAATCATTTCTTAATTTTACATAAACCATAAAATATCTTGTAAAATATTCATTTTTCGATTATCTTATCTTAATACTTTTATGTACAAAATAATAGGAGGAATCAATTGATGTAAAGAAAAACATAATTGTTTCGAAGAAGAAATATGTAATTGTTAATTGCAAATTACATATTTCTTCTTCGAAACAACTATGTTTTTCTTTACACCAATTGATTCCTCCCATTATTTTGTACATAAAAGTATTAAGGTAAGATAATCGAAAAATGAATATTTTACTAGATATTTTATCATTTATGTAAAATTAAGATATTATTTCAAGCCTTATAACTCGAAAAGTACTTAACGGAAAACATTTAATTAATGTTTTGGAAAGCTCTCGAGGTCAGCTACAAGAATATGTAATAAAAATAAGGGATGCAATTTAAAAAATTGAGATGGCCTTCACGTGATCTTCAAATGACTCTTTAGTGTCAAACCAATGATACCATCTTATGGCCCCCTTGAAACCATAAAACTTTTGTCTGAAACATTTTTCTCTAAAATGCTTTGTTTCCGAAATAATTGCGTGCGTTCATTAAAATGGCTCACCCTGTATATCCGAATTATACACATGACGCGCGTCTTTTGGGGCCGATCCTTTATTTTTACATTGTTTTCGTGTACTGCATGCGCCAATCTCTTCGGCTTTCGGCATTAAGAAAAGCACATATATCTCACATAGATTGGCTGCTTCTTCAGCGACTTTTCCTCGTAAACGTACAGTCGGTGTAAAAAAGGTTCAGACGCTTTTTTTTTTTAATGCATTCGATATCTATAAAAGAATGTGCTTTCCGAGGATAACGATATTCCCGGGGAAACAAAATCTCTTACTGGTATATCTCCGATGCTTCGCACAAGTCACTTAAAAAAAAAGAAATTAAAGTCTTTAACACCGACTATCGGATAAATCTCTATCTTCGCATGCATGTTCTTTGAGGATCTATCGAGATATCTTCGAATGGATTCTTCGATCATAGCTTGCTTTTACGAAAATGATGTGAATTTTCTTAAAGCAGTCACGTTTACACGCAAATTATAACGTTATTTCGTGTCACGATTTTGTTGATAATAAGTTTGAAGGCATTTTTCTTTTTTTTCTCTTCGTTTTTCACGACCATCGTAAGCATTGTTTCGATGGGGCTCTTGCTATTAGTCTGACAGTACGTCTAGTTATCGCACCTTCTTGTCACACGTGTGTGCATCGCCGAATTTTTGTCTGATTGCTCGTCTGCCTGCCTGTTCTTTAATCGTTATAACGATCGCCTCTATTGCTGATTAATCTTGTAGCCTTTTTTTAATGATATAAAACTGATTGCTCCGCCGCCTCAGTCTACGTCTTTGCGATCAGACACGCCCGAAAGGAACACGAATATAGTATCGGCTCGACAGTTTTCTTCCGAGGATCTTCAGACAAGATCGATCGATCTTTCGCGCGTTCTCGATCACTGAAAAATATTGATCTTGAAAATTTGATTCTCCTCGCTCTCAATCCTTTTTCTTCTCTTCTTCTTTCATTCTTTTTTCTCACGTTACATTTTCCTTCCTTCGGTCACGTCCGTTCAGTTTCTCTGTCGGGCGATATACTTTCATTTCCGTCGAGCAAAAACTGAATTCGCGCGGCGATCAATCGGTGGCTAATCGGTTCGAGAGAATCTAAAAGAGAAAGAAAGAAAGAAAGAAAGAAAGAGATACGGTGGGTCCAGACGCAAAGGAGGAAGACGTGAGGAAGACGAGAGAGTTGCTCCGGCCGCATCAACAATGACGAGTGACGGTAAAAATGGAAATGGTTGAACACCACGTGTAGGCACACAGCCAGCCCGGGTTTTTGGTGGTACATATCGTCCCACCTATACGGTACCGCAGGTCCCGGTAGTCCCGCCGCCCCGAAGACACCGGCCCAGTCGCCAATGTCAATGCCAGTGCCGGTCGCAGCGGTCCCGATGCCAATGTCCATGCCCGTGTCCATGCCAACAGCAGCAACCGCAGCAGCAGCAACAGCAGCATCAGCAGCAACAGCAGCATCAGCAGCAACAGCAGCATCATCATCAGCAACAGCAGCGCAACAGCAACAGCAGCATCAGCAGCATCAGCAACATCATCAGCCACCGCATCGCTGGCAACTGCTGTCGCGTCTGCAGCAACAGCTGCCCCATCATCATCGTCATCGTGCGCAGGAGACGACGCGCGATCGTCAGACGAATCAGCCACCGCCAAGACTCTAAACCGATTCCTCCGAGGTAAATCCCAGGCTCTCTCGCCAGACCAGAAATCTGGCGGATCCGCCTCCAGCATCCGAGATGCCCGACGAGCTGACTCACAGCTGGCTGGCTTCAAACCGAATGGCTTTTATACACACGCTCTTTTATTTTACATATACATGCCACCACTAAGCACGCCACGTGTTGTATTTGTTGTTACCTTTTTCCGACTAACATTCGTCTCCGCGCGTGTCACGTGTGCATCTTTCGCGCCCAGCGATTGCGCGGATCCACTCTGTTAATGTCTCGCGACACACGTTTCATCCTCGAGGAGAATCTTGACTGGCTTTTACGCGCGTGAATAACGCTGCAGGCAATTTTTTTTTTTTTTTTTAGCTCGTCCCACTGGTAGACAATGTCGTTTCTTCTTCTTGTTATTTTTCTCGCAACTTCCCGCTCTCGGATGTTTGTGTGAGCGTAGATCGATAAATCTTCCAATGTCGTCTACGTCACTAATTGCGAAATTTCTTATATGCGACAGTATTTCTGGAATGAAGAATATTTTCGCAAAAATGTGTCATCTCTTCTGCTTGAAAACAAAGCATTAATAGATTAGTTACTCGGCGATTTTAACTTTAGTTTTTCAAAAGTATTAGCTTAAATAGCTTTTTTTTTGAGTAATTTTTTTAGATATATGTTTAAGGATATATTTTTAGTAATATTATTTATGTACTGTGTTTTCGTCGTGATTTTTGCCGCATCTTGTTTTATTTTTTTTATCTCGTCCAAGAATAGGATGTTATTTTTTCTACCACGCTTCAACGAAAGAACGAAGATATGCTGATTATATATTGTTATTGCAATTGTCGTAATGTATACAGCTGGCGAAACAATAACAACTTTTGATTAACAATGACGATAGTAAAACCGAGTGATAACGACGATAGCGATAGCGACGATGCTCTCTGATAAGAACGAAGATACAATAACACATTAATTAATTCTCTTGCGATAATCGTGCTCGCTTTACGTCAACGGAATGCATTTCAACGCTCATCACTATTGTTGCGGATTGTTTTCAACTATAATCTGATGTCGCGACGATTTTATTTTGCAGGAATGCACTCACGCAAGATACATCATCAGCTGATAAGCGATAAACGAAAAGAAAAATCGTACACTTTTCATTTTTGTTCAGCGATCGTGTATATCGCAAGTTACTAAAACGACGACCAGATAACACAATTCGCGATGCTTTGAGTGTTTTTCTTTTTTTCCTTTGTATTCGTACAAGTTTGTGCGTCTCGTGTGTGGTTTCATGCGCGTATCTCGCTTATCATTAACACAATGAATCTTACAGGTAGCGACCTTCTAACCAGCCTCACCACCACGTTCGATCGCAAATGGAGGTCTCTCGTCAATCAATCGTCGACTCAAGCGCAGTCTCCTCCGGAATCCGCGTCCCATAATAAGGATGGCATCTCCGTGGAGCGGGAGCAAAAGCCGAGCGCGTCCCCGAAATTCCGATATCCATCTACGGAAGCCTATCGTAATCCCAGCCTTCATAAATCGCTCGACAAGTGTCACATCTCCCGCCCAAAGGACGTAAGTTTAATATCACGGTCGCATGTAATCGATCAAATCTCTCTCATCAGTGTTTGCTGGTATCTAGATAAAATTATCTAAATAATAATCTTGATAAAGAAATGGATCATCTTTAACTAGATGAAGAAATACAAAATATCTTTATCTTTATCTTAGATGAAAAATATATGTCATCTTATCTAAAAATTAAAGAGTCTAAGATAACATTTTCATTATGCAAAAAAGTTTTCCAAGCAAGTTTCTAAAAGTCTATCTAAAATATCTAAAATATATTTTTTATATTATTATTATTAATATTATAAATATATTATTATTATATTATAAATATATTATTATTATATTATTAATATATTATAAATATATTATTATTATATTATTAATATATTATAAATATATTATTATTATATTATTAATATATTATAAATATATTATTATTATATTATTAATATATTATAAATATATTATTATTATATTATTAATATATTAATAAATATATTATAAATATAAATTAATAAATATTTATCATATCATTTACCTTTTTGCTATTATTTAAATATTCTTTAGGAAAAGAAAAATAATATGTGTTTATGATTGTAATATCCCATTTATAATCTGCGTCACATTTTTTACAAATATTTACAGTCTTAAAAATAAACAAAAATATCTAGACAATTATCTAGATTATCGCAATAATTATCTCATCTTTCATCTAGATTAAGTAAAAGCAAAATCATCTTTATCTCATCTAAGATAAATTTACGGATTTTTATCTTTATCTTTATCTAGATAATTTTGAAATTATCTATAGCAAACTGTCTCTCATACATTTGAAGTTAATGTTATCAGAGAGAATATATGAATATGAAGTGTCTCGGATAATAAACTTTCATCTAGACAGCGTCGCATTTGAATATAAATTAAAATGTCTTGATATAGATAAAAAAAACACCGATATGATTATTGAATAATTCCTTCAAAAATATCATCGTTTTTTCCTCTTGTTTGCAGGATGCTCCCGAGAAGGATACCGATTCTACGGTGACCGACGATACTCCGCATACTTCGGAGTCAATCGTGCCGAATAACGATAAGCAGAGGCCGGACACGAATCACGCCACGGAGAAGACGATGACGGAGAAGACTCCGGATTCGAGCGAGAAGGACGAGGACGATCGGAGGGATGCAGACGAAGAGGGAGATTATCCCCGCGCGGGAAACCCAAGACATTACGAATCGACGAGCGAGAAGAGTAGTAGATGCCCGGAGAACGATGTCGATGCAAAATTGGACGCCAAGGTCCATCATTACGAGACCGGAGATTCCAGTTATTCCAACAAGCTGAAAAAATTTGAAAGCCTGACGAGCTCCGAGGTAAGATCCCGCCTGAAACGATCGGAATCATTGAACAAGAGAACGTCCGAAAATACTTGCTCCCGATTAAAAAGATCGGAAAGCTTGAACAAGCACTCGACCGAGAGGCCGTTGCTGCTTAAACGATCCGAGAGTCTGAACAAACATTCCGGTGATAGATCGGAGTCGCCAGGCAGCAGGCTGAAACGTTCCGAATCGCTCACCAAGACCGAGAAGACCGAGTGTAACATCAGCAAGCGGCGACAATCGGTGCGGAAGGAAAGCGCCACGAAGCTAAAGCGGAAGAACGGAATGTCGGAACGGTCGATTAAACGGAGACATACGGTCGGCGGTACCAAGGATTTTGACAAGGTGCATTGGCTCGACAACAAATTACAGTCCGAGGCCGAGAGGATCATCAGAAGCGATTACAGACCGAAGAAGAGCCAGCTTCGAACCAGCTCACCCGATCTGAGCGCTAATCGCGTTGGCATGGCTGACACGAGCTTCCTGATCGAGGTGAGCTTTCGCGGACCCAGCAACGTTGTCTTCAACGTAACCAACGCCGCGAGGCCGCAGTCATTGCCGGATGCGAATATCGCGTCCAAGGTCTTCAAGGTGCCCCTCGAGAGCCACGTATAATATATGCTCGAATAAATTGCTCGACATTTTCTATTCATTTTTTGGAATAATACATGCAACATTGTTGCTGTACCTGCCGTCATTTTTAATATCTCTGTACCGGTTTATATCCTTGAATCATATCAACTTTATATATATATATCTCTCTCATGATAAAATATCTAAATATGATAAAAGTATCTCGATAATAATCGTTTAAATTCTCGTTTGCCGACATGATTCATTGATTGTCACTCGCCAACGTGCCAAAGAACCATCGCTCTATGAATCGTTATCGATCATTCATTTCATGATAATTATAATCAATATGAATATGAAAGAATTTAGACACTATCATCCTCTACACAGTTTTGACCATCGAGTTAGATTAATGTACAATGCGAGGATCGTTGCAACGCGAAAATTGCTTTGTATTAGACTCTATTTTAGAGAAAAAGACAATGACACTCTCTTTACCGATCTAACGGAAATAGCAAACGCCAAGTGGCATTGGAGAAACGTAAGAAAGTTATTTTAGCAGTTTTAATTGCATCAATTGTAGTATTTTTGCATCGTGTCAATTATATACGTATTATCATACTTGTGATTTGTGATTGTGACATCTTTTGTACATAAGATATATGTATAATGCGGAATATATTATATATATATGAGCCGATTGAATATTATTATATATTAATAAGGTAACTATACATATATATATTGTCTGTCTTTAAATTTATATTTTAATAATCACTTTATATATATATATCGCGTCGCGTGGATATTTTTTTGCACGCGTGCGACCCTGCTCGATCCTCGTGCGCGCGAGAAATGTATTATTTTGAACAGGCATGCGATAGTGATAGAAAAAAATCATTAAGATAAAGCATTGTAAGCATTTTAACGTGCGTTTATCATTATCGTCGTCGCGAGCGATCGGCGCAGTTTGAAAGTTCTTTGAAAGCTAGCATTCGTAGCGTTAAGAAATTTTTTACCGCAGAGTCTCCGATGAAAAAGTCCACGATGTGATAAACCTTGATCGATCTCGCGTCTATCGATGTGACACATATCGCGTGCTACGGATGCGTGTGCGTACGCGCATTTTTTATGTGCATTGTGATCAATATTACATTAACGATCATCGTTTTAAGACCACTATTGCGACATTGTAAATTTTTATCGCGATAAGTCCAGAGCAAGACGTGGTACCGTGAATTAATAATGTATTCGGTGCCTCTCGTATAATGAGAAATTTGTCCGTTCTAAGATAAATGAAATGATATTGCGAGGAAAGGAGGGATAGAGATCCTGTTTTCTTTCTAGACTGGCCAAATTTCCCACGTGCCTCATTACGAGCGGTGCGAAAAACGTATATTTTCCCTTTTGTGTATCGCTGTAAAATGATATACTTGAAGGTATTCTGTCAAACGCTTCTTGTGGGTCATCTCTTGTGTATCATTAATATTATTTGTATTCGCCGAACTTTCTCCTTGCTTCTGTTTATTCTTGTAATTTGCGTAGCGATTAGTGCGGTTACGTTAAAACTACTGATAAGCGAGAATATCAGGCACTTACAGAGGTGTGCGATCAAGGAAATGAATACTTGCGATTACAAAAATATAAGATACATCCACGAATGATGTAAAAAATCATTATATGTATCGACATATATATGTACACATATTGATTTGCAATTAATTTACTATTAATGGCTGCGTTCAGCAGAAAAAGCTGCTTTGCAACTATTGTAAAATTCGTGAATCTGATTGATGTATGCTCTTCATTTTAACTGAATCTAAAAGCATGCACCAATCAGATTCACAAATTTTACAAGAGTTGCAAACCAGCTTTTCCTGCTGAACGCAGCAGGATATAAAGATTGATATTCTCTCTCGCGGGATTGGCGCAATATTCACGTTGATTTTTTTACGTGTTTTGGAAGATTAATGTGTAAATATATATATTGTATTGCGGTAAAATTTGCCGCGCGAATTGTCGTATGTATTGTATGTATATCGCGCGTTATTCTATTTCGCGAGGTGCGGTTCTACATAGATAATAAATAAATTTTACACAAACTTTACATATATATATATAGTTGCTGTGTGGCGCGAACGAAAGAGTTTAAGTAGCAGAGACAATCGATTTCATTACTGAGATGCTTGTACAAATGTAACTAAATTCTAATGAACGACAAGGACGAAAGAGCGATATTTATTTCGGAAGGAATAGTGATTGTGATTTGCGTGTTATTTATTATCAATCCCATTACATGTGCGTAAGAGAACACACACACATTGAAGAATTGTAAATAAATATATTACTACGAGAAATGTTGTAAAAATGTATGTTTCATCCCAGTCTGACTCGATTTCAAAATCAAACGTGGCTTACTTCATCGGTTAAATTTGTCACGTGACATCTGTCTCGAACAAATTCAGGCGATACTGTTGCATTTAAACGCAAGATTGTCGTAAAGTCGGAAATAAATCTTCTTTAAACCCCGTCTCTGAGAGTTTATATAAAAATGAATGTAATACAGGCTGCTCCACCGAGAGGACGACGTTCTTACACGAGAAGAAGATTCCTACCGAACGCGCAACGCGTGACAAATATCTTTCCGAGATATCGTGAGTGATACATAAGAGTTAACACTGATTGCCGAGAGTTCAAACTTTGCGCAACATATTTTCAAGAGATGATATTTTTTGAATATATTCGTACACATTTGTGAGATAAAATCTCTTGAAATCTCTTGTTCGGTTCCAAGATAAAAAAAAGAATTATTGCCACACGTTTAACAATGAATTTGTTCGATTAAAGTCGATTTTAATCACGATTTCCGCTCATTCTTATTAATGAAAATACTCAATTTTTTGAATATATTCGTACACATTTGTAAGATAAAATCTCTTGAAATCTTATTCGGTTCCAAGATAAAAAAAGAATTATTGCCACACGTTTAACAATGAATTTGTTCGATTAAAGTCGATTTTAATCACGATTTCCGCTCATTCTTATTAATGAAAATACTCAATTTTTTGAATATATTCGTACACATTTGTGAGATAAAATCTCTTGAAATCTTGTTCGGTTCCAAGATAAAAAAAGAATTATTGCCACACGTTTAACAATGAATTTGTTCGATTAAAGTCAATTTTAATCACGATTTCCGCTCATTCTTATTAATGAAAATACTCAATTTTTTGAATATATTCGTACACATTTGTGAGATAAAATCTCTCGACATCTTTTGAAATCTCTTGTTCGGTTCCAAGATAAAAAAAAAAGAATTATTGCCACACGTTTAACAATGAATTTGTTCGATTAAAGTCGATTTTAATCACGATTTCCGCTCATTCTTATTAATGAAAATACTCAATTTTTTGAATATATTCGTACACATTTGTGAGATAAAATCTCTTGAAATCTTGTTCGGTTCCAAGATAAAAAAAGAATTATTGCCACACGTTTAACAATGAATTTGTTCGATTAAAGTCAATTTTAATCACGATTTCCGCTCATTCTTATTAATGAAAATACTCAATTTTTTGAATATATTCGTACACATTTGTAAGATAAAATCTCTTGACATCTCTTGAAATCTCTTGTTCGGTTCCAAGATAAAAAAAAGAATTATTGCCACACGTTTAACAATGAATTTGTTCGATTAAAGTCGATTTTAATCACGATTTCCGCTCATTCTTATTAATGAAAATACTCAATTTTTTGAATATATTCGTACACATTTGTAAGATAAAATCTCTTGACATCTCTTGAAATCTCTTATTCGGTTCCAAGATAAAAAAAAGAATTATTGCCACACGTTTAACAATGAATTTGTTCGATTAAAGTCGATTTTAATCATGATTTCCGCTCATTCTTATTAATGAAAATACTCAATTTTTTGAATATATTCCTATACATTTGTGAGATAAAATCTCTTGACATCTCTTGTTCGGTTCCAAGATAAAAGAAAGAATTATTGCCACACGTTTAACAATGAATTTATTCGATTAAAGTCTATTAAAATTTTAATCACGATTTCCGCTCATTCTTATTAATGAAAATACTCAATTTTTTGAATATATTCGTACACATTTGTGAGATAAAATCTCTTGAAATCTTGTTCGGTTCCAAGATAAAAAAAAAATTATTGCCACACGTTTAACAATGAATTTGTTCGATTAAAATCGATTTTAATCACGATTTCCGCTCATTCTTATTAATGAAAATACTCAATTTTTTGAATATATTCGTACACATTTGTGAGATAAAATCTCTTGACATCTCTTGAAATCTCTTGTTCGGTTCCAAGATAAAAAAAAGAATTATTGCCACACGTTTAACAATGAATTTGTTCGATTAAAGTCGATTTTAATCACGATTTCCGCTCATTCTTATTAATGAAAATACTCAATTTTTTGAATATATTCGTATACATTTGTAAGATAAAATCTCTTGACATCTCTTGAAATCTCTTGTTCGGTTCCAAGATAAAAAAAGAATTATTGTCACACATTTAACAATGAATTTGTTCGATTAAAATCGATTTTAATCATTTATTAATGAAAGTATTCAATTTTTGGTTGCGTCTTTTGTTCCACGCATCATTCTCGAATGTAGAATTCAATTCTGGCTTTCCGAGAGTCTCGACGAGCTCTGGAGCCGCGAACTCAAAAACGCCAAGACACGTTCGCAGAGAGAATTATGTCTCTACGTCATCACACCTGCCTAGCACGTCTCGTTGTAGTGTAGGGTGAGTATCTGTGAATCTCTTGAAAGATAATTTTAGAATCTTGTTGGAATAAAATATATTTGATATCTCTACATCTCAGCTATTACTTTTTTTCGTATAAATTCATTTTAAAAAATTCAATTTTATCGTCATAAAAAGTTGGACATTATTAACTATATTATTTTTTTTAAACATTCAAAAATATTATTCTAGTCCAGTTTCTAAAAACAATTTCAGTTTTATTTCTGACTCCGCTTGTATAAAAAAATTTTTCAATATCCATTAGGTCGATTATTCCGAAATCAACGCCATATGGCACATCCAGTAATGCGGATTCTTGGGTAATGATCGGTGAGCAAAGATTAAATAATAAAATTAGAGAGGCATACTTTGTTATCTTATTCAAGATATTTCTGATAGCGTTAACAGCTGGCCGAGGAGACGCCAGAAACGAAGTCGGTTTGGCTGCGATAGATCTACAATATCCGTACTTGATTCTCTGTCAAATCAGCGATTGTCAAACATACGTGAATACCTTGACGAAAATTAACATGCTCGATCCAATAGAAGTAGGCATTATTATTATTATTATTATTATTATTATTTAAATAAATTATTTTATTATATCATATTGTGATTCTATATGTATTAAGAAAAATATAATATAATATAAAAAATTTAAAAAGGTTTTTTAAGATAATAATAAAAATCAAAATTATTATAGTAAAATCATGAAAAACATTATGTATCAATTTTCAAAAAGTATTAGAATTTTGCAATATATAATAAGAGTTAAATATATATTTTTTTAAATGAATATAAAAGTTTTTTTCGAAAAAATTTAATTCTATTCCACCAGAGTATTTTGAAAAATTAAATTGTAATAATTACATTAAATATAATAGAAAGACATAATCTCTTAATCAATGAATTTATAAATATGTTGTTGGTTTATATTAAAATTCTTTTATAAAAAAATAAAAAAATTTAACTAAAAAGGAAGAGCTAGGGATATATATTTTGCTATAATTTTGATTTTCTAATAAAATTGATCCGATGGAACAAGAATATATGAAGAAAATTTTCAAAAAGTATTAGAATTTTGCAATATATAATAAGAGTTAAATATATATTTTTTTAAATGAATATAAAAGTTTTTTTCGAAAAAATTTAATTCTATTCCACCAGAGTATTTTGAAAAATTAAATTGTAATAATTTCATTAAATCAAATTTGACATATAATAGAAAGACATGATCTCTTAATCAATGAATTTATAAATATGTTATTAGTTTATATTAAAATTCTTTTATAAAAAAATAAAAAAATTTAACTAAAAAGGAAGAGCTAGGGATATATATTTTGCTATAATTTTGATTTTCTAATAAAATTGATCCGATGGAACAAGAATATATGAAGAAAAATGTTCGCAATTTTTTTTATCTTTAAAGATATTGATGCCAGAAACGATGTACGAGCGTCGCAATCATGAGAATAAACTGTACAAATCGATCAAAGAAAAATTCAATGCTCTCAACATCACGCCGATTTCACGAATACACTTCAACGAGTCTACCGGCATGGAACGTGTGCGAAATCTATGTGCCAGAGAGTATTCGACCGTGGAATTGATAGTCAAACAAAAGTAACGTTACAAAAATTGATCATACACACATAAAGTGAAACAATTAGAAAGAGAAAGGAGGAAAAAACCTATTTTATTCGTTTATCTACATCTTATTTGTTTTCCGTCCCCTTTTAGATATTACGCTTTGGCTGCGGCCGCAGCATTGTTAAAATACGTAGAATACGTCCAGCACATAGTTTACGCTCCAAAGTCGATGCGAATAGAGTTTCAAGGATCACCGAACACTACGATGATTGGTTATTTAGAATTATATACATATATATTTTTCTAAATATTATTTTCTAAATATTATTTTTTTTAATATTATTTCAATTATTCAATGTTTTTGATTGGTTATTTAGAAATATATACATACATTTTTCTAAATATTATTTTCTAAATATTATTCTTTTAAATATTATTTCAATTATTTAAAATTTAATTAATTAAATTTATTTAAAATATTAGTATATTATAAATAATTTAATTAATTTTTATCATGTATCAAAATATATATTGCGACGAGAAAGACGATCTTCCTTGCGGTAAATACATCATGGGAGATGTTTGTGTAGATATCGAGAGCGCTCGGAGTCTGGAACTGGTCGTCTCGCAGTCCAAGCATACCATCGTCAGTCTGCTGGGCACGATGGATCGCTGCCTTACCCCGATGGGTAGGAGACTCCTGCGGGCCTCTATCCTTCAGCCCAGCTGCGACGAACGTCTAATCCTGGATCGACAATCCTGCGTGGCAGAGTTGGTGGCCGATCGTTCTCTATGCACTAGTCTTCAGGTATAACGAGTTCTAAAAATATTTAAAAAAGAAAGTTCAACGGACACAATTTTTGCGCATCGCGCGTTATACGAGATCTATGCTTTACAGCCAGTAGTGCAACGCCTTTTTGGCACGGATCGCTTGCTGACGTTGGCGATTAAACCTTTACACGTCAACGATATACAAAACGCAGAGCGAAATCTAAATTACGCATTGCTCTTGAAGAGCTGTCTGGACATCGTCCCAGAACTGGAAGCGATCCTCGCGAACGGTATTCATCCGTTTTTCGTGAAAATGCGAAAGGTGCTACACTCTTATTCGAGACTTATTATCAGTGTTTGCTGGTATCTAGATAAAATTATCTAGATAATTATCTAGATAAAGAAATGGATCATCTTTATCTTTAACTAGATGAAGAAATACAAAGTATCTTTATCTTTATCTTAGATGAAAAATATATGTCATCTTATCTAAAAATTGTCTAAGATGACGTTTTCATTATGCAAAAAAGTTTTCCAGGCAAGCTTCTAAAAATCTATCTAAAATATATTTTTTATATTATTATTATTAATATATTATAAATATATTATAAATATATTATAAATATAAATTAATAAATAAATATTTATCATATCATTTATATATCTTTTTGCTATTATTTAAATATTCTTTAGAAAAAGAGAAAGAATATGTGTTTATGATTTTAATATCCCATTTATAATCTGCGTCACATTTTTTACAAATATTTATAATCTTCTAAAATAAACAAAAATATCTAGATAATTATCTAGATTATCGCAAATCATCTTATCTTTCATCTAGATTAAATAAAAGCAAAATCATTTTTATCTCATCTAAGATAAATTTACGGATTTTTATCTTTATCTAGATAATTTTATCTACAGCAAACACTGCTTATTATTATCATTTTAACAATTTTCTTCTAATCATATTAATCTCAAATAATTTTATAATTTAAATTTATATTTGTTACAAAATTAAATTAAATTGTAATTTTATAATTTATATAATAATATTATTTATTTTCACGATTGTTTTTGTTCTTGTCGATTTACGTTCTTATTGATATGATTTTTTTTTCTCGAATTTACAGAATTTAAAAAATTCGGAATTTCAAGTTATGAAGGACAAGATTTCAACGTTGATACACGCGGATGCGAAATTTGTGAAGGGATGCATTTCTCTGAGTATGCAGAGATGCTTCGCTATAAAAGCTGATATCAATGAATTGTTGGATGTAGCTCGGCAAATTTACTGTGAATTAATCAGCGACATGAAAAGTATATATAGCGTCTCTCCCTGCGTAACATTTAAGCAGTGTTTGCTGGTATCTAAATAAAATTTCTTTATCTAGATAATTATCTAGATAATTATCTAGATAAAGAAATGGATCATCTTTAACTAGATGAAGAAATACAAAGTATCTTTATCTTTATCTTAGATGAAAAATATATGTCATCTTATCTAAAAATTGTCTAAGATGACGTTTTCATTATGCAAAAAAGTTTTCCAGACAAGCTTCTAAAAATCTATCTAAAATATCTAAAATATATTTTTTATATTATTATTATAAATATATTATAAATATATTATAAATATATTATATATTACATATTATATATTATAAATATAAATTAATAAATAAATATTTATCATATCATTTTGCTATTATTTAAATATTCTTTAAGAAAAGAGAAAGAATGTGTTTATGATTTTAATATCCCATTTATAATCTACGTCACATTTTTTCAAATATTTATAGTCTTCTAAAATAAACAAAAATATTTAGATAATTATCTAGATTATCGCAATAATCATCTCATCTAGATTAAAAACAAAATCATCTTTATCTCATCTAAGATAAATTTACGGATTTTTATCTTTATCTTTATCTAGATAATTTTAAAATTATCTACAGCAAACACTGCATTTAAGTATATTAAAATTATTCGAAAATTAATTCTCATTTGACGGATTCGTTTAAGTAGATATGGTAGAGCAATTAGCCATAAAATACAAGCTTCCATTATCCTTGGAATACAACGCGAACTTGGGCTATCATATAAATGTTGTGATACCACAAAATATGAACATGATAATCTCAGACTTGCCGGCGGAATTTATTCAGGTAATATAGTGCTATAGATATCGTGAAATTTAATTTTAATTATATCCAATTAATTTTAATTATATCCAACTAATTTTAATTATATCTAATCAATTATTAACATCCTATTTATGCGTAGGCGCGAAAGAACAGGAGATCCTTCACGATGACCACAACAGCATTATTGACGTTAAATAAACAATGCAAGAAAGCTTGCGAGGAAGTTTACGTAATGAGCAACACGTGAGTTAATCGTCGAAAAGCTCCCCGTATTATCCTATAAATAATAACAATTATTAATAAATAATAACAATTTATAGATTGTTGACTTATTTACTGGAGGATATAAGACAGCATGTCGGCTGCTTGTTTCAATTGAGCGCTGACGTGGCGGAATTAGACTTGATACTATCATTGGCGCAAATCAGCAGTAATCCGGAATACGTGAGACCGTCGTTCGGGACCAAATTAGAACTGGTAAACTCGTTTCATCCCATTATGGAGTTATTTAACAGGGATTTACCCGTAGCCAACGATGTGGTGAGTGTTGAAATGAGCGATCCGCATGATAAATTTACGATATTTTCTCACCTCATTCTCTGACGCACACAGAACGCCTCGATTCCGTACAATTTTCATCTGATAACTGGACCAAACATGAGCGGCAAGTCCACGTACCTAAAACAGATCGTTCTACTTCAAATCATGGCGCAGGTAATAATTGATTGGGTGCGCTTATTGGATCGCTAATATCCATTTATACGTAACTTTGTACTAAATTTTTCTTTTTAAATAAAAAAGATTATATTAATTTAAATACTCTTGATGACGTAGTTCGATATAAAAAATGCAAAACAAAACAAGTAATTATTTCCAGTTTTTTCAGAATGAACATTTTTTAAAGGAATACGATATTTTGGTCTCCAAGATATTCTATCGTAGCACAATTTTCCTCTATTTAATTTTAATCGCACAGTAAAAAATTTTGTGTTAAATTTAACATATTTCACATGTCCCAATTTATCCACTCTAATTTTAATGTTAATTTAACAGAAGGCAAGTATGTAAATAAATAACACAAGTTAATATGTTTAAAAATTAACAAAAGTGTAACACTTAAATTTTATCTGGAAATAAAGTTTATGTTAAATTAACATATTTATAATGTTAAATTTAATTAAAAGAAAATATTATTCTTACATTTTTATGATAAATAACGGAAGAGATATGTCGATTTAACATATGGAAACTGTTACAGAGAGAAAAATAACACAACTTATCTGTTCATTTTAACATATAACTTATTTCATCAAAAATTCGTGCATTTACATATTAATTGTGTTATTTGAACTCTTAGAAACGGTGAATATTAACTCAACGCAGAAATGTCAAAATAACGCAACGATAATATGTTACATTAACATAAGAGTATGTTAAAAATTGAACACAAAAATTTTTACACGAGAAAATTTCAACAGAAATACAAAATGTTTTTTACCGTGCGTATAATATTTAATTATAAATATCTCTTCTTACATAATACAATAAATGCAATAAATTCATTTCGAGGATTTAAAGACAGATATTAATTTCAACAGATATTAATTTTAATTGCATTAAACTATTTTTCATCGAATGTGGAATATTTAATTATTTTATTGAACGTCAAATTTCATCGAATCTTAAAAAATTATTTTTTATTAAATTTATTATTATTAATTACATTCTCTCTGCTTCTCTCTCTGTATTTATTATAAACTGACACACATGTACTACTATATGTTTATTATAAACTGACATATTTCACCCGACATAGTTCCCAACTCATTATACGTGCTTATTTCAGATCGGTTCTTACGTGCCGGCGACGAAGGCGACGTTTCGCATTGCGGACCGCATACTTTGCAGAATGAGCTCTCGCGACGACGCCGAGCTAAATGCGTCCGCCTTCGTCCTCGAGGTAGTCGCCCGATAAATGTATAATTACTCTTTCCCGTCTCTCTTCGAAACATGAAAGTATCACTTTACATGCGATTATTTTTTTCTAATTTTTCCATTAAAAAGTGTGTCTACGACCCGCATAATATTTCAGGCGATTCGAGCACCAATGTTCAATGTTACTCGACTCCTATCAACTAGAGAAAACTAATGCTTTCGATGCAAAGATCAAATTGCAAAGCAATTTTATATTCGCTCATTTTTAGATGAAGGAGGCGCAATACATTCTGCAATCCGTCACGCCTAGGTCCCTCGTGGTTCTGGACGAGCTCTGCAGACATACCACTGTCGAGGAAGGTTCGTCCATCGCTTGGTCGATATGCGAGAAATTATTGCTGACGACAGCGTTCACGTTTGCCGCGACGCACTTTTTGCATCTCACCGCGCTAAGAAACATGTATCACAACGTGACAACGTATGTGAAAATCTTGCACAAATATAATCCGCTTAGCAAAGAGGAAAAATCCATCCACGTGCGTTTTTATCTACTTATCTATATGTATCTACACAGTAAAAAAAATAAAATATTAATTATAACATTTTTCACATGTCCAGAAAGTCCACTCTAAATTTTAAGTTAAAATAATTCATTCGTATGTTAGTTATTGACAAATTAAAAATGTTATAATTTATTTGTTATTGCAAATAATTTAAATTAAAATTAATTTAAACAAAAATAAAATGTAAAATATTGTGTAAATAATTGACACAATATTTTACATTTTATTTTTGTCATTGTGACTTTAAGTGTAAAAATAACATAGATTAATTAAAAATTATATGAACAAACAGTTACAAAGCTCATAAGAATTGTTGCAGGACATTAATTAATTATTAATTAATTTTAATTTAAATTATTTGCAATAGAAACATTTGATTTTAGTAAATTTTGTTATTTTCTACGTCAAAGTTGAAGATTATTTGAAGATTTATTTTAACTTTTCTTAGAATGTTAAACTGACTTTGAGACATGTTGATTGTTTAAAATGATTATGTCAAGAATATTCAAAATAATATTCTATTTCTAAGAGACATATACAAAGTGTTAAGTTATAAAGTTGATATAAATGTAACACATGAAAACGTTAAAAATAATAACATATTAGTTGTTTTATTAAAATACTAATCAAAACGTAACACAAGAAAATTTTAAATATGAATACACAATTTTTTTACTGTTTATGTATATATAGCTTGAAAATGAAAATTATATATAGAGTATCTCAAAATCACTATGTATATATGTTCTTTTAATAGAAGATTCTCTGAAGGTGAAAATATTAAAGCATTGATAATTTTTGAATTATAAATGAGAGAGGAGACTTTTCATAAATTAAACTTTGTAGAATCAAAGATTTAACAAAATTACATTGTTCCATTAATTTCATAGAATTTCATTTATCTTTATAAAATTTCAATTCGAGACTTAGTTATATATAATGGTAAAATTTGACGAAAAAGTGATTTTTCTCAACATTTTCGCTAAGAAAAAATCAATTCCAAATTTAGCCAGAGAATCTGATATTAAACAGACATCTATGATTTCTTTAGATACCCTACATTTATTTTCAAGATGTATAAAAACGCATTCTTTTCCTCCCACTTCTCATACTTTCCTGACAACGAGATAAAAATCTATTGTTTAGCGCAAATATAATTCGCTCGCCAAAAAGGAAAATTTATTCATAACATTGCTGCTACGATTTCAGTCATTGCTTCGAGACAAAAACCGCAGAATCGGAAGAATCGAACGAATTACATCTAATATACACTCACAAGTTGAACCCCGGAGTAGGACCTACCGATCACTATGGCATTTCTCTGGCGGAAGTCTCTTCTTTGCCGAAATGCGTTACGATTAAAGCGCGAGAATTCGCGTCTCAACAATCTATCGCACAGGTACACAGTAAAAAATTTTGTGTTAAATTTAACATATTTCACATGTCCCAATTTATCCACTCTAATTTTAATATTAATTTAACAGAAGGCAAGTATGTAAATAAATAACACAAGTAATATGTTTAAAAATTAACACAAAAGTGTAACACTTAAATTTGATCTGGAAATAAAGTTTATGTTAAATTAACATATTTATAATGTTAAATTTATTTAAAAGAAAATGTTATTCTTACATTTTTATGATAAATAACGGAAGAGATATGTCGATTTAACATATGGAAACTGTTATAGAGAGAAAAATAACACAACTTATCTGTTCATTTTAACATATAACTTATTTCATCAAAAATTCGTGCATTTACATATTAATTGTGTTATTTTAACTTTTAGAAACGGTGAATATTAACTCAACGCAGAAATGTCAAAATAACACAACGATAATATGTTACATTAACATAAGAGTATGTTAAAAATTTAACACAAAAATTTTTACACGAGAAAATTTCAACAGAAATACAAAATGTTTTTTACCGTGTAATCATATCTTGAATTTTACTTTTTTTCAGAGCTGCATGTGTAGCTTTTAGAAAATATACTATCGAAATTAATTTCAAATAATTTTTCATCGATTCTCTTTTCTTTTTTACAAACTTTCATCACACAGTAAAAAATTTTATGTTAAATTTAACATATTTCACATGTCCCAATTTATCCACTCTAATTTTAATGTTAATTTAACAGAAGGCAAGTAAATAAATAACACAAGTAATATGTTTAAAAATGAACACGGAAAGTGTAACACTTAAATTTTATCTGGAAATAAAGTTTATGTTAAATTAACATATTTATAATGTTAAATTTAATTAAAAGAAAATATTATTCTTACATTTTTATGATAAATAACGGAAGAGATATGTCGATTTAACATATGGAAACTGTTATAGAAAGAAAAATAACACAGCTTATCTGTTCATTTTAACATATAACTTATTTCATCAAAAATTCGTGCATTTACATATTAATTGTGTTATTTGAACTCTTAGAAACGGTGAATATTAACTCAACGGAGAAATGTCAAAATAACAACGATAATATGTTACATTAACATAAGAGTATGTTAAAAATTGAACACAAAAATTTTCACAAGAAAATTTCAACGGAAATACAAAATGTTTTTTACCGTGCACGCAAACTGCAAATTACAAATATTTGTCATTTTTCACTTAAACATTTTATTCTTTTTCCAGAGTAATCTCGGATCAGTTGCGAGCTTCCCATCGTGGGAGAAATCATGTTACAACGCGATCGTTCAATTGGGCGCACTGTTGGAGGGCAATCGTTTCACTTTCGCAAATATCATAAATATCATGAGTCAACTGGATCTGGGCGAGCAACGTAAAAAGCAACTGCTTACAGAAGGAGCACAAATTCTCGTAAAACCCACGAGCGTCACTCGAGAACGTGAGAAACACGAGAAGACCTTTGCTTTGAACGATAATCCAGCGACCAACGCAATGTCATTAACCGAATTAACGAAACGAAATAGAGGTCAACGAGGACAGGAAATAGATAACGAACCAATGAAAATTGTGGAAACTGATCGGAATCGAAAGACAGATTTGTCGATCCACGGGGCTGTTGTAAATCGAGCGACACTCTCGTCTCAGCCAAAGAGAATCGACAAAGATTCGAGAATCATTAATTCGCCTTTATTAATTCCTAGCTCGTCGCAATTATCCGATTCAAATTTCACAAGGACCAAGTCGCTCGAACCATCGATCCCTGACGAAAGTCCTATCCCCATCGATCCGCGATTTTACGTTTGCACGTCTTTCGAGGCAACAATCAGCCAGAAGACAACGTTAGGAGTCGAAGAACCGGAAGGGCAGACGGAGATAATATTACCCCATGGTAGCTTAAGATCGAATGTCGCTTTAAACTCAACAGCGCCTTCTTTGTCAGCATCTTTTAGATCCTCTCAATATTACGATTATTGTTTATCCGAAGGAGAATTCGACATTGGTCTGCCGTCTTCTGAAACAAATTCGAGTAATATAGCGAAAATGAAACGATCTAAAGAGACGTCGCGAATCGAAACTGATTCGTCCTTCGACAAAAGAGCTTTCTTGCTTGTGCAAGAATCATTGAGCCTTACTCCGGACGATGACATAGTGATGTCACCGGCATAATTCGTTTCATCATCATTTCTCAGTGTAAAAAAATATATTTTATCGTTACTTTGTATTTATATAAGAGAAAAATCAAGGAGAATTCGACATTGGTCTGCCGTCTTCTGAAACAAATTCGAGTAATTTAGCGAAAATGAAACGATCTAAAGAGACGTCGCGAATCGAAACTGATTCGTCCTTCGACAAAAGAGCTTTCTTGCTTGTGCAAGAATCATTGAGCCTTACTCCGGACGATGACATAGTGATGTCACCGGCATAATTCGTTTCATCATCATTTCTCAGTGTAAAAAAATATATTTTATCGTTACTTTGTATTTATATAAGAGAAATCAAACAATGCTTTTTTTGTTCCGTCAAGTACTTCTCTCGTTCTTATCTTTCTTATCGTGTTATTGTGTTTAGATAAAAAAAACATATTTGTTCATTTTAATTATTTTTTTCCTTGTATTCTCGTTATTTTCTTCTAATTTATTATTTTCGCTTTCGAGACGCGAGCTTCACACTCGCTATAAACATATGAATATCTCTTTTCTTCAAAACGAAATTGACAAGATATATTGGCTCCATTTTCGCGAGCAAAGACATATAAAATTGTAAGATTGGATAGCTTTGCGTGAAATAAAGATGACGAGGCGATGATGATCGCCTCGAACACGAAATTGCTTCAGTAATTGTTTCGAACATCGCAAAAAAAAAAAGAAAAAAGAAAAAAGTCAAAGCAAATTAACCTAGAGAACGAGAAGCTCGTCCAAGCGAAGAGAATGTCTACCGATCTGCTACCGGACTCGGTAAATTTGTTCCTAGACGACTTCGAGACCAGTCTTTGTCTACCCATCCTCGTGGTTATAGTGCTCTGCACCGCTCAGTTTGTATTCAATCACGTCTTCGGTATTGGATACACAATTTATCAGAGCGTAAGGAAGCCGATAGTGGAGGGCGAGGCGCAAGATACAGAAGCCACAGATATAGTGGGAAAACTGAAAGGTCAGCACGCCCCTTGTAATGGAGATTGTTACATATGAGAGCTATTTCACTCGGGGTTCGTCCAGAAAGAGAGTTCTCGTAAATATAGAGACTTAATTATATACATATATATATTATAAAGAGTATAAAAAACTTATCCGATTAAAAAAAAATATACAGAGTGAGCCATTTTCATTAACGCACGCAATTATTTCAGAAACAAAGCATTTTAGAGAAAAATGTTTCAGACAAAAGTTTTATGGTTTCGAGGGGGCCATAAGAAGGTATCATTGGTTTGACCTTGAAGAGTCATTTGAAGGTCATGTGAAGGCTATCTCAATTTTTTTAAATGGCACCCCCTATTTTTTATTACATATTGTAGCTGACCTCGAGAGCTTTCCAAAACACTATAATTAAATGTTTTTCCATTAAATGCTTTTCGAGTTATGAGACTTGAAATCATTTCTTAATTTTACATAAACCATAAAATATCTTGTAAAATATTCATTTTCCGATTATCTTACCTTAATACTTTTATGTACAAAATAATGAGAGAAATCAATTGGTGTAAAGAAAACATATAGTTGTTTCTAAGAAAAAATATGGAATTGTTAATTGCAAATTATATATTTTTTCTTCGAAACAACTATGTGTTTTCTTTACACCAATTGATTCCTCCCATTATTTTGTACATAAAAGTATTAAGGTAAGATAATCGAAAAATGAATATTTTATTAGATATTTTATCATTTATGTAAAATTAAGATATTATTTCAAGCCTTGTAACTCGAAAAGTACTCAACGAAAAAACATTTAATTATAGTGTTTTGGAAAGCTCTCAAGGTCAGCTACAAGAATATGTAATAAAAAATAAGGGATGCAATTTAAAAAAATTGAGGTGGCCTTCACGTGACCTTCAAATGACTCTTCAGTGTGAAATCAATAATATCATCTTATGGCCTCCTCGAAACCATAAAACTTTTGTCTGAAACATTTTTCTCTAAAATGCTTTGTTTCCGAAATAATTGCGTGCGTTAATTAAAATGGCTCACCCTGTATAATACAAGCGCAACGTTTTAAGTGTATACTCGACATAGATACAGTGTTTGCTATAGATAATTTCAAAATTATCTAGATAAAGATAAAGATAAAAATCCGTAAATTTATCTTAGATGAGATAAAGATGATTTTGCTTTTACTTAATCTAGATGAAAGATGAGATAATTGTTGCGATAATCTAGATAATTATCTAGATATTTATGTTTATTTTAGAAGACTATAAATATTTGTAAAAAATGTGACGCAGATTATAAATGGGATATTAAAATCATAAACACATATTTTTTTCTCTTTTCCTAAAGAATCTTTAAATAATAGCAAAAAGGTATATAAACGATATGATAAATATTTATTAATTTATATTTATAATATATTTATAATATATTAATAATATAATAATATAATAATAATATATTTATAATATTAATAATAATAATATAAAAATATATTAAATATAATAATAATATATTTATAATATATTAATAATATAATAATAATATATTTATAATATTAATAATAATAATATAAAAAATATATTTTAGATATTTTAGATAGACTTTTAGAAACCTGCCTGGAAAACTTTTTTGTATAATGAAAACGTCATCTTAGACAATTTTTAGATAAGATGACATATTTTTCATCTAAGATAAAGATAAAGATACTTTGTATTTCTTCATCTAGTTAAAGATAAAGATGATTCATTTCTTTATCAAGATTATTATCTAGATAATTTTATCTAGATAAACCAGCAAACACTGCATAAGTATAATAGATCGAGGCTTTCTTACTATCATTAATAAATTTGCAATTTTTATTTAGAGTCATTGGAGTCGATTGATTAATGACAAATCTCTGTTCTAAACTCGCTAGGAATGTTAACCACTTTAGGCATCGGAAAACCCGATACGGCTGCGAATATGACTGCGATTAGAAATCCGCTATCATCCGCGATTCAATCTCGAGACGAAGAATGGGACTATTGTGAAGATGATGTTGAATAAGATAACAAAACTGTTCTATGTATTTCCTGTGTTGTAAATAAAGCAATAAATAAATAACATTCCTTCGCTCTTATTTTCATCGTTAAAAATCAGTTAAAAATATTTACTTGAAAAATACATTAAGAATACTTGAAAGACAAGGTCTATACTCTTTTAAGATTTTACAATCGATCGTTAACAATAAAATGTCAGTGATAATCGAATAACCGATTAGATGTGAGCGATATCACGTATCTTCGATAAAAAATGATCGCTTAACGAAATCGCCGCGTCTAAGGCCAAGTTTTGAGACGCATGGAAGCGGAGAACACTTGGGAGGAGTCGAGGACATTTGGAAGTGGGTCAAGGCTGACAACTCTTCAAGCTCTCAGCTTCCACGTACGCCGCGAGTAAAGCTCAATCGATCGGTTCGACCGAATCATAACTATGGAAACGGAGAAATGTCAAACTCCATTGTCCGATGGAAAACATAAATTCAATCGTTATTACTCTCTTAAGAAAAACTAGAAAAGTCTTGAAAGATGCTCGAGTAAAGTAAAACAACAAATGTCTGTATAAACACAAGAATCTGCATACATGTTGGAAGAGAGATCCGTTTATATTGCATATTTATCGAATGTAATGTGATATATAAATATGAAAATTTTATACATATATAAATTCAAAATTAAAAATTTTTAGTTTTAATTATATTTATTTATAATTATTTTTTTTTCATCAGTAATAAATCAGTACTTTAGTCGAGTCTACTCTTTATGAGTTTCCCCACATGTTTTCAACGAGATTTTTATACGAATTTTTGATTTCTTATCTAATTTCAAACATTGATAAGTGATAATCAGTCGCTCGTTATTTATTTTCTTCAATCTTCTTTTAATAATTCTCCATGAATTCTCAATTGAATTCACGCTTGGCTTATTGTTTGGTCATAGAATGTTTTAATATTATTATATAATATTATTATATATATTATTATATTAATATTATTATATATATTATTATGTATATTATTTATCTAGTAATATTATTATATTTTTAATATTTATTTTTTTCTTTAAAAATTGTATAATACAAATTTTTATTTTTTATAAAAATATTACATCCTATTATCACGCAAAAAATGTACTAATTAAAAAAGTATGATAAATAATTTACAATAACATTTTATAGAGCAGTTTACGAAAAAAATAGAAAGCTTTTTTTATTTCAAGCTAATAAATCTTTTCTCATCTCTGTATTCTTGAGAGAGACGGCAGAGCTTAAGCTCGCTAAGCCTGGCAATCTCGGTGTTTTACGAAGCCTTGCAAGTAAGGCGCGTATGTGAAAAATGTGTTATGTATAAAATATCGTCTTGTTATTGAGGCAAGAATGATTTGCTACACATTGACACAACGTCCTCGGGAAAATTACGTTTACGCGCGACTGACGGATTATTTATTATTCAAACGCGATTTACATCAACCGACACAATCAGTTGCGTTCATTCGCATTCACTCGGGCAAATATATACAGGGTGTTAGAAAAGTCTGAGAACGGTCAATTATCTCCGAAAATAGTGGTCCTGTGGGAAAATGTTTCAGACAAAAGTTGTAGGGTTTTAAGTGACGCATTAAACAGTAATATTATTATGATCTTGAAAAGTGTTGTTAAAGTCACGTCAAGATCACCTTCAATTTCTTAAATAGAACCCCCCATTTTTTATTACATATTCTTGTAGCTTATCTCGAAAGCTTTCCAAAACACTATAATTAAGTTGATTTTCGTTAAGTACTTTCCGAATTGCGAGGCTTGAAATCATTTCTTAATTTTACATAAACTATAAAAAAATCTAGAAAAATATTCATTTTTCGATTATCTTACCTTAATATTTTTATGTACAAAATAATAAGAGGAATCAATTGGTGTAAAGAAAGCACATAGTTGTTTCGAAGAAAAAATATGTAATTTGCAATTAACAATTACATATTTTTTCTTAAAAATAACTATGTGTTTTCTTTACACCAATTGATTCATCTCATTATTTTGTACATAAAAGTGTTAAGGTAAGATAATCAAAAAATGAATATTTTACGGTTTATGTAAAATTAAGAAATGATTTCAAGCTTCGCAATTCGGAAAATACTTAATGAAAACCAACTTAATTATAGTGTTTTGGAAAGCTTTCGAGATAAGCTACAAGAATATGTAATAAAAAATAGGGAGTTCTATTTAAGAAATTGAAGGTGATCTTGACGTGACTTTAACAACACTTTTCAAGGTCATAATAATATTACTGTTTAATGCGATACTTAAAACCCTACAACTTTTGTCTGAAATATTTTCGCACAGGACCACTATTTTCGGAGATAATTGATCGTTCCCAGACTTTTCTAACACCCTGTATATCGTATATGTGTGTGATATGTGCGCGCATAGAGATCCGCCGTTAATTCTTCTTGGGATTCCTTCGAGGCCAAAGCGTGTTACGCTTGTATAACTGACTTATTACGAGCATCGAGCAGGAAAGATACTCGCACAATAGAACAATATCTTATTTTAATGCGCCCGCATTCTTTTCAACATAGTCATAGATGCACAAAAATAGTTATAATAAATATATATAATTATATAAAATTGATCTACTAAAGAGACGTGCAAAAATTAAATTTAAGAAAAACTTGAACGTAAAAAAATACAAGAAAAGAATTACTAAATGAAAATAAAAATGATATAAATATATATAATGCATAAAAATGAGATAATTCAAAAAATAAAATAACATTTATATTCTTTAGATTTTTAAAAGGATAGAAAGGAGGACATGTAAAAAATGTGTATTCTGCTACTTTAGTGTGCAATAATCGTATCGGCCATTGAGTATTTATGAAAAACAATTTTATTTAAGAGACAGTTCGACAGAATTAAGTAAAAAGAAATATAATCGAATCGTGTTTTTTGTTTAATAATAAATGTCAGACTTTTATCTGATTCAGTGCGGATAAAATTTTCTATCATTTCTTATTTTGCTCTCTTGTCGCTGCATGAACTTCTTTGATAGCGATTTTCTCCTTGACTTAAATTTCAGAGAGAGAGAGAGAGATTCTATCTTCAAGTACGATAAAATACGAGATTTTATATATAGTTTTATATTTCGATATATGTATAGTTTATTCGAATGATACATTTTCCAACGAAAGAAAATACGTATATGCGAAAATGAATGTCATATAATCTTGAAGAAAATCTTGGAAAAATAAAGAGATAATTTTTACGACATTTCTTTTTGATTCAGTAAATTCTCTCATCGATTTAAGCAAATTAAACAATTTTGACAGCAATGAAAATGACTCTCTAACAAAACATCACACAGTAAAAAACATTTTGTATTTCTGTTGAAATTTTCTCGTGTAAAAATTTTTGTGTTAAATTTTTAACATACTCTTATATTAATGTAACATATTATCGTTGTGTTATTTTGACATTTCTGTGTTGAGTTAATATTCACCGTTTCTAAGAGTTCAAATAACACAATTAATATGTAAATGCACGAATTTTTGATGAAATAAGTTATATGTTAAAATTAACAGATAAGTTGTGTTATTTTTCTCTCTATAACCATATATTAAATCGACATTATCTCTTCTGTTATTTATCATAAAAATGTAAGAATAACATTTTCTTTTAAATTTAACATTATAAATATATTAATTTAACTTAAACTTAAGATAAACTTTATTTCCAGATAAAATTTAAGTGTTACACTTTCGTGTTAATTTTTCAACATATTACTTGTGTTATTTATTTACATACTTGCCTTCTGTTAAATTAACATTAAAATTAGGGTGGATAAATTGGGACATGTGAAATATGTTAAATTTAACACAAAATTTTTTACTGTGCAAGTAATAAATCTGATAATGAAGATGCATCTGCACATTTCGATTATACATCGAATCCAATCGAAAGAAATCAGCTCCTTTCGCATTTGCAATTTTACTTTTCTCGAATTACAACATCGATTTATATATACGAGGATTAAATATTCGCTTGCGCGAGTTTGCTAAGCGTTAGTGAGGACGCCAGCCATGTGTGTAGAAAGTCGAACAATAGTCGATAGAGCGTTAGAATGAAGTAAAGCAGCGCGCGAGTTTATGACGATACCGTTATTTACCGTAATTATCTACCTACGGAGTAGATCTACACTACACGATCTACGCGCGCGCCAGTTTATGCGCGTTGCACAAAAGTGCATCGCCTTCTCTCGATTCAGATACGCCACAGGTGCAATTAAGATTATATTGCGTATACAGTCGCAGCAAAAAGTAACCGAATGTTAATAATTATATTTAAATATTTCGAAATAAATATATATATATATATATATTTATTTAATTATATATTTATAATAAATAATTATAAATAATTATATATTTATTTATTTACATAATTATATTTATATATTTCAAAATAAATATAAATATGATAAATACTCGAGAAAAAACATATTTTTAATTATATTATATTATTTCTTATTATATTAAATTACTTTTAATTCAATAATATATTTTTATAATTTATTTACATTTGACTCGCTTTCATTTCCGATTCTTATAATATTCTCTGTAGGAGGTAAAATTATGAAATCCTTGGAATTTTTGAAAAATGTTGAACATAAATATAATATAATACATAATAAAATATGTTCCCTAAAGAACATGTGGAAAAATTTCTATTTGTTATTGAAATAATTTTTATGGATTTCTATCAAATTTATCGCTTTTAAATATAACAAAAAAAAATATATAATTCTTTCATTATTTCAATTTTATGGTATAACTTCACGGTAAAAAACATTTTGTATTTCTGTTGAAATTTTCTCGTGTCAAAATTTTTGTGTTAAATTTTTAACATACTCTTATATTAATGTAACATATTATCGTTGTGTTATTTTGACATTTCTGCGTTGAATTAATATTCACCGTTTCTAAGAGTTAAAATAACACACTTAATATGTAAATGCACGAATTTTTGATGAAATAAGTTATATGTTAAAATGAACAGATAAGTTGTATTATTTTTCTCTCTATAACAGTTTCCATATGTTAAATCGACATATCTCTTCCGTTATTTATCATAAAAATGTAAGAATAACATTTTCTTTTAAATAAATTTAACATTATAAATATGTTAATTTAACATAAACTTTATTTCCAGATAAAATTTAAGTGTTACACTTTTGTGTTAATTTTTCAACATATTACTTGTGTTATTTATTTCCATACCTGCCTTCTGTTAAATTAACATTAAAATTAGAGTGGATAAATTGGGACATGTGAAATATGTTAAATTTAATACAAAATTTTTTACTGTGTGCAATAATCGAAAAATCTGCCGGTCGTGCTACGAACCGAGAAAGCAAACCATCGATGTCGCCGATCGATACGATGACGTTTGTACTCGCGAGGTACGAGAAAAAGCGCGCCCATCCATGTGTATGTACTTACTTATTTACGCATGTATATATAATGTAATATATGCAGAGCGTGTGATTTATGTATCATATATATTTATGCGAAACGCGTACATGAGAGTTGTCTTATCGTGCGATATCGCGATGGTTAGTCGCAGGAAGTTAAAAGGAAGAGAGAGAGAAAGAGAGAGATCCTTGAAAGCTAAAAGCGCGATCTGACATAGACTCTATCCTATCCAACCGTTCCTTCTGGCGAATGTTTGCTTTTTTGCGAATTGATAATAATAGAGCGCGAATGGCTTGGTGCCATTTTTGCGAAAAAACCTGTCGTATCGGTGGCCATTATGAATCTTTTTTTTTTATCTCATCTCTTATACATAGCTGCTCGTTGCACAACAGCATGGTTATTATATATTCTGATATTTTCAATAATGAGTGTCCGAAATCTTCTTTTTGAAAATTTTAAACAATTTAGCGATTTGAATATTATATTTATTATAAAAAAGGCAATTCCTGTATGAAAAATTCTAAATGCCTTGAAAATATATCTTGAATGTCTAGAAATTTTCTTTAATTATATAATATTTAAATACAATGAATATATAAAATGTTTAAATTTACAATATATAATAAAAGTTTGAAATAATAATGCAAATTATTTAAAAAAAAATAAATATATTTCTTTCTAAAGGAATTTTTTTATATAACGCAAATATTGCAAGACAAATGAAAATACTTGTTGCCAATTTTTGCATACAAAAAGAGAGAAAAGAATATTTATTTTTTTTTTAATTTCCCAATCATCTAAAGGAAATTCTCATTCTTATTTATATAAATTTTTGTAACATAAGTAACAAAGTCGTAGTAGAATCAGACAGAATCATAGAAATTTTCATCAAACATTTTTTTTAGACCAAAATATAAATTTATCACACTAATTCATGCAGAAGTAATGACCTTCTTTTTTCTCCCTCTCCCTTCTTCACGTCGTAAAGTATCTTTTTGCAATTTCATTGTCGCGATTAAATCAATCGGTATAGCTTGATTAAACAACGACATTGCAAATGCGTGAGAACACGCATTAAAATAAAATTTCAATCACGCGGACGCGAACCAATCGTCGATGTCGCTAGTCAATTATCTTTCAACTGCCATTAGCGGCTTATGACCAATGTTCGATAATGATAGCCGCCAAGGAAGCGGCTTGCATACCTCGTGAATTTCACCGGACGGTCGTCGACCCGAACGAAATGACACGTCGTTCGATTCGACTCGATTGTATTTGAAAAATACACAGTAAAAAATTTTGTGTTAAATTTAACATATTTCACATGTCCCAATTTATCCACCCTAATTTTAATGTTAATTTAACAGAAGGCAAGTATGTAAATAAATAACGCAAGTAATATGTTTAAAAATTAACACAAAAGTGTAACACTTAAATTTTATCTGGAAATAAAGTTTATGTTAAATTAACATATTTATAATGTTAAATTTAATTAAAAGAAAATGTTATTCTTACATTGTTATGATAAATAACGGAAGAGATATGTCGACTTAACATATGGAAACTGTTATAGAGAGAAAAATAACACAACTTATCTGTTCATTTTAACATAAAACTTATTTCATCAAAAATTCGTGCATTTACATATTAATTGTGTTATTTGAACTCTTAGAAACGGTGAATATTAACTCAACACAGAAATGTCAAAATAACACAACGATAATATGTTATATTAACATAAGAGTATGTTAAAAATTGAACACAAAAATTTTTACACGAGAAAATTTCAACAGAAATACAAAATGTTTTTTACCGTGTACGAACTAATGATAGTCTTTTACATTTTTTTCGCAACAACAGATGATTAACTCCCGCGTTACGCTTTCCGCATCACAGTCTAACCGACGCAAAAAATAGTCGCCTTATGTCATTGATCCGATGTTATAACCGAGGCATATGTAATGACTTATTACGAATAAATATCAGGAGAAAGAGAGAGAGAGAGAGAGAGAGAGAGAGAGAGAGAGAGAGAGAGAGAGAGAGAGAGAGAGAGAGAGAGAGAGAGACAGAGAGAGATGGGTTGCACAAACGGGATTTTCGGGCGATCGATGAAGACCCTCGCGCATTTTAATCTGATCTTACATGTATGTGACAAGAACGCGATAAGATACAACGTTATGCTATAAAATTAAATCTCTCTTTAATGTTACATGTAATTTTTAGGGAGCATATTGTAGCATGGAACTAGAGACGTGTCCTTTTCCAATTTGTTTCTCACCCAGTTTTCATGGCAGAATTCTGTTTATTCATTCTTCGCGATGCTCTCTATCTCCGATTCTTTTTCTTCGTTCGCGTTCCGTAAAAAAAACATGCAACGATGAAAAACTGAGAAATTGTATGATATTGTTACAGGAACAACTCGCTGTATTAATTTAGAACACACACTTCCGAATGTAAAGTCAAAAATTTTACAAATTTTTTATTCTTTATTCTTCAGCTTCAAACTTTTCATATCTGAGAATTAAAAAATTATAAATTAGAAAGGGAAGAAAAGACATAGAGAAAACTAAAGTGAAATGTCAAAAATTTAAAAAGTTATCGAGCATCTATATACATTCATATCGCAACTACAATATAATACAAGAAGGAATCAGAATAAAAATATGAAATAAGATGTGATACATACACAGTAAAAAGTTTTGTGTTAAATTTAACATATTTCACATGTCCCAATTTATCCACTCTAATTTTAATGTTAATTTAACAGAAGGCAAGTATGTAAATAAATAACACAAATATATTTAAAAATTAACACAAAAGTGTAACACTTAAATTTTATCTGGAAATAAGGTTTATGTTAAATTAACATATTTATAATGTTAAATTTAATTAAAAGAAAATGTTATTCTTACATTTTTATGATAAATAACGGAAGAGATATGTCGATTTAACATATGAAAATTATTATAGAGAGAAAAATAACACAATTTATCTATTCATTTTAACATATAACTTATTTCATCAAAAATTCGTGCATTTACATATTAATTGTGTTATTTTAACTTTTAGAAACGGTAAATATTAACTCAACGCAGAAATGTCAAAATAATACAACGATAATATGTTACATTAACATAAGAGTATGTTAAAAATTTAACACAAAAATTTTTACACGAGAAAATTTCAACAGAAATACAAAATGTTTTTTACCTTGTATAATTGTTTATAACGTTATGTGTATTTGATTCTCTATGTCTTTTCTACCTTTTTAATTTATAATTTAAAGAGGACTTAATTATTAATTAAATACTAATTAAATACTAATTAAATTACTAATTAATTACTAATTACTAATTACTTGGTAATTAAAAAATTATAAAAATTTCCCATTTCGAAACATGCGAAAAGTATCACTGATTTCTTTCATTATCGAGAGGGTCATTGATTCCAAATTGACTTTATTAAATTGATTTTATATGCAATATAAATATATACATGATTTAATATACACATTATTTACAATATATTATAATATATTATAAAAGTATAAAGTATTTTTTTTAGATTCTCATCGTTATTAAAATAAAGACAGCAACAGCTATTTTACGGGAGAAAAATGTCACGAAATAGTTCGATGAAGAAGCTAGGAAAGTCAGTTACAGATTCTGTTTACTTGAAAACCGATTACATAATCGCTACATGTTACTTTTGGCGTAGTAAGTTATTGAAATAAACTCGTCCCGATATATCAAACGGCGGATATTGAATCTGAGAAAGGTCTCGTCGCGAAACCTAATCGTCGCGAGACAAATCGTCGCGCATCTCTTTCTTCGACCCGTGATTCGCCCCGAGTATTTATATTGATGGCGACTGTTGAACACGTGAATCGCATGTGGACGATCTTGGCAAACGTAACGTCAGCCACATGATTGCGATCGAGATGCTATTCGCGTCGCGCGACGCCAGGCGCTCTGTTACATTGTATAAGTTCAATTCGTATATATGTACATGCGACTCGAGCGAGGGAAAAGTGCGTGTGAGACTCGGCGCCGCCGATGATTGAAATGTTGATTGACGACAGCGAAAATGGCTTTATTACAATGTTACTCGTACACGCATACTTTTCGGGGAACTTGACCGTAATATCGATTAGCCTAAAGGGAATCGAAAATTATTTCTGCTTTTTTTTATTACTCGACTAAATTGAATTTAATTGAATAATATTTTCTTTTCATTTTTCTATTGTATTACTAAAAAATAAAATTAAGCTGACAAATTGCAAAGAATATATTTGGAAATGGGACAACAATGTAATAGCATTCTGAATAATCGTGCGCACCTGCATCAATGCTCTCAAAATTCAACCTCGATAAATTGGATGACAAAATTTTTTTATCTTTACATTTGTCGTTTTCAATTTAGTTTTTTTTTTTTTCGAATTTTTATTTTGCCCTCGAATTATAAAATAAAAAAGAAATTTTTCGTAAAAGGTTAATTAGATTAGAATTAGGTTTAGATTTAAATGTACTTAATTTTAGAGAAAATTATTTTTTCTTAAATCCACTCCACGAATCAAAAGTGAAGAATATAAAGATGAAATAAATGTCATTTTTTTTATTGCAGACAATTTATCGAGATTGAATCTTAATCATTATGCACTATTTATTTAGAATGCTTATTACATTATTTAGAATGCTATTACGTTTTAAAACATCTTTTATAATTTTTTATTTAAATTTTTTTTATCAAAATAATTTTAAATTTAAATGTACTTAATTTTAGAGAAAATAATGTTTTCTTAAATCCACTCCACGAATCAAAAGTGAAAAATATAAAGATAAAATAAATGTCATTTTTGTTATCGTAGATAATTCATCGAGATTGAATCTTAATCATTATGCACTATTTATTTAGAATGCTTATTACATTATTTAGAATGCTATTACGTTTTAAAACATCTTTTATAATTTTTTATTTAAATTTTTTTATCAAAATAATTTTAAATTTAAATGTACTTAATTTTAGAGAAAATAATGTTTTCTTAAATCCACTCCACGAATCAAAAGTGAAAAATATAAAGATAAAATAAATGTCATTTTTGTTATCGTAGATAATTCATCGAGATTGAATCTTAATCATTATGCACTATTTATTTAGAATGCTTATTACATTATTTAGAATGCTATTACGTTTTAAAACATCTTTTATAATTTTTTATTTAAATTTTTTTTATCAAAATAATTTTAAATTTAAATGTACTTAATTTTAGAGAAAATAATGTTTTCTTAAATCCACTCCACGAATCAAAAGTGAAAAATATAAAGATAAAATAAATGTCATTTTTTTTATCGTGGATAATTCATCGAGACTGAATCTTAATCATTATGCACTATTTATTTAGAATGCTTATTACATTATTTAGAATGCTATTACGTTTTAAAACATCTTTTATAATTTTTTATTTAAATTTTTTTTATCAAAATAATTTTAAATTTAAATGTACTTAATTTTAGAGAAAATAATGTTTTCTTAAATCCACTCCACGAATCAAAAGTGAAAAATATAAAGATAAAATAAATGTCATTTTTTTTATCGCAGATAATTCATCGAGACTGAATCTTAATCATTATGCACTATTTATTTAGAATGCTTATTACATTATTTAGAATGCTATTACGTTTTCAAACATCTTTTATAATTTTTTATTTAAATTTTTTTTATCAAAATATATATATATTTTTTACAAAAAACAATTTATCAATTTTTTATAAAAGTTTTACACGATGTTATATCCTATTTTTTGATTCCCTAGATTCCTCTTAATGCATGTTATTTTGCGACGCTCATAAATACTTTATAAAAGATCAAGTGTAACTGTAGTAACGACCAGAAATAATAATAATGCTCAACTAATTGACACTGATTTTAGTTATTTTATACACGATGGTAAATCTGTCTGATGTATGTCATATGTTAGCTGCATTATTATTGTTCGGCGTTGCTCGTTTTTGCCTCTCTACAAAAATATCACGATTATCTGAATATGTAATACATTTTTTCTGAAGAATAGAATGCATATCTTGGAAAAGATATCTCTAATAAAGGTTGAAATATTCACGAGACGTACTACGTAGTGCGCGTATAATATAATCGACAAGGCTCACTGACCATTCGTAAGATTTTCGTTATGTCACGATTGTTGATGCAATTCGCTCGACGCAAAACAAGACAACAGTTTTGTCTATTCATAGTTTCCGCGTGCTTTGCCAATGTAAATTATATGCTGCAGGAACTAGTATTCATAACCTCGGGTTTAAAGCCTACCTCGATTTAAAAATATTTCGAAATATTATTCAAAATGTTTCTATGGATTAAGAAAATTTTTGCAAATATCGTTTAACACTGGCACAATTCCCAATTTAATATATCGTTAAATACTTGTATTGCTATATATCTTCTTCTCCTCCTTTTTCTTACAATAGACTACACGATATATACTCCTGAGAATTCGTGATTCGTGTTAAACTTCGATCATTTTTGCATCATCCCATTTGTATAAATATCATACACAAGGAATCCAAGTCTCTAGATTAGATCACGCACTTGGCGACATATGTTTAATTGTAAAATATTGTCGTCCTCGTGTAAAACTTTTATATAAAAAAATTGACAAATTTTATTTTTTGTAAAAAATATATATATATATATATCTTAATAAATAAAAAATTACAAAAAATGTTTTAAACGTAATAATAGCATTCTAAATAACGTAATAAACATTCTAAATAAATCGCATATCTACTTAATGATTAATTTTCAGCCTCGATAAATTATCTACAGTAAAAAAAATGACATTTATCTATAAAGATAATAGATAAGAAAAATATAAATTTTTCACTTTTGATTCGTGGAGCAGATTATTTTTTTCTAAAATTAAGTACATTTGAATTTAAAATTAAGCTTTTACGAAAAACTTCGTTTTTATTTTATAACTCGAGGGAAAAATAAATATTATTATAATTGTATAAATATTAAGAAGAGTATCATCGTTTTATTTTCTGATAACGACAAAAAAAGACAAAATTTTCTCATATTCGGATCATATCTGAGAAAGACAGAGTGTAAGAGTAAGAAAAAGATTAATGATGATGTTATTCGTGTTGTTTAATGATGACTCATTCGATTCATCAGGTCTGAAAAATTTTTTTACAATAATATGTAAACACACGATGCGATAACACGAAGCAGATTCTTCTATGCAATATGTAAAAAGTTGAAGAAATTTTTCGCGTACAGATCATTCTTTTTCGGATTCCTTCGATTTAATTTTAATAGAGAAAAATATCGCTACTAAATGTTTTTATCAGAATATATCGTTTCTATTTATCATAACATATTAATATATTGATGACATTATAATCATTGCAATATTGATATAATGTCCATAATTATTACAATATACATCCTCTCAAAATTAAAATTATTACAAAAAAGTTACGAAGAAAAATCAGCATATAATTTTTATTATTTATTGTACTATTTGAAAATTATTATTTTTTAAATATTTCTATTCATTAACGATTTTCGAGAAGTACACTTTTGTCGCTACTTTCCTCTGCAAATGTTTTTCATCAGAATATATCGTTTCTATTTATCATAACATATTAATATACTGAACATATTGATGACATTATAATCATTGCAATATTGATATAATGTCTATAATTATTACAATATATATCCTCTCAAAATTAAAATTATTACAAAAAAGTTACGAAGAAAAATCAGCATATAATTTTTATTATTTATTGTACTATTTGAAAATTATTATTTTTTAAATATTTCTATTCATTAACGATTTTCGAGAAGTACACTTTTGTCGTTACTTTCCTCTGCAAGAGCCATCTCGAATAATTATCATCGAATTACATTATTCTCGAATGAATTATCACTCTCGTGAGAACTTGTGTAATTAGCAGCAGAAATATTCCTCGGAATACACAAGAGTGTAGTTATTTAATAGTAATTAGCTGAGATATCTGCAGTATGTTTGGTTCAATGTTAACACATAATTATTTTTTTAACCAGAATATAAAAGATTTTTAAAAAAAATTTTTTAAATAAAAACTGAAACAATCTATATAATGACTTGAAGGGAAAGTTTTAATTATTTTATTTTTTTTTTATTAAGTATTCTATTCTTATTATTTTATTTTTAATTTTATAAAGCATTTTATAATAAATTCAATAATGTACAATAAAATATCATTTTAAATAATTTTTTATGAAATTGCTTTTAGAAAATGAAGTAAAAGAACAATTAAATTTTTTTTTAATTAAAATATTTTGTTAAAATAATTTTTAATAGTATTTTAAGTAAAAAATTAATAAACATGTTTTTATTAGAGATATTTCGTGTTTTTTTACTCATATCTGACACTATTTCATGAACGATCATCAAATTGAATATTATTGAATCAGTCATAAAATATTCAAAATAATAAAATATATTGTTCCATTAAAAAATAATAAAACTAACATTAAAAATATTATGAAGAAAAAAATAATTTAAAAAATTTTCGTTTAAATCATTTGAGGCAAAACAATTTTTATTCGAAAATATTTTTATAACTCTATTAGTTCAAAAAAACTAATTGCGTGTTAACGCTTAAACCAAATATGTATCTGAAATATTTCCATTCTTGTTTGAAAACACATTAGCATAGATATTACATGACTAAAGGAAGATTTGTGAAACGTCTGTGATTTATTCTTCATCGTGAATGATCCAAAATCGAAGTAATTTGTAAAATTTCGAGTCAAGGAAACACGACCATTTCATTGGAAATGGATAGAAATGAACGTACTTGTGCTACGATATCTATTACGACGTCAATTATTCAATATTGTGCGCATTATATCTTGATTTAATAATCCACACATTATCATATAAATATAGCAATTCTGTCGCCGATTGATATAATTCGCTTTCTCGAACATGCGAAATTGCAATATTATCAGTTATTGCGGTTACGTGAACAGCAAGGTCAATAAGATAACGCAGCATACTTATCTGTATGTATGTAAGTGTATTTTTGGTCAAACACAGAAAGAAAAAGAGAAAGACGTATAAATTTTATAATTAAAAAAAAAATCTGGTAGATAGACATCTCTAAAAATATCGTTATAGATAATAAATTCATGCACGTACGTTTTATTCTTTCGATTAAAAATGAAAATCTTTGTCGAAGTATAAAGTTTTGCGAGGCAGAAAAAAAACTGAGTCGAAAATATGATCAGAATAATTGCGTTTCCCTAAATTTCACGATTTTCGAAATTTGACAGATGTATAAACATCTCTAGAATTATTATTATTATATTTATTATTATAAATTTTATATTATATTTATATTTATATTATATTTATATTATATTTATATTTATATTATATTTATATTATATTTATTATATTTATATTTATATTATTATATATTTATTATTATAATAATAATTATTATTATTATATTTATTATTATAAATTTTATATTATATTTATATTTATATTATATTTATTATATTTATATTTATATTATATTTATTATTATAATAATTATTATTATTATTATTATTATTATTATTATTATTATTATATACATAATAAACTTGGCGCTATATTTTTTATGCTCCTCAAAAAAAGTGGAGAAATATATTTCGTTGAAATATAAAGTTTGACGGAGCGGAAAACATATGTCGGGATAATTGCGATGTATTTCTTGCCCGAGATTCGCGAGTTGCCGTATTAAGCGCGTGAATAATAATCGTTGCGATTTGTCACGTCGATTATACGCGATCGTACGCACTCTCGCGCGCATTCCGAGAGAATTTTAATGTTTCCAATAAATATCACGCGGCAGACACCGTGTTCCGACCTCGGCTAAAAACGACCTGTTACGCGTAGGTACGTTTATAATCGTACAATCGTGCTGTCATTATGTCTCGAAGCGTTTCGCTTAACTCGCTCGCTCAGAAACAGCGGATAATAGCCGTGGCAAAATATTCAAAAAATGCAGAATCCGGAATCTAGCCTGACCTAGCAAAAACGTGATTAATTTCGACAATATAACGCGACGCAGTCTCATTATTATTTTTATCTTAGGCTAATCGTTTCTTACGCCAGAATGAACCGGTATCTCCGGCTTATTCTCGAGCGGTTACGCGAGAGTAGACTTTCTGCGCATTTTCGCGAAACGGGAGGACGATTGAAGGCCACCGGCGACTGAATAAGTTTGCCGAGACGCGTGGGAGGGGAGAGGGACATATCCGCACCGACGCGCATCCGGGGAATATAAATTCGATTAGGATTTCCGGTTCGCGAATGCTCGTGCACAAATTCGCGATGGAACCAGAGAGAGAGAGACGTGTTTCGGAGACCTTGAACTGTGCGAAATTTGAACGACTCCTACGATCACAGGCGGGGTTGCGTATTAATAAAACGATATCACTGCCGGGGCACGTTCGTCCGAGTCTTTAACCTTTGCCTCGAGAAATTAAATTGTTCGCCAAGACTTTATTCTCGTATGTGTGTTTATTTGCGTCACGGAATACTACGCGAGATGCAAATTGCGCTATTCCCAGTGTTTGCTGGTATCTAGATAAAATTATCTAGATAATCATCTAGATAAAGAAATGGATCATCTTTATCTTTAATTAGATGAAGAAATACAAAGTATCTTTATCTTTATCTTAGATGAAAAATATATGTCATCTTATCTAAAAATTGTCTAAGATGACGTTCGTTATGCAAAAAAGTTTTTCAGGCAAGCTTCTAAAAATCTGTCTAAAACATCTAAAATATATTTTTTATATTATTATTATTAATATATTATAAATATATTATTAATATATTATAAATATATTATTAATATATTATAAATATATTATTATTATATTATTAATATATTATAAATATATTATAAATATATTATAAATATAAATTAATAAATAAATATTTATCATTTATATACCTTTTTGCTATTATTTAAATATTCTTTAAGAAAAGAGAAAGAATATGTGTTTATGATTTTAATATCCCATTTATAATCTGTATATTTTACAAATATTTATAGTCTTCTAAAATAAACAAAAATATCTAGATTATTGCAATAATTATCTCATCTTTCATCTAGATTAAGTAAAAGCAAAATCATCTTTATTTCATCTAAGATAAATTTACGGATTTTTATCTTTATCTTTATCTAGATAATTTTGAAATTATCTACAGCAAACACTGACTATTCCTGTGGAATTTATGTGGAATACATCCTGGGCGAATCCGATCCTCTTCTGATCCAGAATCTTACATTCTTCCGATTTACGTCGCGTTTTTAATCGATGCAGGAACATTTTTTCAATACAAATTATAAAAATGATTCTATATAAAACAAAGTTATTTCGTTCTCTCGCATGCCACGCGTATTTTTTTATTTATGTCGATTATATTAAATGTCAAATGTTGTATCATTTCTATTTATTTTATAGTATAACTTATTTTTAATATACAGGGTGTATCAGAGCGACCATAACAGCAATTTTTTGAGGAACCTAAGCATTTTAGAGAAAAATGTTTCATACAAAAAGAAGAAAAAATATGCAATTCTTAATTGCAAATTATATATTTTTTCTCAAAAACAACTATGTGTTTTCTTTACACCAATCGATTCCTCTCATTATTTTGCACATAAAAGTATTAAGATGTTAGATAATCAAAAAATGAATATCTTGCTAGATATTTTATGGTTTATGTAAAATTAAGAAATGATTTCCAGCCTCACAACTCGAAAAGTACTTAAAAGAAAAATATTTTATTATAGTGTTTTGAAAAGCTCTCGAGGTAAGCTACAAGAATATGCAAAAAAAGTGGGGTTTTCCATTTAAAAAATTCAAAGTATTTTTTATGTGACTTTGACGGTGTTATTCGAAGCCAAACTATATGATCGTTAAATAGGTTATTTTAAGTCCTACAACTTTTGCATGAAATATTTTTCTCTAAAATGCTTAGGTTTCTTAAAAACCTGCTATTACTCAGTCGCTCTGATACACTCTGTATTTTCTGTTATGATTGTTTTATATCTCGGATATATACACGCGAAAAAAATACCTCAAAAACAAGAGGAGTATATAAGAAGATGTGAATGATATCAAATAATGCTCAATAATTCTCGAAAACAAGGATATGTGAGAATCTTAATTAAGCTTTACAGAGCGTGAAATTGCTTCTTCGCCGAAATTTCGCAACGCATAATACACGATGAATAATTGGTTGCCGATTTTATCTTATCTTTAAGTCTACACTAATGAAAAATATTTACGCAAATTTTGATACAAAATGTGACGGACGAGCACAATCAAGTGATGCAGTTAACGGGCAGCCAGGATTGCATAATATATCAAACATATATATCAATGTACATGCTATACTATATATAATATCTAATCGCGGTCGACTATACTTACCGAGAAATTTATGAGTAATATGTAAGAATGATAAACTTAGAATTGTTTTTTGTGCACGAAGAAAAATGTCTATATCATGCTTTACTTTTAATACTTTAATTTTTCAATTTAATCGAACAGAATTGTAGAATTTTTTGCTTTTCAAAAAAATATTATATTTTTAATGACACGTCTCTAGAAATTCATTTTTCAAACTTTTATTTTACATCTTCTGTTACATCTTCTATTTTTAACAGCCTATTTCTCCGTTAAATCAATCACACTTAATTCGAATTATTTAATTTGCACGAAGAAAAATGTCTATATCATGCTTTACTTTTAATACTTTAATTTTTCAATTTAATCATAGAATTGTAGAATTTTTTGCTTTTCAAAAAAATATTATATTTTTAATGACACGTCTCTAGAAATTCATTTTTCAAACTTTTATTTTAGTGTTACATCTTCTATTTTTAACAGCCTATTTCTCCGTTAAATCAATCACACTTAATTCGAATTATTTAATTTGCACGAAGAAAAATGTCTATATCATGCTTTACTTTTAATTCTTTAATTTTTCAATTTAATCGTAGAATTGTAGAATTTTTTGCTTTTCAAAAAAATATTATATTTTTAATGACATGTCTCTAGAAATTCACTTTTCAAACTTTTATTTTACAGTGTTACATCTTCTATTTTTAACAGCCTATTTCTCCGTTAAATCAATCACACTTAATTCGAATTATTTAATTTGCACGAAGAAAAATGTCTATATCATGCTTTACTTTTAATACTTTAATTTTTCAATTTAATCGTAGAATTATAGAATATTTTGCTTTTCAAAAAAATATTATATTTTTAATGACACGTCTCTAGAAATTCATTTATCAAACTTTTATTTTACAGTGTTACATCTTCTATTTTTAACAGCCTATTTCTCCATTAAATCAATCACACTTAATTCGAATTATTTAATTTGCACGAAGAAAAATGTCTATATCATGCTTTACTTTTAATACTTTAATTTTTCAATTTAATCGTAGAATTGTAGAATTTTTTGCTTTTCAAAAAAATATTATATTTTTAATGACACGTCTCTAGAAATTCATTTTTCAAACTTTTATTTTACAGTGTTACATCTTCTATTTTTAACAGCCTATTTCTCCGTTAAATCAATCACACTTAATTCGAATTATTTAATTTGCACGAAGAAAAATGTCTATATCATGCTTTACTTTTAATACTTTAATTTTTCAATTTAATCGTAGAATTATAGAATATTTTGCTTTTCAAAAAAATATTATATTTTTAATGACAAGTCTCTAGAAATTCATTTATCAAACTTTTATTTTACAGTGTTACATCTTCTATTTTTAACAGCCTATTTCTCCGTTAAATCAATCACACTTAATTCGAATTATTTAATTTGCACGAAGAAAAATGTCTATATCATGCTTTACTTTTAATACTTTAATTTTTCAATTTAATCATAGAATTGTAGAATTTTTTGCTTTTCAAAAAAATATTATATTCTTAATGACACGTCTCTAGAAATTCATTTTTCAAACTTTTATTTTACAGTGTTACAGCTTCTATTTTTAACAGTCTAATTCTCCGTTAAATGAATCATACTTAATTCGAATTATTTAAGTTGCACGAAGAAAAATGTCTATATCATGCTTTACTTTTAATACTTTAATTTTTCAATTTAATCGTAGAATTGTAGAATTTTTTGCTTTTCAAAAAAATATTATATTTTTAATGACACGTCTCTAGAAATTCATTTATCAAACTTTTATTTTACAGTGTTACATCTTCTATTTTTAACAGCCTATTTCTTAAATCAATCACACCTAATTCGAATTATACCGTATTTAATTTGCAAATTAAACTCAATTATTAAGAATAATAAGAATATTAAAAATATTGAGTAATTAAAGGACAAAATAAAAAATTCCACTCGCTCGCCGAAGCCAATAGTAATGCTCGCCATCTTGTTTCGATGAAAAAAGCATTCGTTTGCAAAAAGTAGAGAGAGAGAGAAAAAAACCCGGCACAAGCGCAACGAACGGCAATCGCGCGCCGTAAAAAGGGAAAGGAGTTGGCGTGTTGTCGCGCGGCGTGCAATAAAGTCAAGGCTTTCCGCGTGGCGTAACACAGTGCGAGGTACCTACCTCGGCGCGCAGGTTGATTGCACCCTGAGAATTCCTCTCTCGCATATATAAATCTCGCGGATTCATTTTTACACGCCCGATTGTGCGCGACGCTACCTTTGACCTAAAGCCTCCGTCGCGCATTTTTTTCTCCCCCCCCCCCCCTCCCCCCTCCTCGCGAATCGATACCGCGCGGAGGAAACGGGAATGACGACGCGCACGGTTCTCTCTTATGAGTAGCGATAAAAATAATAACGTCGCACGCGCAATTTCCCTCATCTCCATCTCCAGGAAATGAATTTTCTCCGCTGACGACAAAAGCCTCGAATCAGCTGATCGTCCGTTATCTGTCGTGGAAAAAGGATATATTTCGTGCGAATCTAAGAAATTGAGATTATCGAGTTATCTTTGGGGGAAATAATGAAAATTGATATGACCTTTACGAGGATAAAAAGAGGAATTGATATAAAAAAATGTCTGCATCTTAAATCGACGCGTTACAATTCGCGGATATAATTTTATTTCGGGACTCATCGAGACCGAGAGAGAGAGGAAGAGAGAAGGAAAAAAACGATCTTGGGTCAGGCGAGTTCATCGCCTCTCTTTCGCGAGCCCTTTTGCTGGTCGAAACGAATGGTTGAGAAATTATACTTGTATGCAGTGTTTGCTGGTATCTAGATAAAATTATCTGGATAATAATCTTGATAAAGAAATGGATCATTTTTATCTTTAACTAGATGAAGAAATATAAATCTTTATCTTTATCTTAGATGAAAAATATATGTCATCTTACCTAAAAATTGTCTAAGATGACGTTTTCATTATGCAAAAAAAAAGTTTTCCAGGCAAGCTTCTAAAAATCTATCTAAAATATATTTTTTATATTATTATTATTAATATATTATAAGTATATTATAAATATATTATAAATATAAATTAATAAATATATATTTATCATATCATTTATATATCTTTTTGCTATTATTTCTTTATAATATTAAATATTCTTTAGGAAAAGAGAAAGAATATGTGTTTATGATTTTAATATCCCATTTATAATCTGCGTCACATTTTTTACAAATATTTATAGTCTTCTAAAATAAACAAAAATATCTAGATAATCATCTAGATTATCGCAACAATTATCTCATCTTTCATCTAGATTAAATAAAAGCAAAATCATCTTTTCCAGGCAAGCTTCTAAAAATCTATCTAAAATATATTTTTATATTATTATTATTAATATATTATAAGTATATTATAAATATAAATTAATAAATAAATATTTATCACATCATTTATATATCCTTTTTGCTATTATTTCTTTATAATATTAAATATTCTTTAGGAAAAGAGAAAGAATATGTGTTTATGATTTTAATATCTCATTTATAATCTGCGTCACATTTTTTACAAATATTTATAGTCTTCTAAAATAAACAAAAATATCTAGATAATTATCTAGATTATCGCAACAATTATCTCATCTTTCATCTAGATTAAGTAAAAGCAAAATCATCTTTTCCAGGCAAGCTTCTAAAAATCTATCTAAAATATATTTTTTATATTATTATTATTAATATATTATAAGTATATTATAAATATAAATTAATAAATAAATATTTATCATATCATTTATATATCTTTTTGCTATTATTTCTTTATAATATTAAATATTCTTTAGGAAAAGAGAAAGAACATGTGTTTATGATTTTAATATCCCATTTATAATCTGCGTCACATTTTTTACAAATATTTATAGTCTTCTAAAATAAACAAAAATATCTAGATAATTATCTAGATTATCGCAACAATTATCTCATCTTTCATCTAGATTAAGTAAAAGCAAAATCATCTTTTCCAGGCAAGCTTCTAAAAATCTATCTAAAATATATTTTTTATATTATTATTATTAATATATTATAAGTATATTATAAATATAAATTAATAAATAAATATTTATCATATCATTTATATATCTTTTTGCTATTATTTCTTTATAATATTAAATATTCTTTAGGAAAAGAAAAAGAATATGTGTTTATGATTTTAATATCCCATTTATAATCTGCGCTCACATTTTTCACAAATATTTATAGTCTTCTAAAATAAACAAAAATATCTAGATAATCATCTAGATTATCGCAACAATTATCTCATCTTTCATCTAGATTAAATAAAAAGCAAAATCATCTTTTCCAGGCAAGCTTCTAAAAATCTATCTAAAATATATTTTTTATATTATTATTATTAATATATTATAAGTATATTATAAATATAAATTAATAAATAAATATTTATCACATCATTTATATATCTTTTTGCTATTATTTCTTTATAATATTAAATATTCTTTAGGAAAAGAGAAAGAATATGTGTTTATGATTTTAATATCCCATTTATAATCTGCGTCACATTTTTTTACAAATATTTGTAGTCTTCTAAAATAAACAAAAATATCTAGATAATTATCTAGATTATCGCAACAATTATCTCATCTTTCATCTAGATTAAGTAAAAGCAAAATCATCTTTTCCAGGCAAGCTTCTAAAAATCTATCTAAAATATATTTTTATATTATTATTAATATATTATAAGTATATTATAAATATAAATTAATAAATAAATATTTATCATATCATTTATATATCTTTTGCTATTATTTCTTTATAATATTAAATATTCTTTAGGAAAGAGAAAGAGGATGATTATCCCATTTTAATCTGTCACATTTTTTACAAATATTTATAGTCTTCTAAAATAAACAAAAATATCTAGATAATCATCTAGATTATCGCAACAATTATCTCATCTTTCATCTAGATTAAATAAAAGCAAAATCATCTTTTCCAGGCAAGCTTCTAAAAATCTATCTAAAATATATTTTTTTATATTATTATTATTAATATATTATAAGTATATTATAAATATAAATTAATAAATAAATATTTATCATATCATTTATATATCTTTTGCTATTATTCTTTATAATATTAAATATTCTTTAGGAAAGAGAAAAATAGTGTTTATGATTTTAATATCCCATTTATAATCTGCGTCACATTTTTACAAATATTTATAGTCTTCTAAAATAAACAAAAATATCTAGATAATCATCTAGATTATCGCAACAATTATCTCATCTTCCATCTAGATTAAGTAAAAGCAAAATCATCTTTATTTCATCTAAGATAAATTTACAAACTTTTATCTTTATCTTTATTTAGATAATTTTGAAATTATCTACAGCAAACACTGCTTGTATGATTTACACGTAATTAAAATAACACACCGCTCCTATTATTTCACGTCGGATATCATCCATTTAATTCATATACTTCTCGTCCACTCTATACAAAACGTTTACAACTGATAGGGAGTTAAAAATAGAGTTTGTAAAAAAAAAAAAAACGGAAATCAAGCTACTTCGCTTTTAATCGAGGTGGTCCATTATCGTGTTTACTTATCTTTCGATAAGTAAACACGATAACGGACCACCTCGAACGGAGCATCTTTGCAAAAGTACTCCGATAAGAGGACGATCGCAAACAATACTCTTTAATCGATCAAAGCGATATCTTTGCGCACTTCACTTTTCGCAGCATCGTGGAAAACTTGCAGCGACCATCTCTATTCCAGTTCCCGCATGTTAATGCAGGAGCTTGTCCGCTAATAGCGACGATCCTATTGTGAGCGCCGAGCGTAAAAAAAAGCTCTTTAGCGAGCGAGTAATCCTTTCTCCTCGGGCGATTTTCCTCTTCGTGACTCATTCATTCGCTTCTTCAATAAAGAAGGAACAGAACTCTGCATCGCTCGCGGGGGAATCGAGAAAGAAGCTAAGAAAAAGGAAGCGCGTATTGTCATCATTGGTGGTTTCAAACCGGTTTTTCGCCAACGCGGCCGAGCTACCTGCGACGCTGTTTTTGCGCCGCGAATGATTATTTAATAAAGTTTCGTCAATTTTTGGTATCATCCTCTCAGCTGTTACGTCAATTCAAAAAATATACCAAAGAATACCGAACATTGTTCCACAATATCCGTGTAATCTATCGTCGAAATATCAGCGGGTCCAGCATCTATCGACAGAATTCTTCGCATGACCTCCCCCCTCCCTCTCTCCCCCCCTCTTCCCACGAATAGAATTGCGACAATTCGCCCGTGTACATGTCGCACGACTACAAAGTTCGCCGATATACATATATGCGCACGTGCAATCGGGAAATTCATCGGTATTCGGTACCAAGTGCGTAATTCAACCACCTCCATTATTTAATTAATTCCCGCGTTACGCAAACTACCGTTTATCGCGACACCGCCCGGTGTCTTGGAGTTATATTTACGTCTGCCGTTACGATTCACGTGAATGTTGCTCCAATTATTATTCATTATGCATTATCTGGGCGATCTGACGCTTGACAATTGCACGCGCGCGAACGAAAATAAATATTCCGACATGCCACGTACCACACGCATACCACGCTCTGTTTCTCTCTCGATAACGCGTATGTCGCGTACAAGGTAAAAAATATTGTGTATTTCTGTTGAAATTTTCTCGTGTAAAAATTTTCGTGTTCAATTTTTAACATACTCTTATGTTAATGTAACATATTATCGTTGTGTTATTATGACATTTCTGCGTCGAGTTAATATTCACCGTTTCTAAGAGTTAAAATAAATTAATATGTAAATGCACGAATTTTTGATGAAATAAGTTATATGTTAAAATGAACAGATAAGTTGTGTTATTTTTCTCTCTATAACAGTTTCCATATGTTAAATCGACATATCTCTTCCGTTATTTATCATAAAAATGTAAGAATAACATTTTCTTTTAATTAAATTTAACATTATAAATATGTTAATTTAACATAAACTTTATTTCCAGATAAAATTTAAGTGTTACACTTTCGTGTTAATTTTTCAACATATTACTTGTGTTATTTATTTACATTTACATACTTGCCTTCTTGTTAAATTAACATTAAAATTAGAGTGGATAAATTGGGATATGTGAAGTATGTTAAATTTAACACAAAATTTTTTATTGTGTATTAAAAATGTATTTGCGCGTCGGGCCGGCGATGTTTAATCAACGGAGACGTAAGAATGTGTTTTGTGCTTCGTGGCTGGCTGGAATATCGATGCTAGGGATGGGCGATGTTTACTGATTAATCGCAATGGTCGATAGTTTTTTTTTCTAATAATCGATTAATCGGTTCGATGCTTTCCCTATCCGATGTATCGATGTTCGATTCTTTATGTCAGACATCGAAGTTTTATTTTTTTTATCATAACATCTTATTGTAATAAAGCGTCGTCTACAATGAAATTTTTAAGGAGACTTAAGGCGTAAGACTTAAGAAAGAAATTGACCAATCACAGTCAAGTATTCTCTTAATACTTGATTGTATAATTGGTCAATTTCTTAAATCTTCTGTCAAAATAACGCATTTCAAGATTCATAAATTTGACATTGAACTAAACATTTTTTAGGCTTTTAAGATATAAAATTAATAATTAATTTGTATATAAGTTAAAGTAAAGATTTAATCTGTAGAATATAATCTCAAAATTGTTAATATCATCTTATATTAAACTTACTAAACTTTTTTATTGTACAAAGAAATTCATAAAAATGCAAATTGTAATTTTACAAACCAAATCTTTGCTTCCACTTACAAATTAAATAGTAATTTTATTTAAGAAAGCTAAAAATGCTTTACGCAATGTCAGATTTATGAATTAAAGTGTATTAACTTTTGACATGGATGATTCGTGTAATTCTCCTTAAAAAACACTCTTTTGAAAAATAGTCGATTCATCGATATTTTTCTTAATAATTGATTAATCAACATCGATATATTCAAAAATCGATTAATTTAGCATCGATTTTTTTTTTCATACATCGCCCATCCCTAATCGATCGAAGCCAAAGGTTGTCGGCGCGATTTTACGATGCGCGAAATAAAAAAAAAAAAATCTCGCTGCGTCTGCCGAATATTTCTCCCGTCTCCTCTCTTCCTCTTTATCGCCGCTGTCTCGCGATTAAATAAGTCCGCCGCGATTCTTGCTAGAGCGTATTTTCGACGCGCGAGAAAGTCGGAAGGTCGCCGGGTTCTTAAAACTCGAGGGGAAGACGAAGGGAGAAGGAGGGGAGCAAGAAGTTGTCTGGAAGAGAAGGATCGAAGAAAAAAGGAGAGAGGGAGAAGCATTTTTCTTTTTCGCTCGTGGCCAAACTCGTAAAGAATTCTCGGCGATGTGTTTATCTTTTCCGGCCACGCGCGCAGAAAATTACGTCTAATTTCGAATTCGTTAACGCAATTTGTATTAATCTGCGAGGGATATAACTTTGATGAAGGTACACAGAACAAAAGAAGTGTCAAATCAAAACTTATATATTTAAATTAACGCGTTCATTGTTTCGTATATACGCAACAATTTCTAATCTTCTTGGAAGAATTTAATAATTTTAAATTTCAACAATATTATCGTATTATCTTATTTTAATATTATTATCTTATTTAAATCTTATTTCAACAATATTATCGTATTATCTTATTTTAATAATTGCGTATAATTTGTAATTGTCACCTCAAGAATATCTAATTATTTAATTCTACTTTAAGAAAATGACAATCTTTGATTTAAAAATGTTATTTTTTATCCAACATTGTTTTTTTCCATTCAAGGAAATTAAATCTTAAGGATGTTTTGTATGTACAACCCCAGCAAAAAGTAGCTGAAAATCAATATTGAGTATGAGAAATTGTGTGGAATATTACAATTTGATCAGAGATGTATTTTTTAATATTTATTGCGTTTTTACTGAAATATTCTGAATTTTGTTAATCGAAATGATGAACTTTTGGCAGAGAATTTCGCCTTGTGACAGACACATATATGACTAACTTCATTGAATTATATTTAATATCTTTTTAACCAGTTAGTACTTGTATAATATTATTTGAACAAATATTTCCTCTGTATCTAAACTACACTTTTGCAAATTTTAGACAAATTCTGAATATTATTTCCATATGTTTTTGTCGTTTGAATCGACACGGTTATACGTTTCCCATAAGAACACATATAATTTTACAAACCAAATCTTTGCTTCCAAATTAAATAGTAATTTTATTTAAGAAAGCTAAAAATGCTTTGCGCAATGTCAGATTTATGAATTAAAGTGTATTAATTTTTGACATGGATGATTCGTGTAATTCCTCCTTAAAAAAACACTCTTTTTAAAAAATAGTCGATTCGGTGCAAATTAAAATCTTTATAACTTGTGAATGCTTTAGTGAATCGATTTAAAAATTGTACTGAAAATTCTAAACATATGTAAAGACATTCTGTACAATTTTCATTAAATTCTCAATATTTTGAAAATATATACAAAACATCCTTAAATCACGAGAATATATTTTTCTCGATTAAACTATATAAAATGACTTCGTTCGAGTAAGCAATTATTCAAGCAATTATATTTTTCTTAAATTAACGCGATGTAAAATTTCATTTCAAGATTTCTAAGTTCAAACTAATATATTTTCAAAATAAGAATATCTTCTTTTTCCATGTACGACCGGATACTTTCCAAATACACGCTTCTCCCCTCCACCTGTCCCTTAATATGTAGTTCAAAGAATGTAAATTGACTACTTATTTACATCGACTTGTAAAAGAAGGTCATCAAGAAGGAATCATGTGATTCGTTCTTGGAAAAATTTAGATACTCGACGATACATTCGAACTTCGTTAACACACTATTGTAAGAAACGTTGTTTTCTCTTCAACCGATATTTCCTCCTGCGCTTATTATTAGACTCGTGATTATCTCGCAAATGCGTCTTGTTTGTAAGCGCTCTAATCGTCCTTACAAAGGAATTCCTTATTGTCGATGGCTCGCTGAGAAACGAATGTTGTTTTCGTCTTCATCGACGTCGACGATTCGCACAAATCGCCATAGTTCCTTTCGAGAGAGCCGTGAATCATCTCCCGGGTAAATATTGCCTTATACTCGGATCGTACGAGGATGATCACAGGTACAAGCGTGAATTGGCGGGGACAAATAAACGGCTACCTGCGAGATTCCTTCGTCGGACGAATCATTAGGCCCGTACGAATGCGTGTCGAAATACGTGGCCGAGAAACACCGGCCTGGTGTGCTCGCTCGTTTTGCCGGCCGGCCGGCGTCTCTCGGCTCCCCTCGGTTACGTAATCCCCTCTCGTCGCGTTGCGATCGTTCTCCTTTAAGCTCATCCGCGACTCGTGTTCGTTCCACATGCGCAAAAAATCCACGGCTTCGTCCGAGAAATTCATCTCGACCCGCGTTCGCGAAATCTTTGGAAAAAAAAATAATAATAATAATAATAATAATAATAATAATAATAATAATAATAATAATAATAATAATAATAATAATAATAATAATAATAATAAATAATAATAAATAATAATAATAATAATAAATAATAATAATAATAAAAAAATAATAATAACCTTTGAAAAAAAAAACACGCGTGTCTGCAAAAACTTTTGCAGAAATACTTGCACCTGTGATACACAAGTGGGGTGACATGTGCGCAGTATCGTCCGAGAATATTGTATTCTTCGAGTCGCACACAAGAGTCGAAAAAGAAATTGCGCATATTTAATTTTTTTTTTTTTTTTTTTTTTAATAAATTTTATCAATCATATCAATCGCTATTATTGGCTTTAATTTATAATATATCGTGCAATCTCGATATCGAGCGATATCTCTTTAGGAAAAGACCATGCAATTTTATCTCTGATACGGATTTAATCAATGGATATATCAGTTGAATGGCTAGTTCGATAAAATTATTTCAAACAGCTGAGTAAAATGTCAAACGTGTGTGTGTGTGTGGGCGGAGAGGATTTAAAAGGAGGTATTTATTCGAATGAATAAAAAGTTGAGGGATAAATTTGAGACGCATAATCGTCGCAATATTTGTGAGTCACAGGAACAGCGCGATAAAACGCGCTTCCTTGTTAAAATGAATGGGAATTTTAGCTCTTTAACTGTTGCGCGTTGAAACGAGCGATTATTATTTAGCGTAATCGTTGTAATCGGCGTAATCGGTGCGAATTTATAACGACGATCATTTCAATCGGGAATTGTATTTTACGCACTTTTAGAATTCGCACTCGCTCCGCTATTTATGAAATACATCGATCATTTACGCGCACGTGCGTTAATCTCGAAAGCGATTACCTTTATCGCGGTAAATGTGCCTTATTAAAGTACATTGGAACGCGAAGAGGCGAGCGGATAAGCGCCCGAGATAAAACGTGTCTTATGAAATAGCGTACGTTTATTTCGCGATGCTCTACGCAGTTTGAAAAATGAAATCACCTCGATTAGATTCGCATTAATTAAACTCGAGTGCTGTTTCAAGCTTATCATTCAGTCGAAAATATCGTCATCGTAAAAAAAAAAAAAAGAAACGAATCGCATATAATTATTATAATTTACATCGAGCTCTGTTTTTGGAGTAGTTAATTTTTCAACGAGTGTATTAACGATTCCTCATTTCTCGCCTATTGAGGAATAATTTCCAATATTTTACTTGACACATGTACTCTTTATTTGTATAAAAAAGAAGGATATACAGAGAAAAATGTATACTGTATTCAAGCAAATATTATTTATTTTATTTATTTATTATTATATTATTTATTATATTATTTATTTTAATTATTTATTTATATCATAAGTTTGCCACAAGCATTAAATTTAATTGAATATATTCTGAATTTTACCAAGTGCAGTATTTTAGTCAAGAATATTAAATGAAAACAAAAATTTGATTTGCTTATTACAAGAGTTGACGTAAAGTAAGTTTGATTTTTCTTTGACACAACTTTACAATATTCTTGAAGAGAAAATAAATTCTTTTGAATACATGATAATGAGATTTTCTAACACTTGTGATGAGTATATTTTGAGATTATTATCAAGAATATATTCTTTGTCGAAGAAAACTATTATTTAAAAAAAGAAAAATAAACTGAGTAATCGTTTTTCTTGGCCGTAGAGTGATATTTTTCTCTGTGTATAATTTCGATAAGCGTAATTTCCGGTCGAGCCGAGAGAGCTTCATTCATTCGCGCTCGATCGAGATGTCTAAAAAAGAAAGTAACGTGAAGGAATGTCGCGTCCATGTTGCCAGATCTGCTGCCGATTTTGACCGGACACGTTCACGAGGACTCGTGCCACGTGCAGAAACCAGTTCACGTGATTATTATTAAAGACGACGAGAGAGAGAATCATCTCGACGATCGGAGAGAGGCAGTCTTTTCAAATTTTCAATCGCCGAGAAGGAGGGCTTTTCTCAATTTTGTATAAATTTTTCTAAATCTGTCCAAGCGAGACAGACCTCGTATAAACAAGTCATCGAATTGATAATCGGCCCTTTCAACGCACGTATATATTTTTTAGAGAGATACAGTTGAGTTTTTGGTCAATATTGTCGTAGGAAATATATTTATTTTCTAAATATTTATTTATATAGTTGTTATTATTTATTTATATTTGTTAATTATTAATATAATTATGCTCTGCAAAAAAGTTTATCTGTTTATCTATTTATTTATCTATCTATTTATTTTGTTCTGTTATCTATTTAGTTATTTATTCGGCGGTTGTCGAATAAATAACTAAATAAATAATAATATTAGTAAGCGTTAAATTTAACAAAGTTTGTCGGAAAACAAGCAAAATTTTATACAAATAAATTTGTAAAAAATATCGCATATCATAGGGAAAAAAGATTGCATACACATACATGTATATTTAATTAATTAAGCAATTAAAATTGTAATAAAAACACGAACGAAGAAAGGAAGAATTGACAAAAATATCGAATTTATAAAACATTATTTTTATAATTATATTTCACATATTATTACGCGCGATTCTGCTAATAAACGATAAAATTTTGATCCTGTCAAACAGTTTTAATTCTCCGATAATGAAATTTATTTACATATTATGACTATATAACTACATAAATGAATATATTTGTCATCAAACACACAATCGAGCTTTAAATGGAACAACTTTTTTGCAGATGATTAAAAACGACATTTATTTTTATCATCAATTTATAATTAACGGATGTTGACGATAAAGAAACATCATCATCAATTTACAATTAATGGATATTAATGACAGCAATAAAGAAAAATCATCGCGTAAGATGAAAACAACATCGCAAAGGATGAAAATAGCAGAGAAAAAAAATAGTCACTCACTCGAGATCCAGAAGATAAGTTTCTTCAGAGAATTCCTCGATTGTTAGTCGATCATTTCCGATGTGAATGCAAACGGGGGATTACGCAACTTTGCTGGCGCGACCGACGAATATCCTCAAAGTCGATGGTAAATATTCCAAAGGCGAAACCGGAGAGAGAGAGATAGAGAAAGAGAGCTGGCGTCGTTTCTCCTCTCTTCCTCGACCTTGAAAACGAACGTCCGAAACGTCAATGAGAGCATTAAAACTATCGCGATGCGCGATTTTAGTTCCTCCTTCTTTCTCCTCCTTCCTCTTTCTCACGCGAATTAATCGGTCGCCTGATATTTTTTAGATAACGCCAATGACGCAAATACTAATCTCACGTTGCGTGAACGCGCTGGCGCTTAACGCGATAGCGCGCAACTATTTTTATCCGCATTCGCGAGATAAATCGAACGAGCGACTTATCTCCGCTCGCGCAATGTTAGACGTATTAGATCTGTCATGTGTTGGCTCTGTCGCGTGTTTACGCGAGCAAGTGCGCGTGCGTGTCTCGGGGCGATAAGCGAAATTCGGTGAACTGACAATAACAGTGCGTCGTTTGTACGACCGCTCTTGTTGACCAACAAGGGATTACGTAACGACGCGTGACGACGCTTCTTCTGGGCGTGCGCGAGAAAAAAAAATTTCCCTCTGCAAAAATAGACGCTCGACAATCTCCACCGCGCGTATCTCTATTTTTTTTTTAATAAAATAATAAATATACAGTGTTTGCTGTAGATAATTTCAAAATTATCTAGTTAAAGATAAAGATAAAAATTCATAAATTTATCTTAGATGAGATAAAGATGATTTTGCTTTTATTTAATCTAGATGAAAGATGAGTTAATTATTGCGATAATCTAGATAATTATCTAGATATTTTTGTTTATTTTAGAAAACCATAAATATTTGTAAAAAATGTGAGGTAGATTATAAATGGGATATTAAAATTATAAACACATTCTTTCTCTTTTCTTAAAGAATATTTAAATAATAGCAAAAAGATATATAAATGATATGATAAATATTTATTTATTAATTTATATTTATAATATATTTATAATATATATTTATAATATATTAATAATATAATAATAATATATTTATAATATATTAATAATATATTTATAATATATTAATAATATATTTATAATATATTATATTTATAATATATTAATAATAATAATATAAAAAATATATTTTAGATGTTTTAGACAGATTTTTAGAAGCTTGCCTGAAAAACTTTTTTGCATAACGAACGTCATCTTAGACAATTTTTAGATAAGATGACATATATTTTTCATCTAAGATAAAAATTAAGATACTTTGTATTTCTTCATCTAGTTAAAGACAAAGATGATTCATTTCTTTATCTAGATGATTATCTAGATAATTTTATCTAGATACCAGCAAACACTGTAAATATAATAAGTTAGTAAATAATAATAATAAATTAGTTCTTGTTATAAATCGCCAGTAATAAAATTAGAAGGATTTTACTTTAAACGACCAAACTAGCAGGTAAGGCTTCATTTATTGAAAGTTTGACAACGTTTCGACCTTAGGTTTAGGTCCTTTTCAAGTCTTAATAAACGTGTAATGGAAAAATGTTAATGTGGACATTCTTCTATTACACGTTTATTAAGACTTGAAAAGGACCTAAACCTAAGGTCGAAACGTTGTCAAACTTTCAATAAATGAAGCCTTACACAGAAAAAAAAGAAGTGTCAAATCAAAACTTGTATACTTAAATTAACGCGTTCATTGTTTCATATATACGCAACAATTTCTAATCTTCTTAGAAGAATTTAATAATTTTAAATTTCAACAATATTATGTCTTATTTTAATATTGTAATTGTCACCTCAATAATATATAATTATTTAATTCTACTTTAAGAAAATTATAATCTTTGATTTAAAAATGTTATTTTCCGTCCAACATTGTTTCTTTTCCATTCAAGAAAATTAAATCTTAAATCATAAGAATATATTTTTCTCGATTGAACTATATAAAATGACTTCATTCAAGTAAGCAATTATTCAAACAATTATATTTTTCTTAAATTAACGCGATATAATCTCATTTCAAGATTTCCATGTTAAAACCAAATATATTTTCAAAATAAGAATGTTTTTTTTTCTGTGTACCTGCCAGTTTGGTCGTTTAAAGTAAAATCCTTATATTTTTTTTTATATTAATAAAATTCATCCCGCATATTTATTTATCTTTTTAAGGTTGCATTGTGTCTGCGCAGAGTGACTGAATTGAAAATATTAATATTTATATTTTTCGGCTGAAAATAAATAGAATATGCGTGTACAAATAAAGCAATTGAATAACAACGTATTTTTAATTTAATAATACGTTTTAATTAGCGAAAAAATCAAGATTAATAAAGCGATTTGAATAATATAATATGTATATGAAGCAAATGGAAAATTTATTTCTTAAAAAAATCATATTAAATTTAATCAGATTAAATCGTAGAAAAAAATGATAGGGAATACAATTTAACTTATTTGTTGTCATTTCCCATTTTTCCAATATCCTCGAGGAAGGATAAAATTGTTGAAATCTTGAAATTTCCAAAGATGTATAACTTTAATTATTTACAAAAAAAAACAGACACAATCTCGAGAGATCAGCGATTCTATCGTTGTGTGCAGTGTTTGCTGGTTTTTTATCTAGATGATTATCTAGATAAAATTATCTAGATAATCATCTAGATAAAAAAACGGATCATCTTTAACTAAATGAAGAAATTACAAAGTATCTTTATCTAAGATATTTTATATTTTTATCTACATTTTATGTAGATGATTATCTACATAATTTTATCTAGATAATCATCTAGATAAAAAACTAGCAAACACTGTTTATAAGACAAGATTATATGGATCAACATTTGTTATAAGATGACACTAAGTGCAGAAAAGATAATGTTTTTTAGCACGAATGCAAAAATTATAATTGATGATTATCTAGATAAAATTATCTAGATAATCATCTAGATAAAAAAATGGATCATCTTTAATTAAATGAAGAAATTACAAAATATCTTTATCTAAAATATTTTATATTTTTATCTAGATTTTATGTAGATGATTATCTACATAATTTTATCTAGATAATCATCTAGATAAAAAACACTGGTTGTGTGAGGCTGTACGTCATCGTACAGCTGTCATTGAACTTGAGAAAACGCGCGTAACGAATCGAATGCACTCGAGGCATTCCTCGAAGAACGAGATAGAGAGAGAGGAGCGAATATTTACAACCGGTAGGTTTCTTCCGGAAACGAAAGCCAGAAGTGACGGCACAAACGGAGATTGCGGCGTAGCAAGAAGAAAGGGAAGGAGGAGACGAGAGAAAAAAAAGCGCCTGGGTTATTGAATCGCTGATAGCGATTGCGCAATGGGACGTATGCGCTCGCGTAAATAAATTGGCGCGATCGTATCTTACCTTGTCAACAAATCGCGCGTTCGATACGACCACGTTGTATACTATTCCGTTTGTCGCATGCAATCGTAGATGCGAATGGCGGATACTTTTACGAACGAACCCCCCGGCTAACTTCGCGCAGCTCGAGCAAGTTTACCGAGCCATCCGATGACAATCGTCAAAAATGTCAAACAAAAAACATTTTGCCCTCGCGCGATTTTTAATTATCTCGATCGCGTAATTGGAATTTTGCAGCGATATTAATATTGTAACGTTGCAATATTGCCGCGATATTATTGCAATATTCTGATATCGGTCGAAAATTGTGTACATAATCTTTACTCAGTGCGCACCAGTTCTGTCAGTGGAAAGCACTATTAGAAATTTCAAAATTTCTTTATATCATAATCGACCGACATCAGAATATTGCAGTAATATTGCGGCAATATTGCAGTAATATTGCGGCAATATTGCAGTGTTACAATAATAATATCGCTGTAATATTTCGATTACGCGATCGAGATAATTAAAAATCGCGCGGGAGCAAAGTGTTTTTTACCGAACCATCCGATGACAATCGTCAAAAATATCAAACCTCAAAAAATTCAAAATTTTTTTATATCATAATCGAACGATATCAGAATATTGCAGTAATATTGCGGCAATATTGCAGTATTGTTACAATATTAATATCGCTGCCAAATTCCGATTACGCGATCGAGATAATTAAAAATCGCGCGGAGGCAAAATATTTTTTACCGAACCATCCGATGACAATCGTCAAAAATGTCAAACAAAAAACATTTTGCCCCCGCGCGATTTTTAATTATCTCGATCACATAATTGAAATTTTGCAGCGATATTAATATTGTAACGCTGCAATATTGCCGCGATATTACTGCAATATTCTGATATCGGTCGATTATGATATGTAAAGGAATTTCGAAATTTCTAATAGCGTTTTCCACTGACAGAACTGGTGCGCACTGAGTGCACATAAAGATTATGTACACAATTTTATAATGACATGTACAGTAATTAAAAAGATAAAATAATTAATAGTAAGAGGTATTATTATCATTATTCATACTGAACAACAATAATAATAGCTCTTACTATTTTTAATTATTTTACTTTTTTAATTACTTATGTCATCATAAAGTTGTGTGTGATAACCTTTATGTGCACTCAATGCGCACCAGTTCTGTCAGTGGAAAGCACTATTAGAAATTTCGAAATTCCTTTACATCGTAATGTGCAATATTCTGAATACGCGATCGAGATAATTAAAAATCGCGCGGGGGCAAAATGTTTTTTATCAAACCATCCGATGACAATCGTCAAAAATATCAAACCTCAGAAATTTCAAAATTTCTTTATATCGTAATCGACCGATATCAGAATATTGCAGTAATATTGAGGCAATATTGCAGTGTTACAATATTAAAATCGCTGCAATATTCCGAGTACGTTATCGAGATAATTAAAAATCGCGCGGAGGCAAATGTTTTTTACCGAACCATCCGATGACAATCGTCAAAAATATCAAACCTCAGAAATTTCAAAATTTCTTTATATCGTAATCGACCGATATCAGAATATTGCAGTAATATTGCGGCAATATTGCAGCGTTACAATAATATCGCTGCAAATTCCGATTACGCGATCGAGATAATTAAAAATCGCGCGGGAGCAAAATGTTTTTATCGAACCATCCGATGACAATCGTCAAAAATATCAAACCTCAGAAATTTTAAAATTTCTTTACATTATAATCGACCGACATCAGAATATTGCAGTAATATTGCGGCAATATTGCAGTGTTACAATAATAATATCGCTGTAATATTTCGATTACGCGATCGAGATAATTAAAAATCGCGCGGAGGCAAAATGTTTTTTACCGAAAACCATCCGATGACAATCGCCAAAAATATTAAACCTCAGAAATTTCAAATTGCTTTATATCGTAATCAACCGATATCAGAATATTGCGGCAATATTGCAGCGTTACAATATTAATATCGCTGCAAAATTCCGAATACGCGATCGAGATAATTAAAAATCGCGCGGGGGCAAAATATTTTTTACCGAACCATCCGATGACAATCGTCAAAAATATCAAACCTTATAAATTTCGAAATTTCTTTACATCGTAATCCGACATCAGAATATTGCAGTAATATTGCGGCAATATTGCAGCGTTACAATAATATCGTTGTAATATTTCGATTACGCGATCGAGATAATTAAAAATCACGCGGGAGCAAAATGTTTTTTACCGATCCATCCAATGATAATCGTCAAAAATATCAAACCTCAAAAAATTCAAAATTTCAAAATTTCTTTATATCATAATCGACCGACATCAGAATATTGCAGCAATATTGCAGTATTGTTACAATATTAATACCGCTGCAATATTCCAAGTATTCGATCGAGATAATTAAAAATCGCGCGCTGACAAAGTATTTTCCAAATACATCCTCGCTTATCGATTCGTATATTTACCTGTCGCGTAAAAAAAAAAAAAACGGTGGTCGCTGGAAGAAAAACCCTAGTCGCTAACTAACGTTCGATCTTTATACGTGTATTATTTCGGATTCGACGCGCGACCACCGTCTCCCTCCATCCGTCGAGACGTCTCGCTCTCTCGGTGTTCTCGGTTGTTCTACCACGTTCCACGCGTCGCCCCCCCTCCCCCCTCCTCCGCCCAAGGGGATCGCGCGTCGTTTCCCCCACCACGCCGCCGCGCGATACGTGTCGATCACGGCGTACGTGACCGGAGAGGCGGCTGCGCGCGCATCCGCGCTGCCGAAAACGTGCGACGCAGCCGGCGTCCGTCGTCCTTATCTCGATTCGACGGCCGAAAAACACCGGCGACGGGAAACAAGGGCGAGAACGTCGAGCGCGAGAAGGCCGGCCGAAGGCGAGCGTCTTTCCCTTTTCGAATTCCCGCCGCGAATATATACGCGTACACGGCGCAGAAAACGCCGCTTTCGCGTTATTACGCGCAAAATGGCGCGATCGAAGCCGGCGAGAGAGTCAGCGACTCTCACTCGCCGATCGGATAATTCGCAGCGGGAGATAAAATTGAGATCCGTCAGATTTATCGTCGGCGGAACTGGTCTTATCGTCTCTGTCGACGTGAAAGGGTGACGTTGATCGGGATTCGTGACGAATTTGTCGGGAGGGCCAAGAGGCTACCCCCCACTCCCGTAAGACACCTGCCGGAACGAATCTCGTTTCTTTATTTATTTTACACTCGTATTTCGACTGCTGTCTCTTAATTTATTTAATATAAAATACGTATCGGCGTATTTTATAATAAATTAATAATCAATATTTTATAATAAATTATTGTATAATAAATTAAGAGACAACATAATGTTCGACGAAGTTCTCCCGAAACTATTGAAGAAGAAAAAAAAAAAAGAGAAAGAAATTACAATCGGGGTAACAAAGAGATTTCGAAGAGCGGGAATAAAGATATTCCGAGGGGGTCAGCAAAATCGCAATCCCCGATTTTACGGAGTCGGGTACTCGACGAGAAGCGTCACGGTTCGCGTCGTTTCCATTCCGGAGCCGCGATCTGAGAGCCACGTTGCCTACGTGACTCGCAGGGCGTCGACGGAGCCTCGTGATTCGCGGGTCGACGGTGGCGAGAGAGAAGCCGCGGCGCGCTTTCGCGGACGCGGGGCCGAGAGGGGGGGGGCGAGCGAGCGAGCGCGCGCGGAGTGGGGATGGGAGCGGGGCGGGGCGGGGAGGGGAGGGCGCTCGGAGTGTTAGTAAGCAGAGCGGCCATCTTGTCGAGCTCAGTCGGGAACCAACTGCCGAGCAGTGAGGGACGGTGATGCGGTGAAGAGAGGCCAGATGTGTTAGACGAAGGGTTTTTAATGCGCTTCCGAGCCCGATTGCCGCTACGTGCGAGAGGCTGTGCGATAGCGACGACGGAGCCACGACGACCACCGCGGGACTTTCGCGTGCGAAAAGACCCGGTACATCCGATTAAAAACCTTCAGCAGAGGGGAAGCTGCGGAGGAGCGGATAGAAGAAGAAGAAGAAGAGGAGGCGGCGGAGGAGGAGGAGGTAGCAGCAGCGGCAGCAGCAGCAGCGGAGAAGGTTCTGGCGAGAGGCAGACGACGACTTAGCTTCTCATCGACGGAAAGGCTTGGCCGTTTCTCGGCTACGAGAGAGAAGAATCGCGACGCCGAGAGGCGGAGAGAGAGAGAGAGAGAGAGAAGAGTCAGAGCGCGCGGAGGAGGATGACCGACCGAGAGAAAGTGCAGTGTCAAAGTCTGTGATAGTATTTATAAAAAAAAAAAAAAAGAAGAAAAATCCGACAACATCGGCACCTGTGGACGTGTCATCGTCGTTCGCGAGAGAGGAAGGACGAACAACCCGCGCGGAGGAAGGATATATATATATAAATATATATATATAGAAAGATAGGCTTTATATATTTATTTATATCTGTGATATCGACGCTGATATACATCGACTTTCTTGGAGAGAAATAAGAAGAGACGAAGAGTGAGAGAAAGAAAGAAAGAAAGAGAGAGAGAGAGAGAGAAGGGAGATTATATCAGTATCTTAGTGGATAGGCTTTTTTGTATATATACGACTGACTCTTTTTTATAATTATTGCCACCGGTGCGAATCACGAGAGAGCACGTACGCTCGGACAGATCTCTCGATAGTGCGAACCCACCGCGATATTCTCGGCGCTCCTTCCCGGACGTCATCGTTTTGGACGAGAGCGAAGAGCGAGCAAAGAGGAAACATGGTGGAGAAGATCCTGGAGGAGAGAGAGGACGGCAGTCAGGAGGCCGGACGAGGTGAGAATATTAATTAACGATCATTTTTCCCCCTCGTCGAATATTCGACGCGTAATATCCTCGCGACCTTTAATTATCTCTTGGCAATTTTCCTCTCGAGGTGTCTTGTTTTCGTTTCGAGAATTTTTCCCTTTTTTTTTTATCACTTTTATAATCGCTCTCGACGTCCGGTTAAGTTTCGACAGATTCATCCGATTTTCATTCGATATTTTGAGAGTACGATTTTTCATTTTATTCAGTTTACTTTGTATTGAAAGCCAAGTTTTTCTCTCGCTCTTTTTCAATCCGATGTTCCTCGACTCTTGGCGCGGAGAAAAAGAAGAAGGTCTCGACTCGCGCCGGAGAGTCCGTCGTTAAAGTTACGACCGGCAGTTACGAAACACCTCGTATACATCGTATGTTTGTTTTGCGAGCCGGCTAACTCTGGAGTCGGCGGCGGCGGCCATTTTCACCGGTCGATGTGTAACGACCCGGTACAAAGGGGGGAGGACGGATGCTTTTGCGTTTTCGTTACGAGGCCGAAACTTTGGACAAGTTCAAAGAGAGAGAGAGAGAGAGACAAAGAGAGAGGAGGAAGATAAAAAGTTTGAAGCTCGGGAATCGATGGAAAATCGAGACGCGACGAGAATACCTTGGACGAGTAGTCGCGTTGACTTGACGATTCCCTGGTCGTCGTCGGAAATCGCGTCGTGAATACGAAGCGTGGCATCGACGACAGGGAGAGAAAACTTTCTCGACATCGACGAGCGACACTCGCGTGTCGACCGGCGATTAAACGACTGGGGATCCCTTCCTCGTCTCTCCCTCTCTCTGAAAAGCGAGAAGAAAATTGACGAGGAATGAAATTCGTCGATCAGCTTGGTTCGTTGATCCTCTGGGCGATGCAACAGCAGCAATTTTGGCGTAAACGTGCGAACAGATTTCGTCATCTTCTCATTTATACCTTGTTGATTATTGTTGTAATGCTACAATATTATTGCAATATTATTGTAATATTACTGTAAAATTTTTGTAATATTATTGTAATATTATTGCAATATTATTGCAATATTATTGTAATAATGTAATATTATTGCAATATTATTGCAATATTATTGCAATATTATTGCAATATTATTGTAATAATGTAATATTATTGCAATATTATTGCAATATTATTGTAATAATGTAATATTATTGCAATATTATTGCAATATTATTGCAATATTATTGTAATATTGTAATATTAATGTAATATTATTGTAATATTATTGCAATATTATTGTAATATTGTAATATTATTGCAATATTATTGCAATATTATTGTAAAATGTAATATTATTGTAATATTATTGTAATAATATTGCAATAATATTACAATATTATTGTAATATTGTAATATTAATGTAATATTATTGCAATATTATTGCAATATTATTGTAATAATGTAATATTATTGCAATATTATTGTAATATTGTAATATTAATGTAATATTATTGCAATATTATTGCAATATTATTGTAAAATGTAACATTATTGTAATATTATTGCAATAATATTGCAATAATATTGCAATATTACTTGTAATATTATTATTATTGTAATTTATTATTATTATTATTGCAATAATGTAATATTATTGCAATATTATTATTGTAATATTGTAATATTAATGTAATATTATTGTAATATTGCAATATTATTGTTGTAATATTATTGTAATATTATTGTAATATTATTGTAATATTATTGCAATATTATTGTAATATTATTATAATATTTTATGTATTGATTTTTTTGATTATCGTGAATGAAAATAATTTTCGCGCTCGAAATTCCTCGATGCGATTTATTGCAATTACTGGGATGCGACTTGTTGAAAATTCGCTCGGTGACAAGTAACGACGGTCAAGTATTCCGCAACGTCGTTCTAATAATACACGCGTTCTCTCGCGTGTGTTTACATAAACACTTTCATATCCTGCCGAGCTCTCCTTTAATCGCTTGTCAATCGAGCGAGCCGATCGCTAATTATACCGCACCGGTCTTCATTACTCCTAAAAGCGGAAACTCGGGCAGAGAGGGGAAAAAAAAAATATTCCTAGCGTTTAAATTATGCAACACTTTACGCGGGCTGTTTTACGGCAAGAAATAAATCGCGCGAGCGATATCCGCTAATGAAATGAAAAAAAAATTCCAACACACATAATAATCGCTATCGCTCACGTTGACAAAATCCGGTTCCTTGTTTCCTCGTTCTTATCGAAGGCTCGTCCGTTCGACGGGAAAATTTTTCGGTAAATTCTCGTTGCTCGAAAAGAAAAGAAAAGAAAAAAAAAAGAATTTAGAGACGAATAGGAAATAGGATATCGCACCCGAATAAATATGAGAATATTTAATTTCCCCTTTTGAATTCTCCTTTTTTTTTTTTTTTTTTCGGTTGGCGTCGGCAAAATTATTTCGCCTTGGGATCGAATCTCGCTGACGACAGATTTTGCGCCTCGATGCAAATCGCGCTCGAGGGCTATATTTTCGGGGCGGGAGAGAGAGAGACGCGCGGGTTTTAGGTTTTGCAACGTCGCTGCCGAGCTACGCGTCGTTGGCACGGCGGATTATTTTTTCGGGCGGGAGGGAGGGGGGGAGGAGGGAAAGGAAGGACGAGGGGAAGCGGGAGGGGCGGGAGGGGGAAGGAGAACGAAGTGGGTTAGTAGTGGGTATACGCGGCGATGCGATTCGGGAGTTTCGGCGCCGCGACGTGGATCCACAACACGTAGGGGAGAGACGCGGGATGTCGGTTGTAGGGCGATCCAACAAAGAACGTAGGGAGAGAAAGGGTCCCGGCGCGCATGTCAGCTCGGAGCGCTTTTAAAGGGAAACGCGCACGATGCTCGACGAACAAAGGGCCTCTCGCGTCAGACGGCCACGTCCGCTCGATGAAAACTCTAAGATAAGAACTCTAAATGTTGAATTAAAAGAGTCTAGCGGTATGAACAAGTGATTTTTGAGAATGAATTTTTTTCGATATTAGAATTAGGATTTTTTTTGCCATTTTTTTATACTTTCATTTTTTTTTTTTGAATCTTGGATTAGCTTTGACTGAGCTCTTTTCGTTCGATATGAACGTCCGCGTGTTAAAAATGCATGATTTAGATATATCGTTCTTCGTGTAATTGTAAAAAAATTCGATCTAGTATGATTTCCTAAAATATTTTTTAAATATTGAATCCTTAGAAAAAAAATGAAAAGTAAAGTAATTTTTACTATATCGAGAAATTTTTTAGTTCTTAGAAATCAGAAACATTTATTAATTTTTTTCAAATTCTCTTTAATAAGATTTACAATTAGATGTTCCAAAAATATTCTATAAAATAAAATTAGGTCGAGTTTTTTCAGACAAATATACATCGAACCATGCATTAAAAAAAACCTAAATATCCAAGATTAAAAAATTCTGACGTACTATTTAAACATCAATGAAAATATATGAAACGACAAAACGATTAATTTTTACCATTCCTAGAAAAAATTTCTAAAAATTAATATTGCACTGCCAGAATAGATATTGGTCCCTTAAGCTTTAAATCATATGTGATGACTTTAAAAATATCATGCGCTCTTTCAATAAAAGAATTAAATGCCCAATCTAGCGGTATGAACAAGTGATTTTTGAGAATGAATTTTTTTCGATATTAGAAATGGATTTTTTTGTCATTTTTTTATACTTTCATTAAAATAAATAGTACGTCAGAATTTTTTAATATTTTGGATATTTAGGTTTTTTTTTTAATGCATGGTTCGATGTATATTTGTCTGAAAAAACTCGACCTAATTTTATTTTATAGAATATTTTTGGAATATCTAAGTCTTATTAGAGAGAATTGAAAAAATTAATAAATGTTTCTGATTTCTAAGAAATAAAAAATTTCTCGATATATAATAAACATTACTTTACTTTTCATTTTTTTCTAAGGATTCAATATTTAGAAAATATTTTAGGAAATCATACTAGAGTTTTTTTTACAATTACACGAAGAACGATATATCGAATCATGCATTTTTAACACGCGGACGTTCATATCGAACGAAAAAAAGCTCAGTCAAAGCTAATCCAAGATTCAAAAAAAATTCTAACGTACTATTTAAACATCAATAAAAATATATGAAACGTCAAAACGATCAATTTTTACCATTCCTCGAAAAAATTTTTAAAAATTAATATTGCACCGCTAGAATAGATATTAACCCATAGATATTAAACCATATGTGATGACTTTAAAGATATACGCTCTTTCGATAAAAGAATTAAATGCCCAGTCTAGCGGTATGAACAAGTGATTTTTGAGAATGAATTTTTTCAATATTAAAAACATATTTTTTTGCCATTTTTTTATACTTTCATTAAAATAAATAGTACGTCAGAATTTTTTAATCTTGGATATTTAGGTTTTTTTTTAATGCATGGTTCGATGTATATTTGTCTGAAAAAACTCGACCTAATTTTATTTTATAGAATATTTTTGGAACATCTAATTGTAAATCTTATTAAAGAGAATTTGAAAAAAATTAATAAATGTTTCTGATTTCTAAGAACTAAAAAATTTCTCGATATAGTAAAAATTACTTTACTTTTCATTTTTTTCTAAGGATTCAATATTTAAAAAATATTTTAGGAAATCATACTAGATCGAGTTTTTTTACAATTACACGAAGAACGATATATTAAATCATGCATTTTTAACACGCGGACGTTCATATCGAACGAAAAGAGCTCAGTCAAAGCTAATCCAAGATTCAAAAAAAATTCTGACGTACTATTTAAACATCAATAAAAATATATGAAACGTCAAAACGATCAATTTTTACCATTCCTCGAAAAAATTTTTAAAAATTAATATTGCACCGCTAGAATAGATATTGGTCCTTAAACTTTAAACTTTAAACCATATGTGATGACTTTAAAAATATCATGCGCTCTTTCGATAAAAGAATTAAATGGCCAGTCTAGCGGTATGAACAAGTGATTTTTGGGAATGAATTTTTTCAATATTAGAAACGGATCTTTTTGCCATTTTTTTATACTTTCATTACGTTTAAATAGTACGTCAGAATTTTTTAATCTTGGATATTTAGGTTTTTTTTTAATGCATGGTTCAATGGATATTTGTCTAAAAAAAACTCGATCTAATTTTACTTTATAGAATATTTTTGGAATATCTAAGTCTTATTAGAGAGAATTTGAAAAAATTAATAAATGTTTCTGATTTTAAGAAATAAAAAATTTCTCGATATAATAAAAATTACTTTACTTTTCATTTTTTTCTAAGGATTCAATATTTAGAAAATATTTTAGGAAATCATAGATCGAGTTTTTTTACAATTACACGATATATCGAATCATGCATTTTTAACACGCGGACGTTCATATCGAACGAAAAAAAGTTCAGTCAAAATTAATTCAAGATTCAAAAAAAATTCTAACGTACTATTTAAACATCAATAAAAATATATGAAACGTCAAAGCGATCAATTTTTACCATTCCTCGAAAAAATTTCTAAAAATTAATATTGCACCGCTAGAATAGATATTGGTCCCTTAAGCTTTAAATCATATGTGATGACTTTAAAAATATCATGCGCTCTTTCGATAAAAGAATATATTAAATGGATAGAGATATTCATCTGAATAAAAAGAAATTATCAAGCAGAAAAGAGAGGATATATATTCATAAAAAAATAAGAAGGACAATCTTATTCAATCCGAATACACGCGACCGATGACATCGCAAAAATAAGAGCGCAACAAACTCTCTTGCTCTCGGAATCGAGCGATCTAGCACGGACGGTTTTACACCAGCTGGAAAATGCCAAACTGTTCGGCGAGCTGATTTTCCGGAATGGAAAAGTTGGGACTCGATCGCGTGAATTTCCGCGTCACATATGCGCAGCCTCACGTAACCATAACGGCTGGAAAAAAAAAACCGAAAGTCACGCTCCGGCACATCGCGTGATTATGCATACTCCCTTTTCCGCCTGACCCTCTAATTGGGCGACGACATTCGTGTAGCGTCGCGCTTTATTCGTTTAATTTGTATGCAATTATTAATGATACATTATTAGGCACAGTCGTGTACCTTCGTCGCGGGCCTCGAGGCTAATTGTAAAACGCTCGTTTCATGCACGCTCGATGTTTCGAGTCACATTAAGTTTGTCACTTTATTATTGACGTTTGCTACATTTATTCATTTATTTATTAGTAGATTTATGTAGTTTATTTATTTATTCATTTATTTGGAATACGGGAGAATCCATGAATAGGAAGAAAAAAAGATTACATTAGCGAACACAGTAAAAAATTTTGTGTTAAATTTAACATATTTCACATGTCCCAATTTATCCACTCTAATTTTAATGTTAATTTAACAGAAGGCAAGTATGTAAATAAATAACACAAGTAATATGTTTAAAAATTAACACAAAAAAGTGTAACGCTTAAATTTTATCCGGAAATAAAGTTTATGTTAAATTAATATATTTATAATGTTAAATTTATTTAAAAGAAAATGTTATTCTTACATTTTTATGATAAATAACGGAAGAGATGTCGATTTAACATATGGAAACTGTTATAGAGAGAAAAATAACACAACTTATCTGTTCATTTTAACATATAACTTATTTCATCAAAAATTCGTGCATTTACATATTAATTGTGTTATTTTAACTCTTAGAAATGGTGAATATTAACTCAACGCAGAAATGTCAAAATAACGCAATGATAATATGTTACATTAACATAAGTGTATGTTAAAAATTGAACACAAAAATTTTTACACGAGAAAATTTCAACAGAAATACAAAATGTTTTTTACCGTGAACATATAAAGTAGAATGAAAATTAAATTCATTTATTAATGAAATTCTATTATTATTAATTAAATTCATTTATTTAGAATACGGGAGAATCCATTAATAGGGGGAAAAATATTACGTTAGCGATTAACATAAGATTATGTTAAAAATTGAACACAAAATTTGACACGAGAAAATTTTGACACGAGAAAATTTCAACAGAAATACAAAATGTTTTTTACCGTGAACATATAAAGTAGAATGAAAATTAAATTCATTTATTAATGAAATTCTATTATTATTAATTAAATTCATTTATTTAGAATACGGGAGAATCCATTAATAGGGGGAAAAATATTACATTAGCGATTAACATAAGAGTATGTTAAAAATTGAACACAAAAATTTTTACACGAGAAAATTTCAACAGAAATACAAAATGTTTTTTACCGTGAACATATAAATTAGAATGAAAATTAAATTCATTTATTAATGAAATTCTATTATTATAATTAAATTCATTTATTTAGAATACGGGAGAATCCATTAATAGGGGAAAAAGAATTCTTTATTATTAATTAAATTCATTTATTTAGAATACGGGAGAATCCAGTAATAGGGGGAAAAATATTACGTTAGCGAAAATATAAAATTAGAGTGAAAATGAAAATTAAAATATAATAAAATAAAATTAAAATTAAAATAAACATTTTCCGACGAGCATCGCTCCTCTCTCTCCACCGGGTGTTCTAGGAAATTTAATTACAATTTTCAATCGCGAGCGTGTTATTTACAGCTTTCACGCAAAGGAAATCCTACGTGACGATTTTCGCGTAATCACCAGCATGTGCACGCGGATGAATCATTATCGTGTGCGTATATCTCGCGTAAGATGGCGGCGTTCCTTTTCTGTGCCAGTCATTGAACTCTGGTGGATTCGATGTGTATGTGTCGCGCGCTGCAAGTCGTCGTCGTCGACGACGGCGACGACGTCGCGTTTGCGAGGCGCACGAAAATACATTCGCCGAAATTATATGATGACGCGCGAAAATCGAGGAGGAGCGGCGCTTCCCGAAAATTGACGACTGTAAAGAGATACGAGATCGAGGAGCGAGTTGGACTCGAAAATCCCGAATATTTCCAGAGAGAGAGAGAGAGAGAGAGATTTTTGAGAGAATTTTCGGAGACAGACGATGAACGATTCGTGCTATTGTCGCCACCTTTACTGCTTATTTTTGGATCCGCGTGAAACCCGAGTTCCTCTTTCTCTTCTCGTTTCGAGGAACTGTTGGCTATTGTCTCGACGCGAACACGCGTCGAATGACAATTAAACGATCCTCGAACCTTCTCACGACTGTCGATGAACACTCTCGACGAAAAGTCACTCATCGAGTGACTTTTTTGTTTCGTTGAACTCCTCGGCTAAATATTATCACGAATTAAATACATAAATTAAATATAACTATAGCTCTGACATTTTTGAAATTTCGCTTCTTTTATTCCCTCTCTCTCTCAGACGCAAGCGACTTGACCGTAACCGAGGGCCCGGTGATCGGTCATCGCGATTATCATGGACAATAAGAGAAGAGTCCCGAGACCGGCTTACAGTTACGCGTCGGGGAAAAGGGGGGAGAGGGAGGTGGGAGGGAGGGGGAGCTCGTTCTCGATTCGGCTCTGATTTCTCCTCGACCCACGCGAGCGAGCGACCCGAGTGTGTCCGCTCTCGAAGGAGTGGCAGAGAGCAGAGTCTCTCGCACTCTCGGCGAGTGTATTTTATTATTCATCGGCGTTTATATATCGCGCGGCGGTCTCCGCCCACACAATCGGCACGCATCCTTTCCGCATCGTTCGGGAGACACCGCGAGTTATTAATACATTGCGCGCTGCAGTTATCTCGGCGAACCGCTCGAGCCTCGCCTTATTATCGCGTATACCTGTATAACAGAGTTTCGCACAGTAAAAAAATTTTGTGTTAAATTTAACATATTTCACATGTCCCAATTTATCCACTCTAATTTTAATGTTAATTTAACAGAAGGCAAGTATGTAAATAAATAACGCAAGTAATATGTTGAAAAATTAACACAAAGGTGTAACGCTTAAATTTTATCTGGAAATAAAGATTATGTTAAATAAACATATTTATAATGTTAAATTTATTTAAAAGAAAATGTTATTCTTATATATTTTTACGATAAATAACGGAAGAGATATGTCGATTTAACATATGGAAACTGTTATAGAGAGAAAAATAACACAACTTATCTGTTCATTTTAACATATAACTTATTTCATCAAAAATTCGTGCATTTACATATTAATTGTGTTATTTTAATTCTTAGAAACGGTGAATATTAACTCAACGCAGAAATGTCAAAATAACGCACACGGTAAAAAAACATTTTGTATTTCTGTTGAAATTTTCTCGTGTAAAAATTTTTGTGTTCAATTTTTAACATACTCTTATGTTAATGTAACATATTATCGTTGTGTTATTTACTCTGCGTTGAGTTAATATTCACCGTTTCTAAGAGTTAAAATAACACAATTAATATGTAAATGCAATTTTTGATGAAATAAGTTATATGTTAAAATGAACAGATAAGTTGTGTTATTTTTCTCTCTATAATAGTTTCCATATGTTAAATCGACATATCTCTTCCGTTATTTATTATAAAAATGTAAGAATAACATTTTCTTTTAAATAAATTTAACATTATAAATATGTTAATTTAACATAAAAATTTATTTCCAGATAAAATTTAAGTGTTACATTTTTGTGTTAATTTTTAAACATATTACTTGTGTTATTTATTTACATACTTGCCTTCTGTTAAATTAACATTAAAATTAGAGTGGATAAATTGGGACATGTGAAATTTGTTAAATTTAACATAAAATTTTTTACTGTGCAACGATAATATGTTACATTAACATAAGAGTATGTTAAAAATTTAATACGAAAATTTTTACACGAGAAAATTTCAACAGAAATACAAAATGTTTTTTTACCGTGCGTGTCTCGATCATTTTCAATTTAAACGACTCCGTTTCTCCCTCGTAATTACACTTCTCTCTCGAATCGAGGATCGACCTCGACGAGAACGGAAATGGAAAAACTTGTCTCGGATAAGATTTTACTAAATACAGTTCACGTCCGCGCGATCATGTATAATTTAATTCGAAAGGTCCTTACGATTGGTACGAATCTATTTAATACGCACACATACACAGTCTGTGAGATGATTGATGTTTATTTTTTTAAATTTCCCCTCCGGTTGGCGATACGAATATCCGCTGTATATCTCCGTTAATACGAGGATCGTGAATCGCGTGCCGGTCACCCAGGTCTCGCCTTGGCGCGAATGAACTTTCCCAGCAAGAGAGCGAGAGAGAGAGAAAGATAGACTAGAGAGGGAAACGCCAAACTCTCCGCACGAGCTCGTATCGGCGACCTACAGTCGTCCATTTTTAGTAGCTGAATTAGAAAGTGCGAAGAGACAGAATCTACTTATATGTTTGTAAGGAACGATAATCGTTGTCTTCGAATTTGATGATTCCACATTGAGAAAATCTAATTGCATTAATTAAAATTCTGGTAGATTCAACCAGTATGTCTGTTGAAAAATGGACGAACCAGAATTCTTGTAGGAATTACCAGATGAATCTGATTCATTTCTTCCTGTTAAATTTCCTATCAAATTTTCTGGTTAATAATACTAAACTCCCCAGCACAAAGTCGTCTAAAATTTTTTCCATCTGATCTCAAAAGTCTGTTTAATATTTTGAATTCCAACAAGATTATTGGATAAATTCAATCCAGATTATTGAATAAATTATTTTAAATTCAGTTTGTTAGAAATTAAACTGATAAACAGTGATGCAAGAAGAGGATGCAGCTCAAACGCACAATCAGAGAGCTAGCTCCTCTTTCTGGCATTACTGCTCGTCAGAGAAAAAAATATACTTTGGATTTAACGTTAATATCAGTTCTTTATATACATTTCATAGCAAATATTGAATATGAGTTGAGTTAAGAAGCAAGCAAAGAAATTAATGTAACAAGAAATTTTATAGATTCAATCAGAAAATATTAGCCAAATCCTTATAATAAAATCTATTAAACGTTCTAGTTAAAAAATCGAGTCTTATCATGATAACTAGAAATTCTTGTTTGATTTAATCAAAATGCCTTCAATCATATACGTCTTATTAATACACACTGAGAAAAAAATTTGATTGCATTAATTAGAATATTGATACATTCAACCAGTATGTCTGTTGAAAAATGGATAAATCAGAATTCTTGTAGGAATTACCAGATGAATCTGATTCATTTCTTCCTGTTAAATTTCCTATCAAATTTTCTGGTTAATAATACTAAACTCCCCAGCACAAAGTCGTCTAAAATTTTTTCCATCTGATCTCAAAAGTCTGTTTAATATTTTGAATTCCAACAAGATTATTGGATAAATTCAATCCAGATTATTGAATAAATTATTTTAAATTCAGTTTGTTAGAAATTAAACTGATAAACAGTGATGCAAGAAGAGGATGCAGCTCAAACACACAATCAGAGAGCTAGCTCCTCTTTCTGGCATTACTGCTCGTAAGAGAAAAAAATATACTTTGGATTTAACGTTATCAGTTCTTTATATACATTTCATAGCAAATATTGAATACGAGTAAGTTAAGAAGCAAGCAAAGAAATTAATGTAACAAGAAATTTGATAGATCCAACCAGAAAATATTAATCAAATCAAATTATAGTAAAATCTATGAAACGTTCTAATTATAAAAAATCGAGTCTTATCATGATAACTAGAAATTCTTGTTTGATTTAATCAAAATGCCTTCAATCATATACGTCTTGTTAATACACACTGAGAAAAAAATTTGATTGCATTAATTAGAATATTGATACATTCAACCAGTATGTCTGTTGAAAAATGGATAAATCAGAATTCTTGTAGGAATTACCAAATGAATCTGATTAATTTCTTCCTGTTAAATTTGCCAAATTTTCTGGTTAATAATACTAAACTCCCCAGCACCAAGTCGTCTAAAATTTTTTCCATCTAATTTCAAAAGTCTGTTTAATATTCTGAATCCCAAGATTATTGGATAAATTCACTCCAGATTGAATAAATTATTTTAAATTCAGTTTGTTAGAAATTAAACTGATAAACAGTGATGCAAGAAGAGGATGCAGCTCAAACGCACAATCAGAGAGCTAGCTCCTCTTTCTGGCACTACTGCTCGTAAGAGAAAAAAAATATACTTTGGATTTAATATTAATACTAGTTCTTTATATACATTTCATGGCAAATATTGAATACGAGTTGAGTTAAGAAGCAAGCAAAGAAATTAATGTAACAAGAAATTTTATAGATTCAATCAGAAAATATTAATCAAATCAAATTATAGTAAAATCTATGAAACATTCTAGTTATAAAAAAATCGAGCCTTATCGTGATAACTAGAAATTCTTGTTTGATTTAATCAAAAGCCTTCAATCATATATCATCTTGTTGATGACAATCCAAGCGATTTTTCTCAATGTAAGGATGGATTTCCGGGCAATTTTAGCTCTTTGGACCGAATCGTTAAAGGGACAAATAGTCGCGTTTGACAGATAAAATAACCAAATATCTTTCACATTATCATCTCGCTTTATTTGAATCCCAAGATCGAAGCAGATAACGGGAGAGACGCGCCGAAGGTTTCGAGAAGCCGGCATTGTTATTGCAGGAGCGGCTACGGGGAATTGTTCCATCTTCATTTACCCGGGCTGAATCGATTACGCGCTTTCCAACCAGGGGCACAAAAGTACAGCCTCCTCTATATATACGTATATATATATATATATATATATAATCGAGGCACCCCCTTCCATTCGGGCAATCTCCCCCCGGGCCTTCTCCCTTCCGGGCGTTTCATTACACGGGAAATATTGTCCCCGCAAAATATCCGGGAAAGCCTCGAGATCGGGGAAAAATAAAAAAAATAGCAATCTTCACCGCGACATCTCTCCCTTTTAATCGTTACTCCGTTATTTGTGCGACTTCTTGCAATTTATTCTGGCGATTAATTTCAATCTTCTTCTCCTTCTCGTCGCGGAAAATAACGAGACGCATGCACGAGTTACGTAATCGACGTATGACATGTCGCATTATTCTACGATAAGCGTTGCAAATAGCCGGAGACGCGTCAACGTCATCTATTGGGGCGATATAATTATAACGGCGCGCGGGAGCATTATTTTAAACCTCTCTTGGAGACCAATGAGAGAGTGCGGTTATTCATAAAGACAGCGGCGTGTCGATGAATGTAAGGTTCCCCCGTGACGTGCGCGATAATCCTTTCTCTCGTAATAGTTGGAGCATCTCTCTTTTTTTTTTGCCTTATCAATGGACCGATTGATTTTTATTGCGCGTCTCTCTTGCGCGGAACGCGAATAATGTTGTCTCTTAAACAGCCCGTGTTCGCGTACGTGCATGGTAAAAAACATTTTGTATTTCTGTTGAAATTTTCGTGTTAAATTTTTAACATACTCTTATGTTAATGTAACATATTATCGTTGTGTTATTTTGACATTTCTGCGTTGAGTTTAATATTCACCGTTTCTAAGAGTTCAAATAACACAATTAATATGTAAATGCACGAATTTTTGATGAAATAAGTTATATAAGATGAACAGATAAGTTGTGTTATTTTTCTTTCTATAATAGTTTTCATATGTTAAATCGACATATCTCTTCCGTTATTTATCATAAAAATGTAAGAATAACATTTTCTTTTAAACAAATTTAACAATATGTTAATTTAACATAAACTTTATTTCCAGATAAAATTTAAATGTTACACTTTTGTGTTAATTTTTAAACATATCACTTGTGTTATTTATTTACATACTTGCCTTCTGTTAAATTAACATTAAAATTAGAGTGGATAAATTGGGACATGTGAAATATGTTAAATTTAACACAAAATTTTTTATTGTGTGGCAACGGGAAGTTATCGGAACGAGGCGGGAATGAGAGAAGAGAATGACTAAGAATCGCGCGATGATAAGCTCGCAATAATAAACGATAACGCGCGAGCCTTCGTCACGTGTGGTGGGCCGCGAGCTACTTTGTTTTCGTAAAAATAAACACACCCACGTTGCGCAACCGCGTCTTCAAGCACACGTCATTACGATGCACACTTGCGTTGAGAAAGGAATGGTTTTCTTAACCGTTAATCTTAAATTAGATTTGTTTCGACGAATTGTCCACGTGGGAATCTCTATTTATATTAGTTGCATAGCGAACTTGATGGAAAATTTTCATCTTTATTCAATCTCCTTGAGCTTCCTTGAGTTCGTTCTTTTTTCATTAAATATTTCATATAAAAATGAATTATATCTACATGTATTTTTCTTTATCATATGTGTATTTCTATTTTTAACAGAGGTAGTAATTCTATTTTTAAATAGAGATAGTAATTTATTAAAGAAATTGCCATTTTTTAATATTTATAATTTTAATATTTTTTATTTTTATTTTAATATTTTTAATATTTATATTTTTCTCTACTAAATATTTCTGTTTAATAATGGAAATACGTGCGTTATAGTTAATAGTGAGAAATAGGAAACAAAAAATATGAATAAAATTTATCCAATAATAAGTGAAACTCTAACTTTATATATATCCAGTGGAAAAAGGAAATTGATAAAGAAAAATGTATAAAATAATAAAAGCGATTCGATGAAAAAAGAAGCAATTTTTAAAAGCCATATGTAGGTCATTTTGATTCTATCGATATTTTAATAATAGAATCTCAAAGGCTTTCATCGATAAAAAAAATGTTTAAAATTAATTTCTTAACTTTTGCTGTACGCGATCATTTTCTATAGAGGTCAAGGAAAATATACATATATACATTTCTGTTGATTTTTTTCAAGCACTTTGAAAGAGATTTTAAAACTCAACAGATATTATGATCCATATATGATCAAAAACAGAGTAAAAAAATGTGTTATTGACGAGGATCAGTGACATGTGTAAGGAATTTTAATTTACAACATGATAGCGAGAGAGAGATAATATATATCGAATTTCCTAACGATAAGCCTTTGTGTTTCAGGCGATGGCACCTGCCGGGATGTAGCTTCGACGGGGGAGACCATGAGCGCGGTGCAAGCTCGTCAGGAAGAGGCGAGACGCAAGAGGCGCAGGAAGAGACGCTCCGGCTCGTCCGTGGTGTCCTCCTGCTTCCAAGGTAAATTCGCGCAGATCGACGCCGAGCAAGAAAGAAAAGGAAAGAAAGAGAGAGAGAGAGAGAGAGAGAACTTTTAGCGCTTCCTCGTCTATAGAAATTTGCGCAATCGTCCGGATTCTATCGTAAGAGAGGAAGAGAGAGAGAGAGGAGGAGGGAGAGAGACAGAGAGAGACCGGAAGTCTCTTTAGAACGGTCATCCTCTACTCTTCGATAACTAATTCGCACGCACCCCCCTCCTCGGTGCGTAGCGCTCCCTCCTCGCAACGATGACTTTGCTGTAGTCTTCTCCGTAGGTATGTGTGACCTTGGACAAGTGTTCGGAACGTTCGAGAAACTCGCGCAGGACGGCGATAATCGATCGCGCAGGCGGCCTGGAATTTTGCGCGACCCGCCGGCTTGTTTATAAACACCGGAAATTCGGTCCGTCTTCCATCGCTCGAGAGCGTCCCTGGCCCGAGAATTATACTTTTCATTTCCCTCGGGAAGCGACTTAATCATAATAACAGCGGAAAATTATTCGCTTTTATGTTTATGTTCAATTTGGAATTTTTTACGTTTTCATTCGGATGGAAAAAATGTAAAATGTCTGTACAAATGCGAAATCGGTGATGTTTTACACGGTAAAAAATGTTGTGTTAATTTAACATATTTTGTGTAAATTTAACATATTTCACATGTCCCAATTTATCCACTCTAATTTTAATGTTAATTTAACAGAAGGCAAGTATGTAAATAAATAACGCAAGTAATATGTTGAAAAATTAACACAAAAGTGTAACTTTATCTGAAAATAAAGTTTATGTTAAATTAACATATTTATAATGTTAAATTTAATTAAAAGAAAATGTTATTCTTACATTTGTATGATAAATAACAGAAGAGATATATCGATTTAACATATGGAAACTGTTATAGATAGGAAAATAACACAACTTGTCTGTTCATTTGAACATATTTCATCAAAAATTCGTGCATTTACATATTAATTGCGTTGTTTTAACTCTTAGAAACGGTGAATATTAACTCAACGTAGAAATGTCAAAATAACGCAACGATAATATGTTACATTAACATAAGAGTATGTTAAAAATTGAACACAAAAATTTTTACACGAGAAAATTTTAACAGAAATACAAAATGTTTTTTACCGTGTACGCCTCTAAAGCTCTAAACTGATTGTATGTGCGTCTCGCAAAGAACGCGGGACAGGAATTTAATCCGAGTTGTGCGCAGCTGGCAAATACGGTTATTCGGCCACGGAGTCGCTCGCACGATCGATACACGGCTGGCCCACCGGAGAGAGAGCCACGAATTCGCTCTCCGCACGAGTTTTCGCTCTTACGAGCGTTGCCAATTTATTCGATTCCCGAGCGTCAGGATGATTTGCGAGTCGTGACACGCCGATTATAAATTAATTGTAATAATAAATAATTTATGTATTTAACACACGTAATTCGAGCGCTTAAATTATTCATGGAGTTTATTAATATTGATGCGTGCTGATAATAAACGGAATAATTAATTAAAATAATTGAGGAGAAAGAGATAATGATCGTTTTCGATTTCATTCAGTTGTAATAGCGGGTATAAAAAAAAAGAAGGATCTTAGGAAAACTTTCGACAAGTATGTTAAAACTAAATAATTGTAGTCGAGGTAAATATTTAAGGTTCAAGTCGCGTGTTCTTGAATATTATTCCAGGCATGAAAGGATTTAGATAATTCAAGTTATCAAAATTAATTGTATAAATTTGTTTGATTTGAAGAATCAATTTTAGTCGTCTGATGAAGCTAAAATAAGGGAGACTTATAATTATAGACAAGATGAAAAGATATTAATTTTCAAGTCACGCGTCAAATTTACAATTTCCCGACCGATTGCATCATTTTTTGCGATCGATTCAAGAAACTTCCAACCCCTGTTGGAGCTATATACGATGTACACTATTCCTAAGGTCGATAAGAAAGATAGAGAGAGAGCGAGAGAGAAGGAGAGATTTGTCGAAATTTATATATTCCGCCTCGCGGATCACCGGGGTCGTTAAACCATCAAAGACAATTTTCCTCGGGGGATTACATTATTAGCGACATACAATGATCGTGCGTCATTAAACCGAGCGATCGATTTTTCGCCGTAACATAAATTATCTCGAGATGAATCGCGGAAGGCCGTTAATTGCGCGCATGCGTGGGTCGACGCGCAATTTTCGCCTTCGAAACGCTATATTTGCTCCGTTGAAATTGATGTTACGATGAAAGCACACGAGACGCAAAGACTCGCGGAGGCATATTATCGGCTTCTGGTTGCTAGGCGCTGGCGACGCTGCCATGCGCGCGTACCCTGACGTGTATAATCGGAGCGAGAAGTGGTCGTAGGGGGTCGAGGGTAGAGGCTGAGGGGAGAGGGGAACGGGACAACGCGGAGACGCGGCAACGTAGGCCTCGACCCGGGGGCGGTGGGGATGGGGCGAGGACGCGGCGACGCGCGGAGGGGGGTCCCTCCCGAGAGGAAGAGGAGGAAAGGAGCCGCGCCATAGCTCCGGTCGCGGACTTCCGAGAGAGAGGGAAAATTCGGTGTATGTGCGTCGTAGTTCCACGCTCCGATCTCGGCCACCCCCTCTCGACCTTGACATTGACTGCCCGTTGGAGCAGGAGGACAACATCGCGCTGTCACGCGCGATGTTGCGCGTTTACGAGAGACGCAGCTCGTCTGAATCGGAGGATAATTGGGCACGGCAATGCCGTAGTCGACAAAAATCGATCGATTTCTTCCTTCATTTTCCCACCTCTCCTCCCTCGACGACACTCGGAATTTTATTCCGGAGGGAAAACAGATGCTCCGTCGTTGGATGCGTTTTTAAAAAAAAAAAGGAAAAAGAGCGTCGTGAAAGGAAAGAGTCGTCTCCGATGGACGTTTCGATCGATTCGATGTTGTACGTTTCTTTCTCTTGCCGAGTGACAATACGTGACGTAGCACGTAATTATCGTCGATCGCGTGCTCGTACAATCGTTCCACGCCAAATGAATATCGCATTGATTCATCGCGATGAATCTATTTGCGTTTGCGGAATCGAAAGGTTGCGATGTTTTTTCTCGTTCTAATAATTTTGATGAATGCGACTTGCGAAACTCGTCGAATATCAGTGTTTGTTGTAGATAATTTCAAAATTATCTAGATAAAGATAAAAGTTTGTAAATTTATCTTAAATGAGATAAAGATGATTTTGCTTTTACTTAATCTAGATGAAAGATGAGATAATTGTTTCGATAATCTAGATAATTATATAGATAATTATATAATTATATATTTTTGTTTATTTTAGAAGACTATAAATATTTGTAAAAAATGTGACGCAGATTATAAATGGGATATTAAAATCGTAAACGCATATTCTTTCTCTTTTCTTAAAGAATATTTAATATTATAAAGAAATAATAGCAAAAAGATAATATAAATGATATAATAAATATTTATTTATTAATTTATATTTATAATATACTTGTAATATATTAATAATAATAATATAAAAAATATATTTTAGATAGATTTTTAGAAATCCTTTATGGAAAACTTTTTTGCATAATGAAAACGTCATCTTAGATAATTTTTAGATAAGATGACATATTATATTTTTCATCTAAGATAAAGATACTTTGTATTTCTTCATCTAGTTAAAGATAAAGATGATCCATTTCTTTATCTAGATGATTATCTAGACAATTTTATCTAGATATCAGCAAACACTGTCGAGTATACATGACAAAAATTGTCGCAATAATAAAATAGATATATTAAAATACGTACGCGAAACTTATACAGTATACATGATAAAAATTGCAATAATAAAATAGATATATTAAAATACGTACAAGTATACATGACAAAAATTGTCGCAATAATAAAATAGATATATTAAAATACGTACAAGTATACGTGACAAAAATTGCAATAATAAAATAGATATATTAAAATACGTACAATAATAAAATAGATATATTAAAATACGTATCATCCAAAGCGCTTGTTTTTTTTTTTTAATTTTCTCCTTTTTTTCCTTTTTAATAAAACCGATTTTAATTCGTATGGTTATTACAGAATTGTACAAGCTGACCGGAGAAGTTCTCGGGGAGGGTGCTTACGCTTCGGTCCAGACCTGTACGTCCCTCTATACGGATCTCGAGTACGCCGTAAAGATCATCGATAAGATTCCCGGACACGCGCGTGCTCGAGTGTTTAAGGAAGTCGAAACGTTCCATCATTGCCAGGGCCATCCAAACATCATACAGCTGATCGAGTTCTTTGAAGACGAGGAGAAGTTCTACCTCGTGTTCGAAAAGATCAACGGTGGCCAATTACTGAATAGAATTCAGGAACGGGTTCACTTCACCGAGAGAGAAGCGAGTCAAATCGTCAAAGAGATTGCGAGCGCGTTAGACTTTCTTCATAAGAAAGGTAATTTGAAATAACGAAGACGAAGCGATTTAATGAGATAAGATTTTAAATTGTCGGACAAAATATTGATTCACGTTTTTTTTTTTTTTCTATATTCAGGGATCGCTCATAGAGATCTCAAGCCCGAGAACCTCTTGTGCGTGTATCCGGACAAGTTGACGCCAATCAAGGTATGCGACTTTGATCTTGGATCAGGTATCAAGTTCAACAACTCGCTGTCTAGTCCTGTGGCAACGCCGCAACTTTTGACGCCAGTGGGCAGCGCCGAGTTTATGGCGCCGGAAGTAGTCGAGGCATTCATCGGCGAGGCCAATTATTACGACAAACGTTGCGATCTCTGGAGCCTTGGTGTCATCATGTATATTCTGCTCTGCGGCTATCCGCCCTTTTACGGCAACTGCGGCACTGACTGCGGTTGGGGCAGAGGGGAAAATTGTCAGGCCTGCCAGGAATTGCTGTTCACCAGTATTCAAGAGGGCAGATACGAGTTTCCCGATAAGGAGTGGAGATGCATCTCCGAGGATGCGAAAGATTTGATTAGAGGCTTGCTCGTCAAGGAGGCACATCAGAGGTTCAGCGCCGATAGTATTTTGAAACATCCTTGGATTAATCCCGGGCCGACTTCCGTTGAAACTGGTGATCGATCGCTCACCACACCTCATATCATAAGGTAAGTTTTACCTAGATTCGAGTTTGTCTCTCATTCTTCGCTTCCATTTTTAATCGTTCTATTCTTAAATATAACGCGTTTGCATTCGTCTTTAGGAGGAACAACTCCGCTAGAGAACTCTCAGCGTTCGCTGAGTCCGCAATGGCTGTGAATCGTGTGGTACTTCAGCATTTCTCTCTAAATCTCGAGGAGCTGGCGGAGAACCGGGAACCTAGACTGTCTACGTCGTCGACCGACGACGACAATCATCCGTACGGTCACATGTCCGACTCGAGCAGCGAGTTATCCGAGAACAGCAAGCACTTGACGACGCATTCTTCTAGCGAATTTGACGGTATGCGACAAAAGTCGTGTTCCGTGCGCTCCAGCGTCGATTTGAACGATTCCAAGATCATCGGCAAGAATCGCATCATAAGCAAAGACTCGCTGCAAAATTTGTTTGGGCTGTCACCGCCAACCGAGAGTCGTCTGATGCAGCGCCGTTTGAAGGCACGCTCCGATCTACTCGAACGTCAGACCGGCAAAGCGGTAATTGCGTCTCCGAGTGGCTGAGAGATCGCAGTAGTACCGCCGATCGCTCTTTCTCATTACAGTATCACTTGTCTCTTTGTAGCTACGTGAGAACGATGTACAATACTTTTTTCCAAGGCTTAGGAAGCTAATGTGTAGCGTAAGTCGAGTCTCTGATTCTACGCGGATATAACGAGAACAGGCTCAATCCATTTACGGTAGTGACGACAGCGATAATAATCGAATAACAAATATTTTCGCCGCGAAAAATGATCGAAAAGAATATCTCACCGTTATCTTTTCTTTCTTTTCAATAAGCTTCTTTTGTTTTAAACCTTTGTTTTTTTAGCAGACAATTTGATGACAAACAGATTGTTTTTCTTTCCAAGATAACATTTCAGATATCCCCTATTAATTACAAATTGATTAAATAACGTGACATATACATACAGTTGTAAACATTGCATAGTATAGTTATTATTAAAATAATGAATAAAAAAAATATAAAATAAGAAATTTTCGGTTAGAATGTAAATCTTGATTATAATATAATATGCACTTGTAAGTGTGCATTAAAGCGTGCACCTTGCGATACGTAAGAAAAACATTTAACATTATCGATAAAAAAAAAAATGAAGATATTACAGTTTGACATTCGCGCGTCAATAGTCTTGGAAATAAAAACAAATCTGATTTTCATCATCATCGCCTAATCTTCGTGTAAAGCTGCGTGTTGCTCGTTACTCACGCAGTTACATATTATTATATATTGCACAGAGCTATCTACACGACACGCGCATCTAACATTATATCACTCGTGGATGGAAAATCGACTTTCAAATATTTTATTCATCCATATGTCAAACATTTATATGCAAACGAGTGAACATTGCAAAGCATTCTGAGGAAGTAAATTGATTCGAAAGTACATTGATGCGTCGACTCTGACGCAATCTTATTCTTTCGCTACGTATCAGAAACGTATGTTGAAACAAAAAAATACGCGTGTTTCCGTGTAGACAGATTATTAACAAAAAAAAAAGAGGAGAAAGGTGAAAAGACATCCTCGTGATCGTGATAGTTCGTGTGTTATTCTAACGCACGCGAATGCTTTATTACGTAAATATTCTTTTTTTTTTTAATTTGTTTGCGAAATCCCCTTCAGTTAAAAAGAACAAAAAAAAAAAAAAAAAAATCGACGAACATAATTGACGCAAGGCGAAAAAGATGTTCCTTTTATTGCTTTTTTGATATTGTTTCAAGTATATTCGAGCCATAATATACATACATACATACATATATATTATATATATATTCTCGAACGAAATAAACGAGTGAATGTCTCAGCCCACAGGTGCAGATTATAGTTTGCTCATATATAGAGATAAATAGAAACGCGATAGATCGTAAGTCAACGCAAGATTTCAGAGCGACATTCAAGGGGTGGAAGCACGAAAGTGGATGAAAAGAGAGAATGAGCTGCTCTAGCTTCGTTTGCAATTTCGCATTTTTGTGTATTGAATCACGAGATAATGTTTATCGATATAATGATGGTTATATATTTTCGTAGAATTTTATTGACCCTAAAATTGTTTTATATATAACACTAGTCCAATTCACGATAATGCTTTATATTCTTTTTCTACAAATTATTTGCATTCATCTAAATTTTTCCCGCTATAATTATGTATTCGAATTCGCGAAACAAAAAAATTGAGTGAGAAATTTCACTTTGATTTTTAGAAAGATAAATCATCGATACTTTTTTTTTTTTCTCTTGATTTAGAGGAAAAAAAAAATACATATACAAAGAATTTCTCTCATTCACTTCTTGCTGATGCGGTGGACCGATTTTACTCAGGGCAGCTGGGAGACCGCTGCGTATTATTCTACATAAACATACAATTTGAAAACTGGGAGAAAATGTTAAGAGTAACTATTTGTGTGTGTAAAAATTTACAAAATGCAGTCCCTCCATAAAGCTAATATCAGCAATTGCGTCAGCGTTCGCTTCAAGATTTCAGGAAGGATCTTGTAATTTTGAAGGAGAACAGATGAAAGATTGGGAGGGCTGCAAATGTGTAATATGCGTTTGTACATTATAATTGCATCATTGGAAACTTTCTTAGAAAGTCATTCGCTTGCTGTAGGCAGGTACGGCTTTTGTCAACTTTTGTCTTCTTTGTACTTTGTAAGTACCAATAAGATAAAGATTAGTGTTTATAGCGCGCGCGCAGATAGAAATGAGATTTTATATACATATGTGTATATGTATATATATGTGCATGTATATGTACACATATATATTTGAAAATTTCCGTGTAAATAGAAGAGCTATAGAGGTACGGAAAGCAATATACAATGCGGGCTCTCTTATAAAAGGGAGAATGTTGAAAGATTATAATTATATATATTTATCGGCCTCTTTGCGCAAAGCCAAAAAAAAAAAAAACACTTTGTTCCTTAATCAGCCGTAGTGTGTCAGAAATGATCTGTCAAATTTAATTTCTCTCGCTTGTCTTTTTCCTACTTTGTCTTGCGCAAAGTTCTATACGATATACAACTCGTGTCAAGCAATTAAGCGTACGCTCGAAAAATCTCCAAAATTATTATCTTTTTCCTATCGGATCGCGAAAAAAAAAAGAGAAAAATATTCTTTCTTGTATCGAGCGTGCGTATAAAATATATCAATATAAGCTCGAATGTATAAGTGAATGCTCTTTAATAAAAAGGACGAAACAGGAAAGAGGTAATATATATATATATATATATATATAAACATATAAGAAGGTATATAAAAAGAAGCGTGTGGAGTAAATGTCGGAGTGTGCAGATCGTAAGAAAGAAAATATAAAAGGAAAAGAAAAAAATATACAAATGGCCATAATACGCAGATCTGTAAGCGTAACGAGTTTAAGATTGTATAATAAAACGCGAGAGAGAGAGGTACACTAGATGTGTGTGTGTATGTATGCGCGGATGTGCGTAAGGTTGTTACGAATGAAGAGATAAGAAACGTGTGAAAAAAAAAAAACTAATTACTAGCCTTTAAGAAGAAAAGAAGCACCTTGTCATAAGTTTATATAGCATAAAGGTACCGCTGAGTCATACCGACCAGAGTATCAGATTGTTGTTTACTTTGATCCCTTTACATTTTACATCTTCACGCATCTATATCTCTCGATAGAAAATCGATTTGTAATAGATTTTTTTTTTTGTTCGCCCACATACACATGCACGCGTCATGAGAGTTGGAAGCAAAGAAACAATGATGTGTAACGTGTCGGAAGAAATTGAAATTGTGATAATAATGCTTTTCGCGCGCCGTGGCTGGACCATATACAATGTTTGTGAATACTCGGTATAGCGCAGCGGTCGGCCAGCTACATACACGCAAAATGCGAACGCTGTCATTCTCATTTTTTCTTCCCTGTAATACGCAGAGCGAGTGCTGTATAAGTTGTTTGCGATTATAGGATTGTAACCCGTGGTTCGTGTCGTGTTCCCGTTCATGCAGAAAGATTCTGAAGCGAGGAAGAACGGAATCGCGATGCGAGGGAAGGAGTTTTCATACCAGTTTTTTTTTTTTTTTTCCAAAAACGGAACAAAAATAACGATGATCACGTCATACATGTCGAACAATATCGCATCGCATCCTGTTTCATCTTCTTCTGCCCGCGAGCTCTCTTCGTCGAGTCTTTTTTTTCCCCCCGCGAGATTCGCGCGATCGACACATATCTTTACGAAAAAGAGAGAGCGCATTTTTCTCTCTACGAAGGGAAAACGATACATATATTATCATGCACGGGCTATTTGTACGCGCGAGATCATCGCTCGATGATCTTCGCTTTCAGATGAATATTCAATCTGTCGGAGAACAAAAAAAAAATGCGGCGACTCGACACGAACGAAGATTTCGATCGCACTTTTCATATTCTTGTAATCGTAGTCGATATATATATATATATATATATATATATATATATATAAAATATATAAAATATCGATCGAAGAGTGGGATAGTAAGAGAAAAAAAAAAAACTTGCAGAATGTAAATAAGATTTATCTAGTAGCTATAGTGCCTATATCCTAAAAAAGAGTAGATCGATAGCGCTCCCCGAATTTTACCCTCCTCCCTTCATCTCCCTCCTCCCCCCTCCCCGCATCTTTCACTCGTCCTTCCATCCCTCCAACACAAGACCATCCCCTTTTTCGCGATCTTGTCTAAAATCGATTTTCCACTTCCCGGGTCCTCGTATTATCGTTCATCCCCTTCTCCCACGTCACACACGCCTCCCTTCTTCCACGCGTCCCAAGAAAAAAAAATTGTTATAAAACGGAAAAATGGCCAAAAAATATTTTTTATTTTTCATACCCACTTGTATGTAGGATATATAACGATATATTTTTTTGACACGGTTGAGGAGACATGGAGATTGCGAAGAGAGGGAAGCGGCCGTATCGCATTCTCGAGCTTTCTCTCTCTCGACATTTCGTCGGAAATTATTCCGAGAGAGATATCGGGGGGAGTGCGATAGCTTCCCTTTCGTTTCTTGCGTTTGGTGCGATATCTTACTGCTTAGTATTAGACGTTTTTTTGTAAACCGGAGTCGCTCTTCAGTTCAGCGAAAGAGTGAGAGAGAGAGAGAGAGAGAGAAAGAGAAAACGTTCAAGGGCTAAAATCCACTTGATAACGAGCTCACGTACAATTTTCTATTATGTTACAGAAAAATATTCAACACGCATGTTTTCTCCCGTCCTCTTTTCTTTTTTTTTTTCTTCTGTAAAGGAAATTAACGAATCGAGATTCTTTTCAATTTTACCGTAAAATTTGACCGATAAAATGAAATGTTTGCCATGCCACCGGTATCTTCTTCAAGCATACAAAACGAGAGCGATTGTCGAATTCTAAATGTTACTTATCGCAAGTCACATCGTGAGCAAGGAGGCGCTAATTTTTCGACGTACTTTTTATTCGTATTTAAGTGGCGCGCGTTTTAGCCTAGCGAAACATGTAAATGTTGAGACTGGATATTACGAACGTACAAAAGAACCTTTATTATATCTATAAACTATGTAAAACATGTTGATCGCTCCACGATTCACAGTCATCGCGTCCAAGAAAAAAAAAAAAACGCTCGCGTGAGACGAGTTGGTTTCGATTTCCGAGCAACAATTCCTACGACTCGAATTATTTATAAATCCGATTGCGAACAACCAGGCAATGGCGTGATTCGAAGAAAAACTTTGTCATTAATCCCTCATGATTGATCATTAAAATGTATATTTTTTAAGTGAAATATTAAAAAAAAATTTACTTTATTACATAATCTCCTTGACATACACACATGCACAGGCATCCCTCGATATTGCACTTTTATTTTTATTTTCTCGATTTATTTAGCGTACGATTAAGCCATTGTTTTGTGATCGAGACGCTCATGTCAGTCGAATTAATCTCAGAGAGATCACGATATATAAGCGATACATAAAAGCGAGCGCGTGAGAAAGAATGTGAAATTTCTTTCGCGATTAATTCTCGGAAGGTCAATGTTATCGATAAACAAAATGCAAAAGAAAGATAAAAAAAATTAAATATAAATAATATCATTGGCAATAAGAGTCTAGTGTGGTTAACGTTACACAAATAATTTATTAAAAATTCAAAAAAAGATATTCATGAATAGATATAAATGTAATCGAATCGCGAACGTTTCGATCCTATTTTTGGGTCATCTTCAGCGCAACAAGAAGGCAGATTATAAAATCGGGTTATTACAATAATTTTTAAAAAATTAAAACAATAGTAAAGAATTAAAAAATCTTATAGTCATATAGTTCGATTACATTTATATCTATTCATGAATATCTTTTTTTGAATTTTTAATAAATTATTTGTGTAACGTTAACCACACTAGACTCTTATTGCCAATGATATTATTTATATTTAATTTTATATTTGTTGAGTCTGACATCTTTAACTAATTTAAAAAAAATTAGCCAAAAATAAAATAAAATAATATCCTATTGGAATTTGAAAATTTCGCCCTCGAGACTCCGAGAATTAACGTCTCACAATCTCGTAAAGTTATGTACGATAACTTAGAGATGTCTTAGCTCAAGACATAGGTAGATTTGTGTAAAATCGTGTCCATGTCGAAAGAATTCGTTAAAAAGTAGAATTTAGACGCGAAAGTGAGAAATTTATAATTGGATTAAATTAGGATAACATGTCGGGGGGCAGATCGACTCGAGAGTGATTTCTGACGCATTTCTATTCCGGCAGGGACAACGTGAATTCGACATGGTCGCGGTTCCAGAGCACACTGACGTGAGAGATGACCGAGAGAGACCGTCAGATTTCATTTCGTACGTACACGCCGTCCTTGCGCGTCGACATTCCAGTCGGCCACAAGCGTATATACGAGTACAAATCCTTAAACTTTCGTGTTAACATCCAGATACGCGGGATGTCTCCTAACGAGCGTAACAAATTTTCGTCGGGAAGGTCATTTCGAGTAAAGGAAGAAGAAGTAAAAAAGTGAAATGTCGCATTCCTACTCTAAATAGTCGTGATATCTTTTCCCCGAGATACAGTCGAACCTCTATATTCTTAACTTAAGGATGGGCGATGTTTACCGATTAATCGTAATGGTCGATAGTTTTTTTTTCTAATAATCGATTAATCGGTTCGATGCTTTCCGATGTATCGATGTTCGATTCTTTATGTCAGATATCGAAGTTTCATTTTTTTTTCTTATCATAACATCTTATTGTAATAAAGCGTCGTCTACAATGAGATTTTTAAGGAAACTTGAGGCGTAAGACTTAAGAAAGAAATTGACCAATCACAGTCAAGTATTCTCTTAATACTTGATTGTATAATTGGTCAATTTCTTAAATCTTCTGTCAAAATAACGCATTTCAAGATTCATAAATTTGACATTGAACTAAACATTTTTAGGCTCTTAAGATATAAAATTAATAATTAATTTGTATATAAGTTAAAGTAAAGATTTAATCTGTAGAATATAATCTCAAAATTGTTAATATCATCTTATATTAAACTTACCAAACTTTTTTATAGTGGTTGTACAAAGAAATTCATAAAAATGCAAATTGTAATTTTACAAACCAAATCTTTGCTTCCACTTACAAATTAAAGAATAATTTTATTGAAGAAAGCTAAAAATGCTTTGCGCAATGTCAGATTTATGAATTAAAGTGTATTAACTTTTGACATGGATGATTCGTGTAATTCCTCCTTAAAAAAACACTCTTTTTGAAAAATAGTCGATTCATCGATACTTTTTGTTAATAATCGATTAATCAACATCGATATATTCAAAAATCGATTAATTTAGCATCGATTTTTTTTTCATACATCGCCCATCCCTATTCTTAACTCTTGTCCTTCGTCTGAATGCCTTCTCCTACGATCTTCCCCCGTTTCTTTGCGATCCGGCTACCTAGAATGAAAATGTGCGCGTGATTAAAAAAAAAACAATGACATTTTCACGGACACTCGCATGGACTACATTGGAACAAAAGTGGGGAGGGAATAAGAGTGAGACAGTGAGAGAGTGTATTGAGAATAGTGGGAAGTGTTTGGGCCTCGATGGGCCAAAAATACAGAGGTACGACTATAACTATTCCGAGATATTATATCGATGCTTTTTACACTTTTTATAAGACACTCTGTACATTGGTGAAAACGATCGGGCGGATATATACGATCGACATATCTCGAACTCTATTCTTCAGACACATCTATCTATTTTTTAATTATTCGAAGGTCCGTTTAATTTCTTTGACTTTTTCTCTATCGATCAATTTTAATCGTCGAGATAATGATACTCTTTCTCTTTTATATTTTAAATTGATCGCTTCATTTCACGCCAATCATTAGAAAGAATAGAGAGATATCGCCTAGTCTCCCGTCTCGCTAAAGATTCGATTATATATCCGACCGATTTCTAGTTATTGATCCATCGGATCGTTTCTTTCCCAAAGGAAATGATACCGATTTATTCTCCTCTTGGACTAAATGAAGAGTCGCATTTCACTAGCCTCAGTCAACAACGAAAAGCTCCATTGAAAGCTGAAGGATATTTTCGGATCAGTTCAAATCCTATAGAAAAATATTATAGCTGTGGGGATACTTTCACTGGAATTAAATTGGACACGCAATTTAAATACGGCCAATTATAAGGAACCAAAAAAAAAAAAGAAGGAATCGGTGAGGGAAGATATCTAATCTTCCTATCCGGAAGAAACACTGCCGATCGCGCAACACGCTTCCCATCGTCCCACGTCGAAACGATCGGGAAGCGAACCATAAATCCTTCTCTGGTATCCTTGACAAGATCTCAAGTATTTTTCTATAAGGACTCGAGATGCTCTTCGTGATAAAATCGTAAGGAAATTCGTCCTCGATATCAATCAGCAACCAGCGATCGCGTGATAAGAATCTACCTTGTTGACCTTTTTCGATATTTAATTGCAGTTACACAGTTTCGAGATTAACGAGATCCGTTGTTGATAAATCTTGAAACTATTCTATGAGAGAGAGAGAGAGAGAGAGAGAAAGATTGAGAGAATGTCATCAGGGTGATCCTCTAATTGCTACGTACTCTTCGATTACGCAACAACCGAGTTATTGTCATATATCAATAGTATGTCCGTAGTAACAGCGACTCATACGTCACCATATAATGATATCGCGAGCTTTCTCGTATCACTATACCATCTCTCATTGCTACCAAGGTGGTGATGCAATCGAGTAGAACCTTAGTTCTTCGCAGTGTTTGCTGTGGATAATTTTCAAAATTATCTAGATAAAGATAAAGATAAAAATCCGTAAATTTATCTTAGATGAGATAAAGATGATTTTGCTTTTACTTAATCTAAATGAAAGATGAGATAATTATTGCGATAATCTAGATAATTATCTAGATATTTTTATTTATTTTAGAAGACTATAAATATTGAAAATAATAAATATGAAAAATGTGACGCAGATTATAAATGAGATATTAAAATCATAACGCATATTCTTTCTCTTTTCCTAAAGAATATTTAAATAATAGTAAAAAAGTATATAAATGATATGATAAATATTTATTTGTTAATTTATAATATATTTATAATATATTAATAATATTTATAATATATTTATAATATATTTATAATATATTTATAATATATTTATAATATATTTATAATATATTTATAATATATTTATAATATATTAATAATATAATAATAATTATAAATATAATTATAAATATAATTATAATATATTAATAATATAATAATAATATATTTATAATATATTAATAATAATAATATAAAAAATATGTTTTAGATATTTTAGATAGATTTTTAGAAGCTTGCCTGGAAAACTTTTTTGCATAACGAAAACGTCATCTTAGACAATTTTTAGATAAGATGACATATACTTTTCATCTAAGATAAAGATAAAGATTCTTTGTATTTCTTCATCTAGTTAAAGATGATCCATTTCTTTATCTAGATGATTATCTAGATAATTTTATCTAGATACCAGCAAACACTGGTTCTTCGATACTGTACAAAGTACTGAGAAACTTGAGAGAAACGATCGAGATATTTGACGATGTACGTGAAATAACGTTATATCAATAGCCGATCTTGGAGAATTTACAAAATGTTACAAAGTTGCGAAGCGAGTTTACTTGGACGTGATTAACGCGTACAAGCTGTACGTAAGGAAACGTAACGACTGTAACGTTCTGTAATCCTACGATAATTGCGAGTCAATACGAGGATGCTGAGAGAAATGCTTCTTTTGTATCATACGAGAAAACACGAACGACAAGTACAAGAGAGACTGAGAGTGTGTGTGTGTGAGATAAAGAGAGAGCACGTGAGTAAGACCAAAACTTTATCGAGAAAGAGAGGGAGAGAAAGAGATATTTTTGTTTTCTTGCGCGAAAAAGAAAAACGTAAAAACAGTCGCCTTTTCTCTTCTCGAGAACTTTATTCATTGAGACGTAGAACGTTTAAAATCGGTAAATAGAGGTATGAGCAGAGATAACGCGCGGATGTTAACAACGATAAGAGATATTAAGAGAACAGGTATTAAGATCGATAAGAGGAAAAACGCGAAAGAGAATCGAAAGATTTGTAATAATCGGTGCGTCAGATTTAACCATTATTAGTCACATACTTTACTGGAATATATGAATTATGGAAAAAAAATTGAAAAAAAAATAAAGAGAGAGGCAAGTATGAAAAATCGTTACGTTCCTCGAAATCTCCCCGATCTAAGAATAGACAAATCTAATTTTCGCTCGTTTCCTTTCTTTGCAGAGCATTTTATTTACAGCTGTCAGAAATAGCGCGATAACGTTACCTTGTGCAAAATAATAAGCATGCAACGCGATTCTTCGAGACGAGGACGCTTTGTCACCCACGTTTCCTTATTTCCAACAATGTTATTTCGCAGGCAATATCGATCAAATAGGTGACTCCCATACGTCGCAGCACGCACGTCCTCGACGGCCTTAATCCTAGGCGGAGACACTCAGTCGTGGATCGTCAGGGCGGACAATCGGGGCGGAAGTTTGTCGTCGTATTTTCAAAATATGTCCGACCAACAAACGGATTCGTACGATTCGAGGCCAGTAACGTCGAAAAAGGAGAGGCCACCCTTCAAGTTGTGTTTCTCGAGAAGCCAACAAACCGGAAGATCCAACACTTGCGTATCGAAAACGAATGGTACGTCTTCATCTCTTGAAGTCGTTGAAGATACGCAAGTCAAGTATGCAAAAGTGACATCAAATTGGGAGAATCTGCAATTAGAAAGACTTTGTGATATGTTGATTTCAAATAATGAAATATATGTCAATGACAGAAATTTGCGCAACTTTTGAAACTTTCATATTAAAATTAACAAAAGTTGTTTATTAATAATTAACATGAAACATAAAGAAGTTAATTTACAACGGGTCTTCTTAAATAAGATTGCGCGATTTTAATTAATTTATAGAACAAAAAAGAAAGATATATTTTTAGAAAAAGCATACATTCGCGAAGAAGAAATTTTAAATTGTTTATACACGTTTGCGAATAAATTTTCTAATTTAATAATTTTTTCACATGGTTAAAAAAAAAGGCGTAAATTTATAGTTTTCGATAATTATATTTTTCTTCCTTTTCCTCTGATTAATAATTTATTTTTTCATATTAAAATTAACAAAAGTTGTTTATTAATAATTAATGAAACCCAATATAAAAAAGTTTTTATTATAAAGTTAATTTACGAGTCTTCTTAAATAAGATTGCGCGATTTTAATTAATTTATAGAACAAAAAGGAAAGATATATTTTTAGAAAAAGCATACATTGCCGCGAAGAAGAAACTTTAAATTGATTAGACATATTTGCGAATAAGTTTCCTAATTCAATAATTTTTTATATGGTTAAAAAAAGAGGCGTAAATTAATTTATAGTTTTCGATAATTAAATTTTTCTTTTGATTAATAATTTTCCTTTTTGCACATGCAACGATATTTAATCTTTATATTCTTTATTTGGTTTGTCCACATATAATTAATTTATAGAACAAAAAAGAAAGATATATTTTTAGAAAAAGCATTCGCGAAGAAGAAATTTTAAATTGATTATACACGTTTGCGAATAAATTTTCTAATTTAATAATTTTTTCATATGATTAAGAAAAAAGGCGCAAATTTATAGTTTTCGATAATTAAATTTTTCTTTTGATTAATAATTTTCCTTTTTGCACATGCAACGATATTTAATCTTTATATTCTTTATTTGGTTTGTCCACATATTGTGTACAAAGAGAGAGCTGCTAAAGGAATTGCCCCTTTATATGTAAATTACAAATATATTTATCCGTCCCAAAATTCCCTCGAATGATATCTGTTTATATATCTGTAATAAAGTCGCATTTTGCTTTCGATTCCCGTGAATTCTCGTAATACAACCTGAATAAATGCGCACGCGAGGTACAAATAAATTACAGCGGACTTCGTCACGCCGAAATTCTACTCGAGGGAACTCGAGGACGCGCGGAATGCAGACGTAAGCGATACGCTCGAGAGAATCGCTGCGGAAGAGGATAGAAATCCGAGGAATCTTTATCAATTACCATTGTTGACCAGTCACACGTAATTCTGATTTTTTTCCGCAATTTAGCCCGTCAATTTCTTCATTATTTGTCGCTCCAACGATGAATTCTGACAATTTCCAGTTATGGTTGGTGGCACGACAAGGGGATACAGCCGAAGGACACGCGATTCAATTTTCATAAAAGAACGTCGGACCTGGTGAGTTTCCAGATGAAAATTTACGCCGAGGATCGAAATTTGAAGGGTCTTAAACAATAAATGGAAGATATAATCAATACTCTTATCAAATATTCACTATGATATTGTCGTGCAATAATTGTAATTTAGTGATAATAATCTAATAAATCAAAATGTGTACCAATTAATAGTGTAATTTTTAAAGCCAATGAATTATACATTGGTCGTTATTATATTAGAATTAGACATTTTGATTTTGCATCATCTGTGTCAATAGAATAAAGAGGAACTGACTGAGAAGCAACTTTATAATAAGGACATGATCAAAATGTTGCAAAAACATATTTGATAAATATTTTGTAGTCAGATCTCTGTATTGTTTGTCCTTAGCCATTTATTTCCTCTTCTCTATTTTCTTTTCTACTATTTCACATTTCATACACGATAAAAAACATTTTGTATTTCTGTTGAAATTTTCTCGTGTAAAAATTTTTGTGTTAAATTTTTAACATACTCTTATGTTAATGTAACACATTATCGTTGCGTTATTTTGACATTTCTGCGTTGAGTTAATATTCACCGTTCCTAAGAGTTAAAATAACACAATTAATATGTAAATGCACGAATTTTTGATGAAATAAGTTATAAGTTAAAATGAACAGATAAGTTGTGTTATTTTTTTCTCTATAACAGTTTCCATATGTTAAATCGACATATCTCTTCCGTTATTTATCAAAAATGTAAGAATAACATTTTCTTTTAATTAAATTTAACATTATAAATATGTTAATTTAACATAAACTTTATTTCCAGATAAAATTTAAGCGTTACACTTTTGTGTTAATTTTTAAACATATTACTTGTGTTATTTATTTACATACTTGCCTTCTGTTAAATTAACATTAAAATTAGAGTGGATAAATTGGGACATGTGAAATATATGTTAAATTTAACACAAAATTTTTTACTGTGTATATATGAAAAATAAAGAATAAAAACCGATAATGTAAAAGAAAAAGAAAGAAAACATTGTTGAAGTCGGATTAACACACGCTCGAAATAGAATGCTGAGAAAACAGCTGGATATCGATTGTGTAACTTGTTCTAAAGTGAAAACGTGAAAAGTGAAGAATTTCTTCCCTAAGCGAAAAGGAATATTCGGAGCGTAAGCCGAATGTAAGGAAGTGTAATAGAAGCGTAAACGAAGCTCCTAAGAAGCGTAAATTGAAACATTTAACGCTTCGTTTATGCTTCGGCGTTTCAATTTACGCTTCTTAGGAGCTCTGTTTATGCTTCTATCACACTTCCTTACATTCGGCTTACGCTCCCAATATTTATTTTCGCTAGGATTCCAATCACACATCGATTTTATTTTAAAATCAATGCGTGATTGGCGGAAATTTTTCACTCTTCACGTTTTCACTTAATTTAGAAAAAGTTACCCTTGCTCCACAATCTTGCTTTAACTGACGGAGTCGTAAGAAACTAACCAATCGTATTTAATTATTCTTCTCACATTCGACTGTGATTGATTAATTTCTTACGACTCCGTCACTTAAAGCAAGATTGTGGACCCACACTTACACAATCGATACCCTGATAGGAAAACTCGATTGAATTATGGATATATTAGAACAGGTACTTTTTCTCTTCAAAAAAGCGCGCATCAAATTGATAAAATATCGTGACAAGATATCAATCTCTAACAATAGTAATAACAACAATAATGTCAAATAGAATAACGTAATTTAAATCGACCACACTGACAATTTATTGATTGATAAAGAATCACTACGTTTCGACCATTGGTTTTGGTCCTTTTCAAGTGAACTACAAAAGTTTACAATATCATAAAAACAATAAGAAGTGAATAAAAAAGGAGAAAAAACGAAAACAATTAATATATATACGTACAAAATCTTAGTTAACCAATAAGTAATGAGAAAAGAGAAATCACTTGTCAAGATCGTCAAGTTCTTCTTCTTCTTCTTCTTTCTTCAATTTATTTGGCCACAACCAGGGAAGGGAACGTTACTTTTTAAAAGTAACTAGTTACCGTTACTCGTTATCAGGTTAAAAAAGTAACTAGTTACCGTTATTAGTTACTGATTTTCAAAAATAACTAGTTACAGTTACCGTTACTTAAAAAATAACGGTTCGTTACTTTTTCGTTACTTTTTTTAAATCTATAATCATAATAAATTTTGTTTCGTACAATACATACTCTCTCTCTTTCTTTCTTTATGAAAGGATTTAAATCACAAAACATATGTTAAATTTTATCGATGTTTTTTATTAATTTTTAATAAAAGTTGATATTCTAATAGGTCATCATTTAGATGGCCTCTAAAAGATGATAGTACAGAATTACCGAAAAAGTAACGCTAAAAGTAACTGTAAATTCGTTATCGTTACTAAAAAAATGTAACTACGTTATCGTTACAGTTACAGAAAAAAAAAATAACGGCGTTACTGGATCGTTACCAAAAAAAAGTAACTATAACGGTAACGGCGTTACAAGTAACGCGTTACTTCCCTTCCCTGGCCACAACCCAACCAGGATAAATTCCGGCCATCAACAGGTATAAGAGTACTACAAATCAAATCCTCGTGAGAGGAAAAACTCAAAAATATTTGTCCAAAGGACCCACTTGGAACACGTCCGTACCGGTTCAAAGATCGTCAAGTCAAATAGTATATTTATCGGGGATGAGTGGTGGACGGTCGAAGAACCGCGAAGAAAAGAGCGCGAAATCACGACCGTCTCGCGTCCTGTCGCGCATCGCGCATGCGCGAGCGCGCGTTTTCGCCGCTTCGATAGATCGCTGCGTTCCCGCCGTTTCGCGGCCGACCAATCAGCGGCCGCGACTCGCCGCGCCGGCTCGCCAACCTGCCAGTCGTGTCCCGCTCGTCGCTGCCGGCAGCCGTTAGCGAGCGATCGTCCCGTAGGTGGTTTGCCGGACACGAATCGAGGAAGAGGATGATGAACTCGGCCGTGGTTGAGCACGTGCGACTTCACGAGGAGGCCAGTTTGTCGAAAGCGGAGGAATTCTCGCCGCCCGAGAGGTGAGGGAAAATTTCGATCCTCCCCGAGGTTATATATCTCGATTACTTCATGGTTATCTCTCACACCCTGTTGCTTTTCTGAAGGAAGAGGGGAGGGAGAAGAGGGAAATCTCAGGTGTACACCCGCTCGTTCGTTGCCGCAGGTAAAATTGAAAGCAGAGTTCCCTTTTTTCTCTCTCTCTCTCTCTCTTCCCTCTTCCTCCTCCAGATATGCAGTTTCGTATTTTCTTGACCTGAACTAGCCTGAGACTTTGAAGGGACGCCGCAAACGGCATCAAAGGCACGTTCGACCGTTGCTGCTTTGTTGTCTTTCCCAGCGAAATACTCGATATAACGATATTATTGGCCGAGAGTTGACGCTAAGGAAAAATGTCCGAGTCTTCAGGTGTCGCAAGTTCCCTCCTGTGTTTTTATCAGTAATCAATTTCAGTTATTCGGGCAACAGTTCGAGAGAATATCCAACGATATCCGGGGATCCCGCTGGAGAAATATTTTCAGTTTCCTGATTTTTTTTTTTCTAGTTATCGCTCCTGTGAGATTTGATACCTCGAGCAAACGAAAGTTCTACGAAAATAAATAAATAAACGTATCGCACGTATTCGATAGATGTGAACTTTGGAGCAAACATTAATCTATGTAGGAAATTATTTTTTTGTTGTTGTTTGTGTTCTTTGCTCATAATTGTATAAATTATATCCTGTTTGTGACTATGTTTATATGTTTATTATATGGATGTTATTTTTATTAAAAAAGATTCACATATATAAAAAAAAAAAATACAATTGAGTTAAATAAATTGTGAAAAGTATAGAAGATTGAAAGTAATTGATGAATAATATATCATGTTGTATGACTTTTTATCATTAATACAACTAATATAACTTGCAAAACCCAAACATTATCTCCTCTTTTCATCTGCAGTGTATTTGTCCAGTTTTTTAAAAGTCTGCTGTGAGAATTTAATATTAGAATTCGGAAAATATAAGAACTCGCAGATATATACATATATATGTATAAAATAATAATGAACAAAGATTCTTCTTTGTCATCACCTTGGTGGAGCAGGTTCATATAATTTATTTCTAATCAATTTATAAATAAGATGAAACGCATATGTTGCACTGAAAAGAATCCTTTGTGTTTGCAGCAAACGATTACGTTTGGATGATGGCTGCAATAACAATCTAAACAGTACTGTCAACAGCGAGACTCAAAGTAGTGCAGGATGGTCGTATTCTGGAAATGCCAGTCTCATAGAACCTGAAATCTTAGAGGATATGGGAGTTAGTATGTTGGAAGATGGTATAGCGAACTGTGAAAAAACATCTGGAGACTGCATAATTTTACCAGCAAATTTAGTTAATAAAAAATCAGTAAATGAAATTGATGGCTTTGAATATGAAGAAAAAGTTTATACAACTTCTAGTTTGGAAAATACAGAAAGGTGAGAAAAGGAAATTTATTTTAAATAATATCTGTTTATTTATTTCTCATTTGGATTATTATTCAGGATACATCAAGAATCATACGATTTGGATGAGCTAACTGCTTTTAGTGGTGTAGAAAATGAGTCTGGTTATTCGTCAAAGATGGAAGCTGATTATTTTGGGGATTTAAAAGCTAATTTTACTAAAGAGAATGCTTCTATTGATAAGAATGAGCATTCTTTAGATCATTTTTGTCTGTTTAGGAGAAAAAGAATACCTTCCATCGAAGGTGAAGATAAGTTTAACAAACTATCCGATGAAATAATTTTGATGATATTAAAGTGGCTACCTAAGAAATGTTTGGTAAGAAAATATTTATATTTTGGAATATTATAGATACAATATGTTTAACTCATAATTGTTATTTATTTCTTACATACAGGTACGCTCCATGTTTGTATGCAAACGTTGGTGCCAGATAGCTCGTGATGAAGCATTATGGACTAGACTGGATTTAAGTAGCAAAGTTTTAAGCGAGGGTACATTAGGTTATATATTGCCTCGAGGGGTACAAATTCTAAGATTAGCACAAGCAGAGATCGCGGATCCCATCTTTTGCGAGGGCAGCGAAGTTCTCAATGACTCGTATATTAGTAAATTACAATATTTGGATCTATCCATGGCAGTTATTTCGCCAACCGGTTTAGCCGCGTTATTATCTAAATGTAAATACTTGAAAAAATTGTCACTGGAAAATTGCATAATGAACAAAGACTGTTGTAAAGCCATTAGTCAAAACATTGAATTAGAAGTTTTGAATCTTACAATGTGCAAAAACATCAACGTTGGATCTATCTTGGAGTTAATGAAACTCAACAAGTAAGATTATCTATCTCTGTATACATATACCTTAAGTTTCAGTTAATTTGTACGCATTTGATGAATTATATTTTAGCTTAACTACTCTCAATATGTCATGGTGTTCTTTGGATAGCGAGTGTATGACCCTACTTTGTAAAACACTGCCATCATCTATTATACGCTTAAATATAGCAGGCTGTAGAAAAACATTGACTGACGATAGTAAGTATATAAATGAATTGTGTTATTTAGTCCCTTTCGCTTACATGTATATTTAAAAAAAAATATTTTTTTCTTTCTAATTTCAGATGTAAAGGACTTGTCAAAGAGATGTCCTGATATTATAGAATTAGACTTGAGCGATTGTGCTATGCTCACAATCCACACAGTTCATAATTTATTAAATTTTTCAAGACTAGAACACTTATCATTAAGCCGTTGCTATAGCATTCCACAATCTGCATACATAAGATTAGCTCACATGCCATGTTTATTATATTTAGATGTTTTCGGCTTGATGTCGGATTCTGTGCTCAAGTCACTACAAGCCAGCTGTCGTGAAGTGCCAGAAATTAACAAATATCTTTATAGCTCCGTCGCACGACCAACAGTTGGTATTCGAAGAACCAGTATTTGGAGCCTCCGAGTTAGAGATTGAATTTAAATATAGACAATATTTTTTCATCAATTTATAATAAATCAAGGGACAGATTTTACCAAAGGGATCCGATCTGTATGTAATACTGTATTTTTTTTTTACAAACAGACTGAATATTATATTGATAAAATTAACTTTATTGGGGGAAGCGAGGGTATTTTTTCTATTCTTTTTTTTTTTAAGTAAGATATACATAAACATTTAAAGTGTTAATAATGTGTTCTTTTCTAAAAGTTTATAATATTGAATCGTTGCTCAGGTATTTTTAGAAGCTTTGTGTAAATATTTATATTATTTTTACCAGAAGCAGGTGTGTATTTTTAATACTTAAGATATAGAATTATCACGGCTGTGCAAGACCGTCTTACTACAGATAGCTTCTGATCGTGATATATCAAAGGTTGTCAATAATTATTGTTTTGCTACCGATTTTTATCAGTAAAGATCTCAGAAAACTATTAAATGTAGCTGGATAAATATGTGTAAAAAATATTTTTAATTTACATAATTTAACATTTTCAAATCATTGTAATTTTTTTTCTTTTTGATCATAAAGAGTTTTCAATTCATTTGTACTTTTGCTTTGTTCAAAGAGATGAGCACAATATAAGCGATTTTCGTCCCTTTTACCTATCCTATATCTAAAATATTTTACGTATCAATTATTTTTTCACGGTTTATACATATTCCGGAAGCATGCAGCGTATTCATGTTGAGATTATCCAACCAATTACAGCGATTGGTGCTTGAGATTTCTTACTAGATTGACCAATCAGAGAGTTCCGGTTGGATGTCCCCTCCTTTCCACAACACGTGCGCGATTGTCACAACAAAAAGCATGTATTAGGTCAAATCAGACATAATAACGTAATAAAAAAAATTTTTTTCTGTTTCTATCAGAAGTAAAAGGAATAAATTAGATAAGAATAAAGAATGAGCGTAAATTAAATATATTTATTCTTGCCACTCGAGTGGTAATTTCCGCTTACGTCGTAAATTGAAGCAGTCTGTTTTTTATAGTCTGTGCTCTCATCATTAGATGCACGATAACCACCCAATAAGAATTGCCCACAAATATAAAAAACAATATGGCTATTAGACTATAAGATCACAAAAAAGTATTGAGAGAAATACGTATTGATTTGAATATTGAATATTGAATATTGAATGCGTGTATTAACAGTGTTTGCTGTAGATAATTTCAAAATTATCTAGATAAAGATAAAAGTTTGTAAATTTATCTTAGATGAGATAAAGATGATTTTACTTTTACTTAATCTAGATGAAAGATGAGATAATTGTTGCGATAATCTAGATAATTATCTAGATATTTTTGTTTATTTTATAAATATTTGTAAAAAATGTGACGCAGATTATAAATGGGATATTAAAATCATAAACACATATTCTTTCTCTTTTCCTAAAGAATATTTAATATTATAAAGAAATAATAGCAAAAAGATATATAAATGATATGATAAATATTTATTTATTAATTTATATTTATAATATATAATATACTTATAATATATTAATAATAATAATATAAAAAATATATTTTAGATAGATTTTTAGAAATCCTTGTCTGGAAAACTTTTTTGCATAATGAAAACGTCATCTTAGATAATTTTTAGATAAGATGACATATATTTTCATCTAAGATAAAGATAAAGATACTTTGTATTTCTTCATCTAGTTAAAGATAAAGATGATCCATTTCTTTATCTAGATGATTATCTAGATAATTTTATCTAGATACCAGCAAACACTGTATATTAATTATATAAAAAGTTATGAAAATCGTTCAAGTTATAGACAAATATTAAATTTTACAAATTTTCAAAAGAGATTGACATTAATACGATGCTGCTTGTTAAAGAAATGAAATTAATTATTCATATATATAATGCTTTTTATAACTTATGTATAAAATTTTTATAACATTTTGTAATTTATATATATCTGTATTTTTTAAAAATCTAAATTTACATCTCGTAAAAATCTCGATAAAAATCACTTTTATATTAATAATTTAATTTCGTATTTGAATTTTATATGGCTATAAAAGTGGATTGGTCACTGCTGCCATGCAACCGTTTTTAGTTTTTTATAATGTTTTTTATAACTTATGTATAAAATTTTTATAACATTTTGTAATTTATATATATCTGTATTTTTTAAAAATCTAAATTTACATCTCATAAAAATCTCGATAAAAATCACTTTTATATTAATAATTAATTTTATATTTGAATTTTGTACGGCTATAAAAGTGGATCGGTCACTGCTGCCATGCAACCATTTTTAGTTTTTTTATAATGTTTTTTATAACTTATTATATGTATAAAGTTTTTATAATATTTTGTAATTTATATATATCTGTATTTTTAAAAATCTAAATTTACATCTCATAAAAATCTCGATAAAAATCATATTTATATTAATAATCAATTTTATATTTGAACTTTGTACGACTACAAAAGTGGATCGGTCACTGCTGCCATACAACCGTTTTTAGTTTTTTTATAATGTTTTTTATAACTTATTATATGTATAAAGTTTTTATAATATTTTTGTAATTTATATATATCTGTATTTTTAAAAATCTAAATTTACATCTCATAAAAATCTCGATAAAAATCATGTTTATATTAATAATCAATTTTATATTTGAATTTTGTACGGCTACAAAAGTGGATCGGTCACTGCTGCCATACAACCATTTTTAGTTTTTTATAACTTATTATATGTATAAAGTTTTTATAATATTTTGTAATTTATATATATCTGTATTTTTAAAAATCTAAATTTACATCTCATAAAAATCTCGATAAAAATCACTTTTATATTAATAATTTAATTTTATATTTGAATTTTGTACAACTACAAAAGTGGATCGGTCACTGCTGCCATACAACCATTTTTAGTTTTTTATAACTTATTATATGTATAAAGTTTTTATAATATTTTGTAATTTATATATATCTGTATTTTTAAAAATCTAAATTTACATCTCATAAAAATCTCGATAAAAATCACTTTTATATTAATAATCAATTTTATATTTGAATTTTGTACGGCTACAAAAGTGGATCGGTCACTGCTGCCATACAACCATTTTTAGTTTTTTATAACTTATTATATGTATAAAGTTTTTATAATATTTTGTAATTTATATATATCTGTATTTTTAAAAATCTAAATTTACATCTCATAAAAATCTCGATAAAAATCACTTTTATATTAATAATCAATTTTATATTTGAATTTTGTACGGCTACAAAAGTGGATCGGTCACTGCTGCCATACAACCATTTTTAGTTTTTTATAACTTATTATATGTATAAAGTTTTTATAATATTTTGTAATTTATATATATCTGTATTTTTAAAAATCTAAATTTACATCTCATAAAAATCTCGATAAAAATCACTTTTATATTAATAATCAATTTTATATTTGAATTTTGTACGGCTACAAAAGTGGATCGGTCACTGCTGCCATACAACCATTTTTATAACTTATTATATGTATAAAGTTTTTATAATATTTTGTAATTTATATATATCTGTATTTTTAAAAATCTAAATTTACATCTCATAAAAATCTCGATAAAAATCACTTTTATATTAATAATTTAATTTTATATTTGAATTTTGTACAACTACAAAAGTGGATCGGTCACTGCTGCCATACAACCATTTTTAGTTTTTTATAACTTATTATATGTATAAAGTTTTTATAATATTTTGTAATTTATATATATCTGTATTTTTAAAAATCTAAATTTACATCTCATAAAAATCTCGATAAAAATCACTTTTATATTAATAATCAATTTTATATTTGAATTTTGTACGGCTACAAAAGTGGATCGGTCACTGCTGCCATGCAACTATTTTTATAACTTATTATATGTATAAAGTTTTTATAATATTTTGTAATTTATATATATCTGTATTTTTAAAAATCTAAATTTACATCTCATAAAAATCTCGATAAAAATCACTTTTATATTAATAATTTAATTTTATATTTGAATTTTGTACAACTACAAAAGTGGATCGGTCACTGCTGCCATGCAACCATTTTTAGTTTTTTCATCTGGTGACTTTTCGCGACCTCCCTTGCAAGCGTGTCATCACTACCACCACGCAAAACTCTCGCATGCGCTCCATTCTAAAAAAAAAATTCAGCCATATTGGTGTGTTGTATCGCTGTTCTCAGTGATTTCGAAGCTCAGCTAAGGTATTTCTCCCGAAGATCCGGACGCCGTTTTACGTGGCCATCCGCGAGATCCGTCCGAGGCCCGAGATCGGCGGTCGTTCTTCTTTCCACTTTCTCGTCCCGATCGCGATTCACCGCGCGCGTCGATCTTCCTGGTGCTCGCACGATGAAAAAAAAGTTGGGTTAATGTTGCCACCTTGGATATCGTTCTCGCTCGTTCTCTGCGCCTGCGAAAAGCGTGTCGCGACGATGAGATCGCGTGTCGTTTTTCGCGACGCGCCTCCCTCGCGAGGAGACACATCGCAAGAGTCTCCGAGGATCTTCCGAAGCCGCGCATAATTGACGAGCCCCGCGCGCTGCTGTACCTTGTGTTGCTCTACGGAACTTTCTTTGCTCCTCGAAAGCTCATCTTCGCTCTCTCGTCTGTCTTTTTTTTTTTAATCGAAATTCGCGATCGCCGATCACGATATCCCGATATCGAGCAACAGGTAACGAGGTAGACTCTTGATTTATATACGCGAGATTGCTATCTCTCTCTTTATGTCGATCTGCATCGTGTATACACTGGGATGTGTAACAGATGACAAAGCCCCCCTTCGTGATGGATGGCAAATTTCTTTTACCCATCTTTCGAGCCTTCGAGGAAACTCGCGTTACGATTTTATTTGCCTCGTGTGTTCCGTTAGAATCGATCTACCTACAAATATTTACGTAAACTTGGCGATATCGAATATCATTCGATAAAAAAATTTAAAAAAAAAAAACATCTTGAAATGTTATGCAACAGAACTTGTCTTGTGTACTCTATATTTTTGTAAGATGCTTTTTGTAATGCTTAGCTTCGTAGAATAGTGTGTGTGTGTGTATTGCAATTAGGTATGCTTTATTACAAGTTATTGGTCTTATTTTGTGTTTTTTTCTTTTTTAGAAGATAGTACATCATGACGGATTCCATGAAATTTGGTCCAGAATGGTACGTAATTGCTAGTGAAAGTTAACTCGTCGTTTATATTTGTGTTTATATTAATGCGATGATATTTATGTCATATGTAGGTTGCGCACTGGTGGTAGTGGTGGAGGTGGTGGAGGAACCACAACATTGAGTACACCTCGGTATCAATTGGCAGAGCATAGATACGGTCGAGAGGAGATGCTGGCTCTGTTTGATCGCAATTATAAACCTCCAGAGCCTCTAACAACTTTTCCAGCATTGTATGTAGAGAAAACTCAACCTCCATTGGCTCTTGTACAGATGACAGAGGATGAAACGGTAATTAGACATACATATTGTACGTTAATATCACAATCTACTTTTAATCATGATGATTTATATTTTTATCGCAAGAGAAAATAGCCTAATTTTAATTACTAATTGATAATAATAGAAAGAGAAGATTTATTGATTTAATTGATAATAATAGAAAGAGAAGAAAGCTCAAATTATGTTATTTGATTTGTGTTATTATATATTTTTATTTCTCATTCCTTCTCTCCTTTTTAATCTTTATTGATATTAAGAACTATCTAAAAATATAACATTGGAGTTTTTTTTTACTTTAATTTTTCTTTCCATTACACAAACAACTTGCTTTTTTTTAAAAATAATTTTTATAAATTTTTCAATTTTTTTTCAATTTTTTTTTTCAATTTTCTCTTTTTTATTAAATTATCTTTTGAAGTTATTTATAAATGCATGTACACACACATTCTATATTTATATTTGAATACAAATGCAGTAAAATACAGAATTTTTTAATATATATTCTATTTTTATGTAAGGCTTGTTGTACTCAGAGCTATCTTCTTTTGTATTACTATCTTAAAAAATGAAAATAAGTTTATTTGAAAAAAAAATTGTCTCTTTTTGCTCTTTATAATATAACGTTCAAATATATGTGCATCTTTCAGCGTATGTGGAATGGGGGGATAACTAATATCGGTAGTCGTGGAAGAGGCAGCAGTGTGGATCGTGGACGTGGTAGAACTGGAAGAGGAGGCTTATATTCATCTCATTATTCACGCGGAGTTGGTTTCGGAGACGATTCTGGTGATGGGATACGAATTGAGGGCCAATCATTCCAGGTATGTGGTTCCTGGTTTCTGTTCTTTTTTCTAAAAAATTTCCTCTTTGATATATTTTTTTCTTGATTTAATTTGTTTTTTGTATCTATTCCTTTTTTCGAATATCATAAAATTTACAAAAATAGAGATAATACACTTGCTGATTAAAAAAGAATAATTAGAAAAAAAATTAACATAGGAACACATGATGGAGGAAGCTGAAAGATTTTATTTACAGGGAAGAAATAGGCCATTCGATAGATCTCAAAGCGAACGCGGTTGGCCGGAGAGAAATGGTGTTTCAGATCCAGGAGAATGGAACGGTTCCACTAGTCCGAGAAAAGAATTAAGTCGTGGAACTAGCGGTAGCTCCCTTATGGAAAGTAATTGGAGACGCCATCGCGGAGGGGGAGAAGACGATGACGGTTGGCGTAAGTGGGGTAAGTACAGACACATCGTTTTGTACATTTAAAAGGAGATATTATTATTATTATTATATGCACATACACATATATGTTTATATGTAATAAAACAAGATATTTATGTTAGGAAGAAGTAGTTGGCGCGAGGGTGGCAGTATAGATCGGGATAGGCTGGACAGAAATGATGGTGATGGGGAAGAAAGCAGAGGCGGTGGATCGGGAAGATGGGAACATCGGGGAAACCACAGACCTTCCCATGATTCAAGTCACCATCCACCACCTCGTACTGCTCGCGCTTGGGAATCAAATCATCATGATAATCACGACAATCTGCCAGAATGGTTAATATTAAATTTTATTATGGCTTTTCTCTTTTTTTTTATTTCTTATTTCATGTCTTAATCTTGATATTTCAGGGCGACGGAAAATCCGAGCGAAAGCGGCAGTTTTGACGCTTCAGGCGCGTTTCATGGTGGAATGTATTCAGACGACGATGAAGACGGTGTAGCGGGTGCTTCCCAACAAGGCAGAACTCGACGCGTCTCGGAAGGCAGTGCTTCTAATATAGTGAAATCTAATAACAAGACATTGACTTTCGGAACAGGTTCTGTCCAATCATTGAATCGCCATACAAATAATACAGTCGGTACTACATTAAGTAAGGAACGATCGAAACCGTTAGACTCAGTCGAGGATAAGGATAATTCTATAGGGAAAGAGAGGAAATGTAACTCGCCCTCCGCTAAACCTCCAATTACATCGACGACTGAAGACATTCCCGCGAAGATCTTAACGACACCTTCGGATCTTTTGCAGAAGAAGACTGTCATCGGATCTGCAAATGTGAATAAAGTCGAGACTAGTGAGAAACCTGATGAACCTCCGAGTGGAACTCACGATAAGGAAAACGTACAGCCACAAGAAGTTAAAAAAGAGTCCCAAATAACTGTTACCACAACTAATCGACAGATTCAAGCAATTTTGGAGCAATCGAAGCTGCATAATTCAGGAATTGTCAGCATCAGGCAGAGATCAGAGGACGATTATGATAGAATGAAAGAAGAGGCTGATGCATTGGTAGCCAAGTTAATGGCAGATGAAGAGAGTCACAAAGAGAAAACGATTGCTACCGGTGTCCCGTCCGCGATTGGCAGTAATCAACCTTCCGCAGTTTCCTCCACGAGTAATCAGGAAAAATGGTATTATCGTGACCCACAGGGTGAAGTTCAGGGACCGTTTTTAGCTAGTGAAATGGCCGAGTGGTGCAAGGCCGGTTATTTCACTACAGGCTTATTGGTGAGAAGAACCTGTGACGAAAGGTACGCTACACTCGGTGATCTGATTAAAATGTACGGAAGAGTACCCTTCACGCCTGGTCTGCCAATACCTCCTTTGAAGGTACACTATCATATTTATTTTACATTATTTTATGCATTCTTTTTAAATTTTTATATATTATTACCAAGTTATTTTATTAATCGAGGATTTGGATGTGTGTATAGTGTAAAATAGCTTTGAATTGAATAATTTAAAAGGAAGCAGGATAAAAGGAAAATGAATTTTATTTGTAATCATCTACAATATTCAGTTTGCGATGAAAAGCAATATAAAGATTTCTAAAATAAAAAATTACATATTTCTATCTTGCATTCAATTCCTCTCGCAATTGAATATATTTAATAATATCAAATAAATTTTTATTCATAGCTGTCGGAACAAATAATTCCGCCTGTTCCTACCACTATACCAGCTGGACTAGCCGCTAGTGCTATACCGAAGACCGGAATAGAGGATCCGATACTGTTGATGACATATCAGCAAATGCAGATGATGCACAATCAGCAAATGCTGCTTAGGCAGATGAGAACATCGGCGATAGCGAAGTTGTCTCAATCGGAACACTGGACAACGTTGAGTCCAGTAGAACAGAACCAATTGATTCTACAATATGTCATACAGGACGGAATGCAAGAGATTCCGGAGGTTCCGATAGCAACAAACCCATTTGTACCCCACCTTGCGTCTCAGACGGCTAATCCTGTCATGCAACTTTTCACTCAGATGCAGCAGGTAATGCATCAGTAAGCTAATGTTAGTTTTAAATTGATATTAAGCGAAGTACTATGAACGTATATTCTTCACACAGGCAAAAACGCAGCCCGAGACGCACCTACCGACAAATCCGCATGCAACCGCATCGTCTCATCCGGCTACAGTAGATCCACTACAACAGTTGATCCAACAGATGGGTAATATACAGAATTTGCCTACCATACAACAACCAAATATCGCTCCGACTCCCGCGCCGACGCAAGAAGACAATCCAATTAAATCTCTGCTACGTCAACTTAATGTCAACACAAATGGCCATCCGCAAGCACCTCATATGGATACTGTCTGGCCGCAACCTCCGCCGCAAATAGCTCCCCAGTTTAATGCGCAGAATTGGTTAGCGCAGGTGCGTTGCGTCGTGTAATGTTCAAATTTTTACAGAGATGTAAAAATTATGTTTTGAAAAATCGATTCAATATCGTTTATTCATCAGCATATTATATTATTTTCCAGGTTGGGCCCATCCCCGCTATGCCACCTGGACAATTGCCCGGTTCTCTGTGGGATTTACATGCTAAAGATATGAAAACTGAACAGCAAATACTGGTAATTTAATTTTGTTCGATTTTCAATGTTATAAAAAAATCTAATGTATTATTTTCTCTTTTTAGGAAGAACAGAATTTAAAGTTACAAGAGGATAGGAAAAAAGAAGAGTTAAAGAAGCAAGAAGAATTGCAACGTCAAGCGGAGGAAGAGAATGCAAAGAGAAAGCAAAAGGAGGAGGAACAGGCTAGACAAGTGGAAGAAGCGAAGCGTAAAGACGAAGAGAGAAAGAAAAAGGAAGAAGAAAAGAAACGAAAAGAGGAAGAAAAACGTAAACAAGAAGAGGAGCAGAAAAAGAGGGAGGAAAAAAAACGTAAAGAAGAGGAGAAAAGGCGCGAGGAGAAGAGAAAACAAGAAGAAGAGAATTTGAAGAGAAAACAGGAAGAGGAAAAAAGAAAGCGGGAAGAACTTAAAAAACAAGAAGAGAAATTGAAGAAGGAAGAAGAGAAGAGAAAAAAATTGATGGAGGAAGAGCAAAAGAAGGAAGAAGAGAGACTTAGGTATGGAATCGATGTGGAATTTATACAAAGTTTAAACGAAATGAATTGAATATTTGAATGAAACTTTTATCTGTAAACTTTACAGAAAAGAAGTGGAAGTGCGACGACAGGTAGAAGCGGAAGAACAGGCGCGTCGCACGGAACAACGGCGAAGGGAAGCTGAAGCACTACGTAAACTTCAGGAACGAAATAAAGCTCCATGGGCTCAGACTCCACGCGCGATGGCTCCTGCCGCTCATACAGCTTCACTCGCTGAGATTCAAAGATTCGAGAGAGAGAAGAAAGCGGTAAATACATTTTACGTTTGTTACATTTTATGCATATCTGCTAATATCATTATTATCTTACAGGAAGAGCAACGGCTTCAACAAATGATGCAGCAACAATTAGCGCAGCAAAAGGCGATAGAAGCGGCACAAGAAGCATCGACAACCGATTCGTCGAAGCGGTTACATTTTAAATGGGCGGAAAAGGCTACCGCTTCCAATAAACCGCTCCAAGTGAAAAGTCTCGCGCAAATCCAGCAGGAGGAACAAGAACGCATCGCTAAGGTAAAGGTACTTATTGTTTCCTGAGTATACTAGGTATAAAATATTGTTTCTGTAAAAGAGATCGTGCGATAAGAAATCGAAATATTCTTTCCCTAGCAACAGGAAAGAGAACGGCAGGAGAAAGCCGGTCAAAAGGAATCGGCAAGTATGCTGCAGAATGCCGGAATATGGGGTACGGCATCACAATGCTTGAATTGGGCCAATTCGAGTACATCGAATAGCCAAGCATGGTCCATTAATGCTGGCAATAGTGGTTTCTGGGATGATCCCACGCCCGTCAAGTCGTCTGCGACTGTAAAGCAACCGGCTACCAAACAAACTGCGACCACGAAATCCAGCACTTCTAACCAGCAACAGCAGCAGCAGCAACAACCTCAACAGAATAGTAACAATAAGGCATCCAAGAGCAAAAACAAGAGGGAGGAAGAACTGGTGAAGAAACTATTTGAACAGAACACTGCCAAGCCCGATGATTTTACGCAATGGTGTAATAAAACGTTGAGCGGTATACAAGCGTCTGTGGACAGTAAGTATAACGCATCGAGTTTTCACATCATTCACATCGATTTTCTATTACACCACGTGCATTCGCAGTCCCTACATTCGTTGGATTCCTGCGGGACATAGAGTCAGCTTACGAGGTGAAAGAGTACGTTCGCGTTTACCTTGGCGATACCAAACAGAGCACAGAATTTGCCAAGCAATTCTTAGAGAAGCGAAGTAAATGGCGATCCGCGCAGCGTCCTCAAGCACAAGCGGACGATCTATGCAAGCCAGCGCCAGCCGTTAATCCGAATGCATCTGCAGAATTTCAAGAAGTGAAGGTAACCGAAGTGAATCATTCTTGTTAACGGTCCCATTTTCATTCGATTCATGTCATTAAATATATTAAAATATTATTACATCATTTCATTTAAATAGAGTAAATATTTTTCTAATAGGTTACTACCTCTTTTCACATTATTTATATGATAAGACAAAGTTAAGTAATATCTCAAATATAAAGGTAGAATCATACTATGTAAATCGTGCCTCGAATTGTGCAAAATACATTATATATATTCCTTTTTTCAGGGAAAATCCAAGAAACCAAAGAAAGGAAAGATGTTCAAGGTGGACAACAGGATTCTTGGCTTTAGCGTAACCGCGGCCCCCGATCGTATTAACGTAGGTGATCGCGATTATGGTGAAGGAGTCTGAGCTGTTTCGCCAATTTACCTCACGGAAATGATGCGACGCTCTCGATTTACACATTGCAAATGGTTCGTTATTTATTTATTGTATATGCCAAACGGGTGCTGCTGAGAAGAATCACCCACCACGGGTAATCTCTTGAAGCATACAAATACTTTACGATCCAAGGAAGAATTCGATCGTTCTTCAATCGTCGATGACAGGACCGTGGCTGAGCGTGGCGTTATTTTCTTATTACATTAAATGGAAAAAACTCCATTGTACATATTATACTCAAAGATGAATATTTCAGAAAGAAAGAGGACGGACTTACTTTTTCCTATGTATGTACGCGCGACAATTAAAGTTGGAAACTTTTATAACATTTCATCATCATCACCATCATCATTTAAATCCCTAAGCCAAGACGATAAAAGAAAAAGGGAGAGAAAAAGATTTACAGAGATAAAAAACGAGCTCTGGCAGTCAATAGCAATATGTGTATGTAAAGGTGTTCGACGAAAAAAGAATATATATATATACATACACACACACATGTATTAGAAACGTGCTCATGTTGTGAGATCGCGAAAAACACTGTCTCAAGTACTGAATATATATGCGGTGCGTCAGTATTTGCCCTCGCTGAATCCTATGGATTTTCCGCTTTGTCGCAGATATATTCATCGAGAAAAGAAAAGATTCGCGCACTTTGTATTATTTATACAACAGATTTTATGAATGATTTAATCCATGCATTTCGAGCACGGAAAAATCTCTTCCTTTACTTTTTTTAATATTTTTCCGCCGTCATAATATACTGCAATCATAATAACGATAATCTAAGCAGAATTTCATGTACACACAACAGTAGTTGCATACGCAAATATTAATAATAGAACGGGGAGACACGCGTTACTCTTTGCAACAACGAATGAGCAGTGAAAAAGAGAGAAACAGAGAGATTCAAGATACTCTTTCCTGACAGTAGGAGTATAATTATGAAATAAAACTAGCAATTCAGCATAGCACTCTTGATTAGAAACTTTTGGTTCTGCAGTAGAAATGAAGCAATAGCGATTTAAAAGCGATATTTGCATTATTAATTCCACACAATCTCGACAGCGTAGATAAAATCGTGACATCAGCTGATAACCGCATGTGTGGATCTCACTCGTCGTAGTCTTCTTGTAGTCGATCTAATAAGGAAAAAACTTTAAAAGACTCGAAAAACTTACACGGGGAGACTTAAATGACATAATACGTGATCAGAGAGGCGGAGTACTTTTTTGTAAAGTTTTATTTTATAACTCTCTTGTAAGTGTCGTAGTTAAAGATCCGTAAAGGGGAACCTTTTTAGCACTTTTTAAAGACATTCGTTTCATTATATCTTAAGTGGACTAATACGCATCAAGAGATGCGATATTGAATAAGCGTGTAATGTTGTGACACAGATCTGACCACTCGTAATATTATGATGCTTGTTAACGAAGGTTCATTGATTTTCTCTTATCTAAGAGCATCCAGCTCTTAGAGAGAGAAAATCATAGATCCTTACACGTGAAAGATTTATGTATAAATAGATTAATGTACAGAGTATACGCGCGGCGATTAAACAGACGAAAGCGATAATTAAAAAATTATTAACACTGTATCGATTCTATAATTGTATTTAACATACAACTAATTGAAATAAATATTTTTAACTTTAATTTCTTATCGTTTTGTATAAATTCTAATTATACATAATTTTAATTCTGTTATAAATCGCGGACTTGATAAAATACTCCATAATAGAACAACAACGCGTATCAAATTTTTATTTAAAAGTACGAATGTTAACTTTTTTTCTCATATAAGTCGATATAATATATATTTCGTACACTTGTATACTCTGTATGCGCAGATGATAACTTGATAGTCGAACGAAAGTATGGCAGATTTTTGATCGCAGCGTTCAAAAAAAAAAGAGAGAGAAAAAAATGAAATTATTTATCGCTTCTTATAAAAAAAAGAGGAAAAAAATACTCGCGAAAAATATCGATTATATTAACGCGCGGTTGGTGAATTACATGAATACGAATTAACCTTTCTACTCCACACATATTGCTACAAATAACTGCTTAAAGATTAGCGCGAATTGTTTTAAAACGTAAGCACGAACTATCCGTAATACACACACGACGATATTTTGTAATGCTAATGACGCAATAAATATCTTTCTTAAGCATATGTAACTATATGTGTATGCGGGGTACGAGCGGCGTTGGATATCGTTACAAATTGTTATACGTGTTACGCATTGATTCATACGAGATGTCACATGTATCATAATAAAAAAAAAAAAAAAAAAAGAAATCCACACATTTAACGGATAAAGTATTATTTTCATAAACAAACTAACGTCGGATGTTGAACATCATGCGCTATTATATTTGTTTTGGAATGATACACAGAGATTACAAAAAGCAGCAGGAAATATAATAAATAAAATTGTTATAAACAGTCCTGTCAGTTGTAATAATTTTACATACAAGTCAATCACGACATTTGTACTTTCTCCTTGTTTTCTGCATGTCATTATTTTGCACATAACATTTTTTTTTATATAGATATATAGTTGTATTTCTTTAAAAAATTTATCGATAAATGCAACAGACGATGATTATTTTTCTTAACGATAACTTTTGCGGAGAATGTGAAATTTTTTTCTGGAATGTTTTCAAAGTATATAGACTATATAAAATACTTGAACACATTGAGAAGTTTACATTTCACGCTTCTATGGCGGTTAATCGGGTTTTCCTTTCCCGTTGGATGGCATAACGTGAATATCGTTGTAGTCCCGCGCAATATCGATGTACTGAAAATTTTATTTACAACTATAAATATAAAGAGGAATCTCTTCATTTGATACATTGATATAATACATATACAAGAACAGACGATATAAAGACCAAAAACTAAACATAAGCCAACAATAATGCGAAAAATGTATATAAGCAGTGTTTGCTGGTATCTAGATAATTATCTAGATAAAGAAATAGATCATCTTTATCTTTAACTAGATAAAAAAAATGCAAAGTATCTTTATCTTAGATAAAAAATATATGTCATCTTAAAAATTGTCTAAGATGGCATTTTCATTGTGCAAAAAAGTTTTCTAGGCAAGCTTTTAAAAATCTATCTAAAATATATTTCTTATATTATTATTATTAATATATTATAAATATATTATTATTATATTATTAATATATTATAAATATATTATTATTATATTATTAATATATTATAAATATATTATAAATATAAATTAATAAATAAATATTTATCATATCATTTATCATTTATATATCTTTTTGTTATTATTTAAATATTCTTTAGGAAAAGAGAAAGAATGTGTTTATGATTTTAATATCCCATTTATAATCTGCGTCACATTTTTTACAAATATTTATAGTCTTATAAAATAAACAAAAATATCTAGATAATTATCTAGATTAATCGCAATAATCATCTCATCTTTCATCTAGATTAAGTAAAAGCAAAATCATTTTTATCTCATCTAAGATAAATTTACGAATTTTTATCTTTATCTTTATCTAGATAATTTTGAAATTATCTACAGCAAACACTGTATATAAGTTAACAAAATACGCATACATTGTGTATGTTATACATGTAATTTCAAATATTTTACCTTTCTAGGAACGAAAAATTCCAAGACTTGTAATATTATATAGCACAGGGACACCACAAGTAAATAGGCCAATACACCACTTTGCAATTGACTCGCCAATTGTTGTCCTAGATTTCTTTTCGCTTCACGCTTCACCAAATTATATACTATCTCAGTACGTTTCGTGATATTGAACCAGTTGTAATATAAGCCTATTCTCCTGTGCATCTCGAAGGGACATTGGATGTCACCTCTTTTGTAATCAGCTATAGCCATCTCCAATCCTTCGATTAACGCTGGTACAGTGGGTTCGACGAGATAAATCAGATCCGGTGGCAAAACTTCCGGAATCCCTCCGACTTTCGTCGATACTACTTGCAAACTGCAAAACAATATTAATCATATTATTCGTCGCTCGCGATAAAATTCTGTTGGCATAAAGAAGAGTGGAATGAGAAAATTATTGGAAAAACTCAGAGTTAAATAGAATAATAAATAAGATTGTTTCATAAACTAAATGTAAGAAGAAAAGAAGAAAGGAATGTTTACCCACAAGAAGCTGCTTCTACAATAGCCATGCAATAAGCCTCTGTCAAACTCGTGTTAAGAAAGATGTGACCCTTGTTTAAAACGTGTTTGACTTGAGAATGCTCCAGACTGCCCAGCAAAGTGACTCGATGCTGTAGCAGATTTCTCTCCCTTACTTCCTCTATCAACCACCTTTTCGGTCCATCCCCGCCGATTAGAAATTGTACATTTTTGTGACGTAAACAAATCTCGGGTATTACATGGGCTAGAAGGTCGACGCCCTTCCTATACACTAATCGCGATACTATTACTATGGTAACTGGAAATTGACAGTTACATAATAATTAGAGAATAATACGTTTCTAATGTAATGTGTGTAAAACAGAATCTCGAGTTATCGAGCTTACTAAAATCGTTGCTCCGTTTACTGATGTCAGGCGTAAACAGCGCGGTGTCAACGGCATTTGGAATAACGGATACTCTCTCCTTTTTCACTTTGGCTCGTAATACTGTATTCTCTTTTCCGATATGAGACACACATATGCAATGATCACAATCGACTAGCGATATTTCGAGAAATTTGTTTGTCAGAATAGCTGACGCGTCCGCAAAACCGAAAAGCGAATGATCTGTGAAAACTGTCTGCAAATATAGCGTTAGTAGCCATCTTTGGAAGCTCGCTACTTCACTACTAGTCACCAAAACTTACTTTTAATCCCATTAATCTACCGATCAACATTCCCTCGTGTGCTAAAGCAGAGAACGCAGAATGTCCATGTATAATCTGTATCTCTTCTCTTAGAAAAATGTACCTAATAAGTGGGAGAGAGCATATCATCGTCGGAAGAACGCACTGATTGTAGAAAACCTTGACTGGAATGTAATATACCTTAAATAAAACGAACGTGAAAGTTACAATAGATGAAAACGATTAATGGAACAAGAAAAATAGAAGGCTTACTTTCAATCCATTTGTCATGTATCGCACGCCCACTCTTTTTCCGTAAGAGTGCGTGAGTATTACTACTTTGTGTCCGTGTTCCAAGAGACATTGGGACAAATTGAAGATGTGCTCCTCGACGCCGCCCATGTTCGGGTAAAAGAAATCCGAGACCATACTGAAAAAAATTAATACACATTAAATTAATATACATTAGTTGTCACAAATTTAACATGTATTTTTACAAATAACGCAGAACCAATAAAATTATAGCGTGTGTCTTATTATTGTCTTATTATTTATGAATCGTAAAGAGATATCACATATCTCCAATTACCATATCTTGTGTCTTACACTACTCATCTTCACGCCCAAACATGATTCATACTGATTTAATTTGGCGATTGGAAATTCGCGATGATGCAAACTCCCGTTTGACAGCTCTCTCTCCATCTCATTATTACCTAATTATAGTCGATTTATTTGCGCGTCTCGCGTTAATCGTACTACACATTTCTAATTTAATTTAATTCTCATCAGATTCGCTAATAATGATAACGGAGGCATTTCTCGGCTTTCTTAACGAGAAGCATTCTAACCCCTGACACAAGAGATACTCGAATTTAATTCGCGCGAGATCCGATGCGTCGAAATACGACGAAAGAATCCAATTGTTTTTTCCTTCAGAGCATTTTTATGAAAAATCAGGATCGTCCTCAATATTATATATTTTTACTATGAATTCATCGGATGTGTGCGTGTACAGGAATGACGATGACAATGCAATTGTAAAATCGAGATTATTTAATTAATTGCCACACGTGTCTTTGCATGACTTTTCCTATCGATGTTTTTTTAAAGCGCGTTCCGTTCGTCGCTTTTGAAATATTCGAAGCGATAGATTGCTCAATCGGAGCAAAGAGATCCTTATTCTCCTTCGTCCTGATTGGACGATCCAACGATTCGAACTTTCACGACAAACGGACCTTTAAAATTAAGAATATTTTTAATGCGTAAAAAAAAAAATGTTCTTGAGCCTTTTACTGCTAGTGATTTGAAAATCATTAAAAAAAATCGAGATTTATATATTAGATGACTGTAGCATTATTTTAAATTGAGAGAGATATGTCATTTTCTTCATTAAATTAAATCGACAATTAAAAATTAAAATTTTCGCGCTTATTTGTTGCCGCCATCATTGGCCGCGGATTCAAGTAGCTAAGTAGCAATCGAATATGATTGGTTTCTACTTTCTGATCCGACCAATCAGCGTCGAGTTATATCAAAAAATCTAGGAATGTTGCCCAACTGTTGAGCAGTGTTGTTAGACGCGCCAGGTTTTTTTGCGCATGCGCATTGAATATAATATCACTGAAGTAGTTAATCGCGATGTATTTTATAATATTATTACTATTATATTTCTATAATAATAAAATAAAATTATAATAATAAAATAATATAATAATAAAATAATAATATAATAATATAATAATAATAAATATAATATTAATAAATATAATAATATAATAATAAAATAATAATAATAAAATAATATAAATATAATAATAATAAAATACATTGCGTATATTATAAAATACCATTGGCCGCATTCAGCAGACTTTACCGTAGGGATGGACGATGTATGAAAAAAAATCGATGCTAAATTAATCAATTTTTGAATATATCGATGTTGATTAATCGATTATTAACAAAAAGTATCGATGAATCGACTATTTTTCAAAAAGAATGTTTTTTAAGGAGGAATTACACGAATCATCCATGTCAAAAGTTAATACACTTTAATTCATAAATCTGACATTGCGCAAAGCATTTTTAGCTTTCTTCAATAAAATTACTATTTAATTTGTAAGTGGAAGCAAAGATTTGGTTTGTAAAATTACAATTTGCATTTTTATGAATTTCTTTGTACAACCACTATAAAAAAGTTTGGTAAGTTTAATATAAGATGATATTAACAATTTTGAGATTATATCCTACAGATTAAATCTTTACTTTAACTTATATACAAATTAATTATTAATTTTATATCTTAAAAGCCTAAAAATATTTAGTTCAATGTCAAATTTATGAATCTTGAAATGCGTTATTTTGACAGAAGATTTAAGAAATTGACCAATTATACAATCAAGCATTAAGACTTGATTGTGATTGGTCAATTTCTTTCTTAAGTCTTACGCCTCAAGTCTCCTTAAAAATCTCATTGTAGACGACGCTTTATTACAATAAGATGTTATGATAAGAAAAAAAAATAAAACTTCGATATCTGACATAAAGAATCGAACATCGATACATCGTATAGGGAAAGCATCGAACCGATTAATCGATTATTAGAAAAAAAACTATCGACCATTGCGATTAATCGATAAACATCGCCCATCCCTACTCTACCGCTAAGTAGCAATCGAATATGATTGGTCTCTACTTTCAGGTCCGATCAATCAGCGTCGAGTTACATCGGAAAATCTAGTAACGTTGCCCAACTGTTGAAGCCTGGAGCACATAAAGGTCATTCTACAATAGAGTCGTAAAATCGTAAGTCGTAAGAAATTGACCAATCACAGTTGATTATTCTCCTGAACTTCAACTGTGATTGGTCAATTTCTTACGACTTACGACTTTACGACTCTATTGTAGAATGACCTTAAAAATACTTAGACAGTAAACTTAAGACTTAAACGAATCGACCAATCACAGTCGAGCAATAAGGCAGTAGCTGCCTTATTGCTCGACTGTGATTGGTCGATTCGTTTAAGTCTTAAGTTTACTGTCTAAATTTTTTTATGTGCTCCAGGCTTGAGTCCGCTGAATGCGGCCATTGTTTGCGTATGCGCAAAGAAAGCGTCTTCAAGAATGTGACAGAAAGACATGATAGACGCGTGGATTTGTGTTTATGAAATTGAATTAAATTGATGCTTTAATAATATGCCGATTCTGGATAAAAGAAAGGGAGATGATATCTTGGCATTGGTCCCTGCTTCGAAAAGAACCAAGAATGAAATCGTTTTCAGCAGCAGAGAAAAGGCGGTTGTGCAAAGCGTAAGTCGTAATCTTGCATTTATTTTGCGTATTATTTTCAACAACGTTTTAGCATTAATCCAAGAAAGCAGAATATTGTGTTATAATTTTCTTTCTAAAATACGTAAAATTTATATGATAAAATTTTCCAGGGTCCACCGCGAACATCCTCCTTAATGTCGATGATAATGTTGCTCGAGGGACACCAAGGAGACATCTTTTCTCTGGAATTTCATCCGGAAGGACAGTATCTGGCATCCACGGGATTCGATCGACAAATCTGTACGTTTTCATCCAGTCGAACCGCTCGTTAACTCTATAAATTCCGTTTGCTTTGTTTAACAAAATGATTGTTCATTTGCACAGTCATCTGGAATGTTTACGGAGAATGCGAGAATATTGGCATCATGACCGGACACAGTGGTGCCGTGATGGAATTACACTTCAGTCCAGATGGCAATCACTTGTACACAGCTAGCACAGACATGACACTGGGTTTGTGGGACATAGTAGCCGGAACGCGGATCAAAAAGTTGAAGGGCCATACTTCGTTTGTAAATTCTGTGTCAGGTGCGCGAAGAGGACCCACGCTACTCTGCTCGGGCAGCGATGATAGCACGATACGTATTTGGGATCCCAGGAAGCGGGGTCAGTGCCACACATTAAACAATACATATCAGGTATCATATTTAGAGCTTAATAATTATATTATAGTGAGTATAGATAACATATAATTATAATATGTATAAACAAAACTTTGTCAATACAATTATAGGTAACTGCGGTAACGTTCAACGATACAGCGGAGCAAGTAATCAGCGGCGGTATCGATAATGATGTAAAGGTATGGGATCTTCGAAAAAATGCGGTGCTTTACAAATTGAAAGGACACACTGATACTATTACTGGATTGAGTCTCAGTCCTGACGGATCGTATATACTTTCCAACGCTATGGATAACACGCTGAAGATATGGGACGTACGACCGTTTGCACCTTATGAACGCTGCGTAAAAATACTGTCCGGACATCAGCATAATTTTGAAAAAGTACGTTTTTTTTTTAAATATAATAAAAGAAAAAACCATTCATGCCATAAATGTCAATAAATCGATCGAAATTATCACATTTTTAGAATCTTCTGAGATGTGCTTGGTCACCGGATGGCAGCAAAGTCTCGGCTGGCTCCTCGGATCGATTTCATTATATTTGGGATACCACAAGTCGTAGAATATTATACAAATTGCCGGGACACAACGGATCTGTGAATGATATTGATTTCCATCCAAAAGAACCTATAGGTATGAGATAATTTGTAATAAGTTTTATTTTTATACAAGGAAAAATTTTCGTACGAAAATGTGTAAAATATATAGAGGACGTCCGGAAAATTGCCCGCTTACTTCGAGATTTAAATTTGAATTTTTAAATTAAAAAATTTAAATTTTAAATTTAAATTTGAATTTTTAAATTTAAATTTTTTAATTTAAATTAAAATTTTTAAATTTAAAAATTCAAATTTAAATTCAAATTTAAATTTAAAAATTCATATTTAAATTTAAAAATTTAAATTTAAAATTTAAATTTTTTAATTTAAAAATTCAAATTTAAATTTAAAATTTAAATATAAAAAAAATTTTTTAAAGAGGGATGCCAAGCGGAGTATAAATTACGATTTTTTAAACATAAAAGTGGCTATAACTCTGAAACGACTTATTTCCGAAACCTATATTTATATAACTCTAAAATTTTTCCTTCTGTTTGGATTCCGAATCACTTCTTGAAGTACTGCGAGCGATTTTCCGGATATACCCTGTGTATTTTAATCAATTTGCATAAACATATAATATGACAATTGTATTTCTTTCAGTGTGCTCGGGATCTAGCGACAAGCAAATATATATGGGCGAGATTGAAACTTAACTTAATAATACTAGAATTATTGGTTACTAAATTGCAATCCTTTCCTCGCTTATAGATTTTTTTTTTTTAGTACACATCCTATTTTATCTGAAATGAAGAATTTGTTTTAATAAATATAAGTGTATAAACGGATATGTACTGTATATGCGATATGTACCTGAATATGCGATTTACACCTGAAGCAATGATGTCATACGAATGTTTTCGCGCATGTGCAGTAACATAAAGGTATTTAATAAGTACTTGTCCGATAATGGTATAAAACCAATCATCAGTTTGGAAAAGAATGGAAAGTGTAAATCATCGATTGATAATACAATTCATAGAGAACTGTAGTAAAGTTCACTAATTTTTTACAGCCAATTAATTATATAGATATATAGATTTCAACATTTATAAGCAGTGTTTGCTGGTTTTTTATCTAGATGATTATCTAGATAAAATTATGTAGATAATCATCTACATAAAATCTAGATAAAAATCTAAAATATCTTAAAGATATTTTGTAATTTCTTCATTTAATTAAAGATGATCCATTTTTTTATCTAGATGATTATCTAGATAATTTTATCTACATAATCATCAATTATAATTTTTGCATTCGTGCTAAAAACATTACCTTTTCTGCACTTAGTGTCATCTTATAACAAATGTTGATCCATATAATCTTATCTTATAAACAGTGTTTGCTGGTTTTTTATCTAGATGATTATCTAGATAATTTTATCTGGATAATTTTAGCTGACTTTAGATAATTTTATCTAGATAATCATCTAGATAAAAAAACCCCAAACACTGTTTATCCATATAATCTTGTCTTATAAATAGTGTTTGCTGATTTTTTATCTAGATGATTATCTAGATAAAATTATGTAGATAATCATCTACATAAAATCTAGATAAAAATCTAAAATATCTTAGATAAAGATATTTTGTAATTTCTTCATTTAATTAAAGATGATCCATTTTTTTATCTAGATGATTATCTAGATAATTTTATCTAGATAATCATCAATTATAATTTTTGCATTCGTGCTAAAAAACATTATCTTTTCTGCACTTAGTGTCATCTTATAACAAATGTTGATCCATATAATCTTGTCTTATAAACAGTGTTTGCTAGTTTTTTATCTAGATAAAATTATCTAGATAATCGTCTAGATAAAAAACCAGCAAACACTGTTTGATGTCTAGATAAAATTATCTAGATAAAATTATCTAGATAATCGTCTAGATAAAAAACCAGCAAACACTGTTTATCCATATAATCTTGTCTTAAAACAGTTTGCTGGTTTTATCTAGATGATTATCTAGATAAAATTACAGATAATCATCTAGATAAAAAACCAGCAAACACTGATTATCTAGATAATTTTATCTAGATAATCATCTAGATAAAAAACCAGCAAACACTGTTTATCCATACAATTTTGTCTTATAAACAGTATTTATCCATATAATCTTGTCTTATAAACAGTGTTTGCTGGTTTTTTATCTAGATGATTATCTAGATAATTTTATCTAGATAATCATCTAGATAAAAAACCAGCAAACACTGTTTATCCATATAATCTTGTCTTATAAACAGTGTTTGCTGGTTTTTTATCTAGATAATCATCTAGATAAAAAAACCAGCAAACATCGTTTATAAGACAAGATTATATAGATCAACATTTGTTATAAGATGACACTAAGTGCGGAAAAGATAATGTTTTTTAGCACGAATGCAAAAATGATAATTAACGCTTATTATATGGTAAGTAAAATTTAAGCATTCTCTTTTCATCTCTATTAATAAAAAAAAAACGAAGAAGAGGAAAGATCGCATGCATATATATGTTTGAAAAGCCTCGTAAAAGTCGCGCTAGCACGAAAAACTGGGCGACATCTCTGATCCCGCGAGACACGCGCGCTTGCGCTCGGTAGGCAAAGACGTATCAGAAAATTGCACATACGTGATATGCATGCAGCGCGATTGTGTTGGTGATTAATCAAAGGCCATTCGCGAAAATGGCCGATGGACGCGAGTCACAGTTGTTTTCCTCCAAGAGCCTGTACGAATTGTGCGTGTCCGCGGTAGCGGACAGGTTTCGCAGCTACAAGCCGCATCTCGCCGATCTGCCGAAAAACGTGCGATTCGATCTCTACTATCAGGTAAACGTCAAGCTGTCAGCGACAGCACCGACCCACCAGCACGTCCAGTATGTATATACAACATCGTCATCGCGCGCGGTTTGTTTTTGCGCGCTCCTCGCCTTCCTCGAGGAAGCGATTGCCTGTCTCCGAAAAAATATCCGCGTCGCGTGTGTGTTCGTCTGCGGTCGATCGCTTGGCGTTCGCGTGACGAGTTCGACCTCGAGCTCTCAGCTGTTGAGTTCGATTTGACGTTTGAACGACGCGTTTGCCTTCAGAAAGACGCGTCCTCTCCGAAAACCGAGAAATGCCATTTGACTGATCGATTCGTTCTCTCCCTCGTTATCTCTGACGGCTTCGATTTTGTGTTTCAGTTGTACAGAGAGAGGAGATTATGCATATTGGGGGCGGAATTGAGCGATCTGGAGACTTTCTCCAAGATGCTCAAGGTCACCAATCGCCGAATACATCTTCTGCAAATCTTTCAGGTGATTTTGATCGTATCAGAGTGACTGACTTTTCAGAATAATTGCTATCTGTCATGTTTTTTTTTTAATTTTTTCAAAGCTGTGTTTTCTCATGTGCTTATGTTTTTTTCCGATTAAAGGCTCCGATGTATCATGGAATAAGGGTAGGAAAAAATTTGGCCGTCAGTTACAACATGCACTGTTTTCAAGTAAGGGAGAATCCTACTGCGCAGGATAAGACTATAAATCTAGGTTTGAGATTGGGTGGATTTCTCAGCGATGCTGGCTGGTATTCAGAAAGTGAAGAAGTACTGTCGGCGTGCAAGGAATTGTGTATTGCCAATAATCAAACTCCTGAGGATTGGTGTAGAACATTAGATTGTTGTCACAAGTAAGAGAGAATTAATCTGTTGCATATGATATATATACAGGATGTCCCGCAACTACCGCTCCATATTTTAAAGGTAGATTCTCTGGCCAATTTAAAAACGATTTTTCCTCAGCGAAAATGTCGAGGCACTAATAGTTTTCGAGTTATAAATGATTGAAAATAAAGGGTTTTTTGCAAACTAAGCCTATGGAAATAAAATATTAATAAAGTCACATTCTTTAGTTAATTTTAGGTAGAGTTTACTTTAATAGAATTTTAATTTAAGGCTTAGTTAGAAAGATACATCATGACAAAAATTGGGAATATGCAAAAAATAATGATCTTCTTCAACATTTTCGCTGAGGAAAAATCGTTTTTAAATTGGCTAGAGAATCTACCTAAAATATGGAGTGGTAGTTGCGGAACATCTTGTATATATGTTATAATTCTGTTGCACATGATATATATATATATTACACACATTATATTGTTAGTATATTACATAATGTGTATAATAATATAAATTTATATTTAGAATATATTTGAAATAAATTTTGATAATTATATAACAATTATCTTTGATTTTTTATCTAGATTGTTACATGCACAAGCAGCATATTGTGCTTTTGATGGAGCTGCGGAAACTCATCAACTTGCCATAGAAATGATAGAACAATTAAAAAATGCGCAGTACAATAACAGTAATCATGCTGCGCTCTTTGCAGAATTCAGTGTATTATTCTTCATACGCAGTGAATATGATCAAGCTTATAGGTACATTCTTAATTCAGTATTTCGTTATTGCCCAACTTTTTCCTTTTTGATACATTTTATTGACAACTATTATTTTTTTTTAGGTGGAGCATAGAAGCGTTAAAGCACTTAAAACCATCGCTCCCTGCACGAGTCATCATCGATGTTTTAAGACAAGCGGCAAAGTCATGCGTAGTGAAACGCGAATTCCAGAAGGCTGGTTTACTGATCAGAGAAGCTGTGTATCTCGCCAGAGAGATATTCGATACGGACCATCCAAAGTATAGCGACGTTCTCATCGATTATGGATTCTACTTACTAAATTACGATAGCATCATTAATAGTGTATCCGTCTACAAGGTATTTATTTCTGAATACATCTTTCATATAAATCTTCGTAATCGGAAATTTCTGAAAAAAAAAAACTTTTCCTTCTTCCAGACTGCGTTAGATATTAGAAGAGCGATTTTCGGCAAGACTAATCTCCATGTCGCTTTGGCGCACGAAGATTTAGCTTATGCTCTCTATGTATACGAATATAGTTCTGGAAAGTTTGATGAAGCAAGGTAGTACTTAATTAAAATTATTGTTTAATTTGCATGTTAATTTACACTTAATAATGCAATATTTAATTTTATTCAATTTTAATTCATAGTGATCATGCTGGAATAGCTATAGATATTATGGAAAAACTTTTGCCCCCCTATCATTTGATGCTCGCGAGTGCTAAACGAGTGAAGGCACTTATTCTCGAAGAAATCGCTATAGATAACGCATCTACGCCGTTATCCGAACAAAATCTGTTACTCAAATCCGAGTGTCTTCATTTATCTGCTTTACATTTAGCCAAAACCGCATTTGGCGAGAGAAATGTACAAACGGCAAAGCATTACGGAAACCTGGGACGTTTGTATCAAAGTATGAGAAAGTTCGAGGTATTTTGATAATATTTAATGTTTTTATAAAAAAAAAATATAAAAACGTAGATATGTGCATGTATATTTAATTATTTTGTGTTCAATAATGCTGTAGGAAGCAGAAGCAATGCATCTGAAAGCAATTCGTATCAAAGAAGAGTTATTAGGTCCTGAAGATTATGAAGTAGGTTTGAGCATAGGGCATTTAGCTTCGTTGTACAATTTCCATATGAACCGGTACAGAGATGCCGAAAAACTTTATTATCGTAGCATTGCAATCAGTAAGTATATGCAATTTAAATCTTAAATAATTAATAACTTTTAAATTAAAAATGCAAAATGCTGTATGTTATATTTTACGTGATACATCATGTTTCAATCCACAGGTTTAAAGTTGTTCGGAAAAAGTTACAGTGGCTTAGAATACGATTATCGAGGACTCTTACATGTGTATAATAAATTAGATGAATATGAGAAAATATTGGAATACACAGATACGTTAAATCATTGGAAGGAACTTAGAGACAAACACGCTCAATCTGAAGATCCACCGATCGATGTACAGAAACGTCCACAGCCGATCGCAAACATAATCAATGTGTTCTTTTCTATGTGATATATCAATAAGTGTGTCTAATTCAAATCTTATGTCATTGTACGTCATCGAGCGAGTTGTTGGTCTTTGTTGCGTTTACAAGACATTGGGCCAAAGTAGAAATTATATAACTCACATTAGGGAGATTAATCACCAATCTGGTCGTACGATTAAATTAACTGTCTGTCTTGTGTCGATATTTTATAATACACATGCATATAGTCGATATCGCATTATTGACACGATATTAAATTTAATTGATACAACATTGAAAAATTGTTAATTTATGTAAATTTGTTTGTATAAATTATTTGTATTAATGATGATCGCGATGTGGATCTTATTTTATGAATTTAATTATCTTTGGCTTCATTAGATTCAATGTTTATCTATGTTTATTTCGATGTATTGAAGATTTTTGTACATCAAAATATGTACATCCTTTTTAAATATTTTATATATATATTTGTATCATTTTAATATAAAATTTTCAATCTCTATTATAATCTTATTCATATGTTTTTATGTATATGTACAGGGAGTTCTATGAAAATCTGACGGACTTACGCAATTGAAATAGTTTGAGATGTAGGGAAAAAATATAAAATTATATATTTTTAGTTACTCCTACTTTATGCATCATTATTATATGCACGTATCTGCAAAGTGCAATTTTTCGTTATTTATTTTTCTTAAATAGAATGTTTTTTAAATATTTTAATGCAATTTTTCGTTATATATCAAAAAATATTGAAATTTTAATTTTATAACTTAGTTATTTTAACATTGCAAAATATTTACCTTTTAGAAGTTGATGTTCAAAAAAAACGTTCTTCAATCTGAATTTAAAAATTTATTCGATTCCTAGATCATCTATTAACTTTTTAAGAATTATAAGATTTGTTAACATGCCTAAATTTGTTTCAATTTATTTGTAATAATAAATTCTTGTTAAGAAATTTAATTTTTTAAATAAAATAATTCAATAAGATTACTCTAAGAAACTATTGAATAATAAATTAATAATGTAATAAAAAAAATTAATATAAGATGCTGAAAATCAATGAGCTGATTTGTGTTAATTTTCTACACACATGAATAAGATTATAAGATAGATTGAAAAATTTATATAGAATTGATATACTTATATGCGTGCGTGCGTTGTGTGTGTGTGCGTATATTATATCTTAAATTTGCTATTTTTGTTGATAATTCTATTTTTAAAGTTTTTTTACTCAGGTTTTTCATATAAAATATTTTTTTTTTTTTGTTACAATCGCTTATAGAAAGCATTTATAATTTGTTTAACTCATTGGTTATTTCAAGAATAATTATAAACTTTCATGCAGTGCATAAATTTTAAATAATAATGATAATTAACACATACATGCGCTTGTGTTAATTGTAACGTGTAATTAAAAAAATAAGTATTAAAATTCTCTTAAAATTCTTGATAAATAATTTGATGAACGAATGTTATGTTTGTAATGTTTTCTTTCTTTGTGTATAATTTGATATATGAATTTAAAAATACACATTCTATATACATATGCATCCTATAATTTTTATATCAAACATATTTTTTGTTCCTAAATATTATAAGAAATTTAAATAAAAATTACATGCGCGTGTTTCCCGAATTGTATAAAAATATCTTGAAATGTGAACAAGTCCCCTCTCGAGTTTACGTCAATTAATATCTACAAATACTTTTACAGATTTATATTATGTTGAAAATTCATTCAGATACTTTAGAGGTGTATGTATTGAACATTGCGTAAAACTTTTATATAATTAGATAGGGCATAATATAAAGATGCTCCGAGATCATCTTCGAGTTTAATCAATGATTCAATATACATATAAGGGCTTAAAAGGCGCAGTTATGTAATCTGCTTAGCACTATATAAATTCAGATTACTTTCTCAATGTTATGCGCCTCAGGCTTTTACTTATATGTTGTTAGTAATTATAATTAGAGTTAGCAATGTGTGACTCGATTATTTGATGCAAGAAAAAACAAATGTACGAATAAAATTACGAGAGTACGAATAAATATACCAGAAAATTTTTTTCTATAAATGGTTAAAAAAAATAATTCTATAAAATATATGAGAATAAAATGAAAACATTGTATCAAATATATCATGTATGATATAAATTATATAGTTATTACTTACCAATATTGTTTGCTGTATTGATATAAGTTTCTTCGCGTAATACATTTTTTTTAGATTTTGCATCGATTAGCAGTTTGTGATGTAACATTTAACATAAAATAATTCTTTGTAAAAGAATAGACAGAATTTTATCAAATAGCACAATCTGCACATTCATTGAATTTTGATGGTTTTCACATAATTATGAAGGAAAATTATACAATACTATTTCAAAAAATGAAGATGGTTGAGACTTTGTCTTGTAGTAAAAATTTTACGTTCTTTTAACATTTATTATTAACACTTGACGTCTCTTTTTATTAATTTTTTTATCAAATTATTAGAAACGATTCTAAGATTTTGGCGATTGTTAATATAAGTAACTCTGCATATATTATTTTCATAATATTTTTCAATCTGTTAATCTTTCATTACAAGTTTTATGATAAGTTTCTATTTTCAAAGAGAATTGCTTAGGTTTCTTATATAAAACATATTTCTTCTATACTTGTTTACCGAATGCATATATAATTTGTTTAATTCATTATTCACTTCAAAAGATTACAATGTTTGTAGATTCTTATGCACATCTTTAAATAATGAATATACACATCTGTGTTAATGACAATATAATAAAAATATATTAAAGCTTGAAACTCGATGAACAATTTGAGGAGCAAATATTTTTTTGTCATTTTAAGTGTTACTTTTTTACTTTATGTATCTAAAATTTAAAAATACCCTATATACATCATATATCTTTTTATATATTTCAAACATTATGCTCTCTTAAACATATAATAATAAATATAATTAATTAAAAACTATGGACGCGCACGCGTCCTTAGATTAACTAAAGATATCTCGAAAAAAAGATTTTTCCGAGTTTGCACAAAAAATTATCTACAAATTATCTATTTTGTTTAAACTTGAATTATATCAATCTTGAAAATTCCTAGGCACATTTGGTACATATCAAGCAACGAGATAATTTTCCTATTAAATTTATAATTAGACAAAGTTGATAAAAGTTTTCTAAGTTGTTCAATGAATAACAACAATAGGATTAATAAGAATTTAAGATGCATTTGATAGCACGTAATTTATTTAACAGCATTGTATGTATCTCAAATTTAGATTGATCTTTCAGCATTTAAGTAGATGTGCAAATGCACCTTAAGTTCTCACAGCATCTTATATTGTTGCTAGTAAAATTATTTAATTAGTTAAAAATTATAAAATAATAAATTAAGTAATTTGTAAATACTGATTTGCAATTATTATTTCATCAATCATTAAATTCAATCAAACATTCCATTTTAACGATTATAAAATCATAAATTTTATTATTACATTAAAAGAAGAAAAACGAATAATAAAAATAGAGATATTAAAAATTAAGTGAAAAACTAGAATTTTTTATACGAAAATTTTAAAAAATGTGAAATGAAGAATAAAACATAATTATCTATTTTGAAAAGAGACGTGCCAACTACAAATATCTGAGATACTTAGAATTGAAATAAATACAAACTAATGTAATATATAAATATTCACGATATTTTTCTGGATAACTCACATACATTCAAAAGCTTTAATTTGTTTAAATTACAGTAACTATTTAGTACATAACTTTTTATATTTACACGATATTTCTTGTATCACTTCGGTTCTCAGGTAATAGGAATTTTTATCTAAACCTCATATTTTTGTTACGAATCTTTCTAATTTTCTACAAAAACAAAAAAAAGTTATTGTTAGGTTTATAAATAATCGCTATATTTTTTAAATATATCAATGAATGCTAAATTACCAGACTGATATTGCACGTCTCGTTGAATTTCGTTAAAATCCCGTAGTTTCAGAACATTTAATCAGGTGTATGCGGAGCTTCTTGACTGAAATATGGTGCGGTATCTTGCACTAATAAAGTATGACAAACATCACAGACTCTGGATGGTCTTTGTTGCGGCCCGCTGTTCACGACGTGCGAGAGGCAAGAATGACAAAATATATGGCCACAGTGACGGCAATGTATCTACGGATGGCGTTAAATTTTCTCAATTCTGTTATAAAAAATAAGCGACATCTAATTTTTATTTAATTTACCTTTTTTCTGGTGACTGAAAATGTTATATGACAAGTGGGACATTCCTCAACATCCTCTTCATGTTGCCATCTTACTTCGCTACCTGCCTGTCTAATCCTTTCCAGTTGTACCTATGTGTGATTGTCAATATATTATATTACTTATACTTGCAGTCTTTCTCTATTTTACACATATAATACAGTTGTAAAGAGTTTGAAATAAGAAATAGCTTATTACAATTCTTTATCAATTTTGAATGCCTCTTATTTCTTTGTTTACATTTCTCGTTTACCTGCAATGACTGTGATAATCTCACAAAGTCTTTTTGCACAGCCTCACTAGTATCCAATTCTTGTTGCAGACTCTTAACTCTCTGTTGTAGTTCAGTTACAGCCGATTCTGCATCTTTCTTCTCTTTCTCAACTTCCTGTAGCTGTTTTTCAAGCTGATCAAATTTCTTTTCTCTATCAGCAAGTATACGATGATCTCTTATATATTTATCTAATTGCACTCTACAAATCATTCAAAATAAAATATTGATTATATTGATGATTGTATAATATTAAGTAATTGTAATCAATACTTTTATTGTTATTCAACAGACAATCTTACCTTAATCCACTTATTTCATTCTTCAACATAGAATTATCTTGTTCTTTAACTCTACTCTCTTGCTCCATTTGTTCTCTCAGAAGAGTAACTTCATATCGCAGTGTTTCTTCCTTCTCTTGTGCCACTTCTTGAGCTACTTTGGCTGTAATTAAATCTTCACGCATTCTTAAAAGGCTAAATTGCAATTCCTCAACAGTATTTGGCATGTTGATACTTTCACTTTGGAGCTGTTGCGAATGTTTACTTTGTTTACCTACCAGATTCTCGTTTTCTGCTTGAAGTCTGCAAATATGTGATCAGATTTTAAATAAAGCTCTATTTTTTATAAATCTTAATTTATAAAAATAAGTGTATTATTATTGATTCATAAAATATTAGTAAAAAATTAAATTTATATTCACAAAGAAATTATCTTACGCAGTGAGATGTCTCTGTACTTCTTCTCTACCTCGCGTCAATTTACAAAGCTCCTCTGACACACTCCTCTGAACTTGTTCGAAAGTTTTCTTTAACTCTAATAAATTTTGTTGCGTCGTCTGCGAGGTAACCGTGAGCTCCGCAACTTTGATTTTATGCTCCTCCTTCTTCTCATTCCACTTTCCCTCCATTTCTTTTCGAAATTCGACTTCCTTAGCTAAGTCCTCCTTTTGAGCTTGTAACATACGTTGAGAATCTAACAACTGTTTCTCCAAATTCTTGGCAGTCGCTTCTACTCTGACTAATTGTGCTTCATAATTTACACACATATCACATGATGGCTCAAAGGAACCAGATTCCTGTTGCCGTTTTTTCAATAAAATTTCTTTAGACTTTTGCAGTTCGTCGTCGGTTGACCTTAATTTTTCTTTTAAAGCTTTTATTTCTTCTTCGAGTGGTACAACCAACGAACGTAAAACTTCTGCATCTTCTTGTGCCTATAAAATCATACAATTTTTATTTATTTTAATGTAACGTAAATATTATTTCTAAAAATCTAAGTGATAATGTTGATATTTAATGCAATGTATTTCTTTATATATGTGAATTTGATTACATGAAGAGTTTAAGTGTTTCATGCTGTTTTAGATTTACGTACATATTTTTTTACCTTCCGCATGCTTTCTTCTAAATTATCAGGACCTAGAGATAAAGAATCCGCACCTAATTGTGAAGCCACTTTTCTAGCTAATGTTTTAGTTACTGTAGATAATGAGATTTGTGGTCCATCTGTTGGCGGATCGCGCGGTAATTGTGTTTTCAATAGCATATTCTCATCCTGAAGCTTGGAAAGAGCTATTTGTAACTTAGATACTTCGCTGACAAGTTGCTTCCTCGAACAAGAAGACTCTTCCACTGTTTCATGTATAACTTGTTGTAGAGATGCTATCTCTTCTTCAGCTTTTCTCTTCTCTACTAATATATCATTTTGTATTTTAAGATCTGCAACGACTAGTTGACTTTTAGTTTCGTCCAGTTCATTTTTTAGTCTCTGATTCTCCTTTTGCAAGCTCACATTCTCCTCTAATCTTCGTTTTAATTCCTCTACAAAATTTATGGGTTGTTATACACCTCTTGGCATTTAATTATTGCAAAACTATTTGTCTAGTATTTAAGTTATACATATATATTATATACCTTCTTTCTGAAGGAACAATTCCTTCATCTTAGCCCTTTGTACATTAAATTCCTCTCGCATTTTAATATTTTCCGACTCCAATCTATTAATCTTCATCTGTAGATCCTCTAAATCATAACAGATAATACTTTTAATAAAAAGTTGCGTCTTAGAAGGTCTGATAATTAACAAACGAATAATAATATTGAAAAATCCTTATCATATTAACACAGTCCCTTCTTATCTCGCATACCAAACGCGATTTACCTCTTTGTCTCCACATTTTTTTTTTGTACACGAGCGAACCATCGATTAGAACAATCTATAAACAACAGGACAAACAAATCCAAACAAGAGCAATCGCGTGACCTACCATCCCCGTTCGCTTGGACCGTCTGATCCTGGTCCTGGTGCTCCATCGTTCGATCACTCAGCACCAAGTAGACGCAATCTTGTCAGGATAGGTCACTGCCGCGAATTCGTCGAGGAGCATATCTCGGAACTCCGCCAGGATGACTGGTGATCCTTCAACGACGGCGCCGACATGCCGCTGAGGAACCGGATTCGTCGAGAATTCTACTGGCTCATTAGCGGCCTTGTTAAGTTACCGAGCAGCCTGATTAATGCCAAGACGTCTCGGAATTATTACGTGTGCGAGAAAATCGCGGAGCAAAATCAACCTCGCCCGATTTGACGATTCGTTCCAGCGATGTATCATACGAAGTGATTATACCGCTTATAATCGGTAGACTTGCTCCTTTCAGGTTGCACTCTCGTTATTCATGATTCTCCGTCCTTGCCCCTCACAAAGCGTGAATAAGGTACACTCGTCTTCCTTTGCACGCGAAAGAGGTAAGAAAGTGCAGAATGGATCTCGCCATTATTCGTTCGTCGATTAATATCGATCGTTCGAATCGATTCTTGCTATACGGTGACAAATAATTACGCAGCATTCATAAGACATTTGGTTTCTTCTTCTTTTTTAAAGATCCTATCTATTATTTAATTTTATTTATCTTTATTTTATGTAAGTGATTATGTAATTGTATAAACTGGACTATCTGGAACACTTGTCAAAATTAATTAAACGATTATATCACGAAAATTGTGATATAATATTCTTTAAATCGGATAAGAGAGATTCATGTGTAGTCCATATCAGATACTGCGTATTAAAAAAATTTGACTGGAATTGGACCAATCGGAACAAAAATTACTAAAATCTCTTTGTCCTGATTGGTCAAATTTCAATCTCAAGATTGACCAATGAGAGCAAAGCTATTTATAGATCAATCTGAAGATTAACCAATCAGAGCAAAGCTATTTATAAACCGGCTATTCTATTGTGCGTCCGAAAATCTTATCCTTGGAATAAAGTAAAGTGTTTAGTTGACCAATCAAGACAAGAGGAGCAAAGATCTCTTTGTCCTGGTTGGTCAATTAAATGCTACTTTGCCTCTCGAGTAAGATTTTCGAACACACCTCTAATTGGACAATTCGAGACCGTCCCGTTTCACAGCCAATTACATCGATCCTAGTGTAACCAGCAACGATTGACCAATCAGAGAGTCCTATTTTGAATTGATAGGCGACGTGACGTCGAGCGCCACCCGATGGAATTGGACCAATCGGAACAAAAAGTACTAAAATCTCTTTGTCCTGATTGGTCAAATTTCAATCTCAAGATTGACCAATGAGAGCAAAGCTATTTATAGATCAATCTGAAGATTAACCAATCAGAGCAAAGCTATTTATAAACCGGCTATTCTATTGTGCGTCCGAAAATCTTATCCTTGGAATAAAGTAAAGTTTAGTTGACCAATCAAGACAAGAGGAGCAAAGATCTCTTTGTCCTGGTTGGTCAATTAAATGCTACTTTTGCCTCTCGAGTAAGATTTTCGAACACACTTCTAATTGGTCAATTCGAGACCGTCCCGTTTCAAAACCAATTACATCGACCCTAGTGTAACCAGCAACGATTGACCAATCAGAGAGTCCTATTTTGAATTGATAGGCGACGTGACGTCGAGCGCCACCCGATGGAATTGGACCAATCGGAACAAAAAGTACTAAAATCTCTTTGTCCTGATTGGTCAAATTTCAATCTCAAGATTGACCAATGAGAGCAAAGCTATTTATAGATCAATCTGAAGATTAACCAATCAGAGCAAAGCTATTTATAAACCGGCTATTCTATTGTGCGTCCGAAAATCTTATCCTTGGAATAAAGTAAAGTTTAGTTGACCAATCAAGACAAGAGGAGCAAAGATCTCTTTGTCCTGGTTAGTCAATTAAATGCTACTTTGCCTCTCGAGTAAGATTTTCGAACACACTTCTAATTGGTCAATTCGAGACCGTCCCGTTTCAAAACCAATTACATCGACCCTAGTGTAACCAGCAACGATTGACCAATCAGAGAGTCCTATTTTGAATTGATAGGCGACGTGACGTCGAGCGCCACCCGATGGAATTGGACCAATCGGAAAAAGTACTAAAATCTCTTTGTCCTGATTGGTCAAATTTCAATCTCAAGATTGATCAATGAGAGCAAAGCTATTTATAGATCAATCTGAAGATTAACCAATCAGAGCAAAGCTATTTATAAACCGGCTATTCTATTGTGCGTCCGAAAATCTTATCCTTGGAATAAAGTAAAGTTTAGTTGACCAATCAAGACAAGAGGAGCAAAGATCTCTTTGTCCTGGTTAGTCAATTAAATGCTACTTTGCCTCTCGAGTAAGATTTTCGAACACACTCCTAATTGGTCAATTCAAGACCGTCCCGTTTCACAGCCAATTACATCGACCCTAGGGTAAACAGCAACGATTGACCAATCAGAGAGTCCTATTTTGAATTGATAGGCGACGTGACGTCGAGCGCCACCCGATGGAATTGGACCAATCGGAACAAAAAGTACTAAAATCTCTTTGTCCTGATTGGTCAAATTTCAATCTCAAGATTGACCAATGAGAGCAAAGCTATTTATAGCTCAATCTGGGGCTCTATTCTTGAAATCGTGCGAAAAATTATCGTATGCGAAAGTGACGCTGCGCGATCTTTGATTGGTGTATACTCTTAGATCTAAAAATATACACCAATCAAAGATCGCGCAGCGTCACTTTCGCATACGATAATTTTTCGCACGATTTCAAGAATAGAGCCCCTGAAGATTAACCAATCAGAGCAAAGCTATTTATAAACCGGCTATTCTAATTGGTCAATTCGAGAACATCCCGTTTCACATCCAATTACATCGACCCTAGGGTAACCAGCAATGATTGACCAATCAGAGAGTCCTATTTTGAATTGATAGACGACGTGACGATCGAGCGCCACCCGATGGAATTGGACCAATTGGAACAAAAAGTACTAAAATCTCTTTGTTCTGATTGGTCAAATTTCAATCTCAAGATTGACCAATGAGAGCAAAGCTATTTATAGATCAATCTGAAGATTAACCAATCAGAGCAAAGCTATTTATAAACCGGCTATTCTAATCTTGATCAATTCGAGACCATCCCGTTTGACTACAGCCAATGGCCGCATTCAGCAGACTCTATCGCCAAGTAGCAATTGAACATGATTGGTTTCTACTTTCAGATCCGACCAATCAGCTTCGAATTACATCGGAAAATCTAGTAACGTTGCCCAACTGTTGAGTCTGCTGAATGCGGCCAATGGCTGCGTTCAGCAGAAAAAGCTGCTTTGCAACTGTTATAAAATTCATGAGCCTGATTGGTGTATGCTTTTAATTTTAGCTGAATCTAAAAGCATACGCCAATGGCTGCGTTCAGCAGAAAATGCAGCTTTGCAACAGTTGTAAAATTCATGAATCTGATTGGTGTATGCTCTTAGATACAGCCAAAATTAAAAGCATACACCAATCAGACTCACGAATTTTACAACAGTTGCAAAGCAGCTTTTTCTGCTGAACGCAGCCAAATCAAATTCACGAATTTTACAACTGTTGCAAAGCAGCATTTTCTGCTGAACGCAGCCAATGACATCGATCCTAGGGTAACCAGCAACGATTGACCAATCAGAGAGTCCTATTTTGAATTGGCCAATAAGCGACGCGATCGATCGGGCGCCACTCAATAGAATTAGACCAATCGGAATAAAAAGTACTAAAATCTCTTTGTCCTGATTGGTCAAATTTCAATCTCAAGATTGACCAATGAGAGCAAAGCTATTTATAGATCAGCTGTTCTGATTCGTCAACCGCAATCTATAATGTAATACAGGCTTAAATGACTTAACAATCGGTTATCAAGATTGTATTCTTGTAAATAATTATTATTATGCTTATTGTGCCACGTGACATCAACAACATTAAAGTTGAGACAAATATTTTTAATCAACAGTAGTACATGTTACAACAAGAAAAGCATGATTCAACGCTATGGACGGTATTCATAGTCAGTTTTAAGTGATGTCTTAAGGTATTAACTCGACTCTGTGATTGGTTTAATAATTTAAGATTATCTTAAATATAAGCACAGATTGTGATTATCAGCTTATCTGTGTTTTTTTCTCCAATCTGTGCCGCTCCCCACTATGCCTAAACAAAGGCTTGCTCTCCAGGTTCCAGTATTAATAGAGTTTGACAGTATTCCCGACATGGCGTAACCAATCAGATACCTTTCCTTGCATTCCAGATCCTTTCCTCCTTCTTTTCCTTCCTTTTAGAAAATATTCTCCAATTCTAATTTTTTCTTATTCTACGTGCTGTGTTTGGCTTCACAACATCTTATATATATATGTGGGTATATTCTCGTCTATCATATATATATATATATATATCCGTACTATAATATTATTTTGCACTTTATATAGATAAGATTACGAGTTTCCGATATCTTCCAATGTCAAGATAATCGCATTTCATTGTTGTTATATTATTTTATATATTTAATACATATATTTAAAAAGTGTTTTTTTTCTTCTCTTTTATGAAAATTTAAATTGTAATTGTACAATTTAAAAAAAAATAAGTTCGATTATCTTGCTTTGAGAAAAATATTTTTTATTGCTTTTTTTAATTTCTTTTTATTGATTTAAAAAAAATAATTTAAATAATAATAATGGAGATAAATTCTACGTGTAATCAGTCTCATTTCTTTCGAAATGAGAATATTCAAATTTGTACGATTTTCGAACATCCTAATGTCAAGATAATCGCATTTCATTGTTGTTATATTATTTTATACATTTAATACATATATTTATAAAATATTTTTTTTCTTCTCTTTTATAAAAATTTAAATTGTAATTGTACAATTTAAAAAAAAAATAAATTCGATTATCTTGCTTTGAGAAAAATATTTTTTGCTTTTTTTATTTTTTTATTGATCTAAAAAAAGAATTTAAATAATAGTAATGGAGATAAATTCCACGTGTAAATCACAGTCTCATTTCTTTCGAAATGATAATATTCAAATTTGTACGATTTTCGAACATCCTAATGTCAAGATAATCGCATTTCATTGTTGTTATATTATTTTATACATTTAATACATATATTTATAAAATATTTTTTTTCTTCTCTTTTATAAAAATTTAAATTGTAATTGTACAATTTTTTAAAAAATAAGTTCGATTATTTTGCTTTGAGAAAAATATTTTTGCTTTTTTATTTTTTTTGATCTAAAAAAGAATTTTAAATAATAGTAAAAGGAGATAAATTCCACGTGTAAATCACAGTCTCATTTCTTTCGAAATGATAATATTCAAATTTGTACGATTTTCGAACATCCTAATGTCAAGATAATCGCATTTCATTGTTGTTATATTATTTTATACATTTAATACATATATTTATAAAATATTTTTTCTTCTCTTATAAAAATTTAAATTGTAATTGTACAATTTTTTAAAAATAAGTTCGATTATCTTGCTTTGAGAAAATATTTTTGCTTTTAATTTTTATTGATCTAAAAAAAGAATTTAAATATAGTAGGAGATAAATTCACGTGTAAATCACAGTCTCATTTCTTTCAGAGAATATTCAAATTTGTACGATTTTCGAACATCCTAATGTCAAGATAATCGCATTTCATTGTTATATTATTTTATACATTTAATACATATTTATAAAATATTTTTTTTCTTCTCTTTCATAAAAATTTAAATTGTAATTGTACAATTTTTTAAAAAATAAATTCGATTATCTTGCTTTGAGAAAAATATTTTTTGCTTTTTTATTTTTTTATTGATCTAAAAAAAGAATTTAAATAATAGTAAAGGAGATAAATTCCACGTGTAATCACAGTCTCGTTTCTTTCGAAATGATAATATTCAAATTTGTACGATTTTCGAACATCCTAATGTCAAGATAATCGCATTTCATTGTTGTTATATTATTTTATACATTTAATACATATATTTATAAAATATTTTTTTTCTTCTCTTTTATAAAAATTTAAATTGTAATTGTACAATTTTTTAAAAAATAAGTTCGATTATCTTGCTTTGAGAAAATATTTTTTGCTTTTTTTATTTCTTTATTGATCTAAAAAAGAATTTAAATAATAGTAAAGGAGATAAATTCCACGTGTAATCACAGTCTCATTTCTTTCGAAATGAGAATATTCAAATTTGTACGATTTTCGAACATCCTAATGTCAAGATAATCGCATTTCATTGTTATATTATTTTATACATTTATTTATAAAATGTTTTTTTTCTTCTTTTTTATAAAAATTTAAATTGTAATTGTACAATTTTTTAAAAAATAAATTCGATTATCTTGCTTTGAGAAAAATATTTTTTACTGCTTTTTTTATTTCTTTTCATTGATCTAAAAAAAGAATTTAAATAATAGTAAAGGAGATAAATTCCACGTGTAATCACAGTCTCATTTCTTTCGAAATGAGAATATTCAAATTTGTACGATTTTCGAACATCCTAATGTCAAGATAATCGCATTTCATTGTTATATTATTTTATACATTTATTTATAAAATATTTTTTTTCTTCTTTTTATAAAAATTTAAATTGTAATTGTACAATTTTTTAAAAAATAAGTTCGATTATCTTGCTTTGAGAAAAATATTTTTTGCTTTTTTTATTTTTTTATTGATCTAAAAAAAGAATTTAAATAATAGTAAAGGAGATAAATTCCACGTGTAAATCACAGTCTCATTTCTTTCGAAATGAAAATATTCAAATTTGTACGATTTTCGAACATCCTATATATACAGCCGAGTAATATATATAATTGTTGTTCGTGCATAAAAAAAATGGACATTTAATTTCTTTTCGGGACGATATATTTCGCGTTTCGAAATCGAATCGCCAAATTGAAACGTCGACGCGTGTCGCATCGTCGCGTTTAATTATTCGAGTGGATTGTTCGATGTTTACGAGATCTAAATTCGACGACTCGGATCTCGATGTGATAGATATATACGATCCTATAATGGCGATATGATGAACGCGCGCCGATTTTCCTGAGTCACGACTCGAAATTTCTTGAAATTTCCGTGAAATTCTTCGCGAATCCTTCGCGAGTTTAGGTATCCTACTAATGCACCTGCTCGTCGGTTTTTAGCGACGATGCTCGATGCTCGCTGAATTGTCAAGTCTAGCGCATGCAGGTGAGAGAAAATGCATCGTGTGTATTTACGTCGTATTGCGCGATTTCGCTCAATTCGACCGTAAAAATTATTTCGATTGTAACAAGACGAATGGATTGAAGATTTAATTTATTTTCAAGGGACAATATTTTTGTTTGTACAAACACTATGAGTACGTTGTGGAAACCTTGGCAACCCCTCACGACAGAATCGACAGCTCCTGCTATAATGAAGAGTCTAGATAACAGTTTAGATGATTTTGATAAGTTGCCCGAATTTAATTCCAAGCTATTTCTTGTAGACAAAAATCCCCTGATGAGCTCTTGCACGATGTGTCGTAATAATAATGACAAGAGTTTCTTGCTGTTGGACGGATACCAGAAACTACGAGTCTCCGATGCTGAAGGGTTCCTGAAAAAATTGAATTGTGTCAAGGAGACTAAAGTGAAAGTGGTTTCGATATTTGGAAAAACAGGCGATGGCAAAAGCTACAGTATGAACCAAGTATTTTTCAAGGGCGAGGAGGTATTTCAAACATCAAACGAGCAGGATTGTTGTACACTAGGCGTTTGGGCGGCGTTTGATCCAATTTTGAATGTTATTTGCTTAGATACAGAAGGTATGTACGTCTTATGTATTATTATTCAGGCATAAATTTAATCTTCTGTATTGAATTCAACAAACATTGTTTATATTTAGGTGTTACGAACTGTGAAAACAAGCATACAGGATTGTTACTCAATGTACTTGCAATATCTGATATTGTGATTTATGGAATCTACTCGGAAAGATTAAGTAGAGAGTTGTTCAAATTTCTGGGTGCCGCATCCCATGCTTACAGTTATCACTTCAAAGCTGCTTTGCAAGCGATAGGCCAACAAGAGGGAATTTCTAACTCGCTAGGCACACTTGGACCGAGTATTATAGTGCTGCATGAAACTAGACACACCATACCTTTGACCAACAGTACATATTGCTACTCTCTCAAAATTACAGTAATTTCAAACTGAGAATTTTATAAATATAATTTGTGTCATCATTTATAATATAATATATCTATCGATTTTTTTGTAGATGAATCAGAAACTGCAGAAGATGTCTTGAAAGCTAAATTTGCACAAATGAACCTTGAAATTGACGCCTTCAACTCTATTAAATACGTTGGGCTGCAGATGATAAACAATACAACAAATTATGAACAACTGCGATCCGCGATCGAAGCCGAATTGAAAAATACGACGGTCCGTTTACCCAGAAAGCCGCAGCTAGTATATAGTATGCTTAAAAATTTGAACGATCAATTTTCTAGTGAAATAGAAAATTTGTCCAGTACTTTATTTCCATACCAGTACTTTACTTGCCCTGTTAAGTGTCTGAGTTGTGGTAGTGGATGCAACAATAGTATGGGACATCTTCGTGAAGGAAAATCACACAGTAGTAATGCCAGGTTGATTTTCTCAGATACTAGTGTTTTGTTTCGTTATGTTTAATTATTATATAATTATATTAATTTTGATGTTTGCAGGTGCAAATTCCAATGTCAGTATGAAAATTCGATATACATATGCAAGAGATGTTATAGGAATGGGAATGAAGTTGAAGTAACTCGACAGTATGAAGAAGAAGAGCAATATAGCTGGTACAGCTTAGCGAAAAGTGCCTGGTCAGGATACATTATAAATTGTCCACATTGTGGAGAAATATATAGAAGCAGACAATATTGGTACGGCAATAACTCAGAGGATATTGCTATACGCAAAAGAATCACACACGTGTGGAATTTGGTAAATATCGAAAAAGGATTTTTATATTTGCGATATTTATCTTTCAAAATAATCTCTTATCTTCCTTTTCAGCCAAATCGTTCTATAATATCGCCAAATACCGCGCAACGGGTTATCGATAGCGTTTCGTACATCACCGAAGCGGTCGCTAATGTTTCTCTGCAGCCTGCAAAAGCGCTGAAAGCTTGGGCCGCGGATCAAGTGGCACCGTCATATTGGCGGCCAAACAGCGAGATCAAATATTGCCACCAGTGCAGAAACTTGTTTGGCCCGACAGACGATAAACATCATTGTCGCGATTGCGGAGAGGGTTTCTGCGCGCACTGTTCGTCAAAGACGAAGTGCGTGCCCAACAGAAATTGGTTGTCGCCCGTTCGAGTCTGCGACAAGTGCTATGAGAAGGAAACTAATTCCAGTGACGATTCCCTCGAGCCTCCCGCAGACGATGTTGGCGTGCGAAAGGTCACGGAACACGTAGTGTCAACGCTCAATGTCGTCGGAACTGTCTTGAGTTATTCCAAATGTAAGCGAAAAATGTTTCGTTTCATGAATATTTGTATCTACATAATTCTTCTCACATTATATGAATAAACTGATAAATTTTTTTTCATCTATATAGCGTTTATTAAAGATTCCGTTCGACCATCTTATTGGATACCTGATTCGGAGGTTGTCAGTTGCTGCGTATGCGACCGAAAGTTTTCCGACACGCTTCTTTTACATCACTGCAGGGCTTGCGGACGCGGGGTGTGTCAAGAATGTTCGCAGCATCGTAAACCTGTACCTCACAGAGGCTGGGAACATCCCGTTAGGGTGTGCAATGCTTGCGTCTGAAATTGACTGAAAGTATACTTCTTAGAGGATAAAATCCCAAAATATAGATCTCACAAATCGGAAAAAATTCTGGAAATTTGCGAAATGAAATAAACGCTTATTTCATATACATAATCGCTTTTGTAATATGTACAAAAGCTATGTATTGAATTAATTATTGAATGCATCTTAGATTTATTTGACTAAAGATTTACAATCAGCCATAGACTTTTGGACACATCTTTTTGACATGCAATAAAAATTTGATTTTTTTATATAAACATTTCTTTAACACCTTGATTTTGAAACATTAAGTATTTTTACCTGATATATAATATACAGATTATTTTAGGTTTTTAATATTAAATATTATATAAAAATTTTTTCTGAGAGAATAGTTGTCTTATTATTTATATATTTATATATGACATGTATTAGAAAGAGAAAAAGAGAGATATATAGAGATATTTAAAAGATATTTCGAAAGATAATTTAAGAGATTGGTATTAGAATTTTTAAAAGAAAGAGAAATCTTTAGAGAATCTTTAGAGAAAAGCTGAAACTTTTACTTTAGTACTTTTACTTTTTACTTTTTACTTTAGTCTAGCATCTCTGCATAATTAAAACATGATACCAAGAAGTATATACAGAATTATATGATTGTGCCATGATGATTGTTATTGTATTTAAAAAAGTAATTTCCCGAAACTCTTATTGAACATGTACACTACTGTTTTTTTAATACAATTTTATATCTGTGAAAAAAAAGAGAAAGAATTAGAAAATGATAGATTAACATTATATTTATGAAAATGTTCTATAAAGTTGTAGTATTAAAAATTTATATGGTAAGATATATAAAAAAAGAATTTTATATACACACATATAAAACGCATTATACTAACAATTGTACATATGTGCAATATCTGATCTTCTGATAAAAGTAACACGTAGCTTTAAGAAAAATGTTGTCTATGAAAAATATAAATTTTGTGGCTGTGACAATTGTTGAATATCGATCAAGCATTTGAAGACGTATTTATGTGGAATCGCGTGTAACGCGCAAATCGTGTGAATTTTTTTCAGAAATGGATTATTAATTTTATTTTATTCTGTACAATGCAATAAACAGTGAAAAATAAAGCGTGAAAAAGTTTTCGAAATAAATTACCAATTCATCTTTTCTCGACTATTTTGATTCAGGAGCATATATAATGATAATTTTATGTATTTCACGAGAGTGTTAAAAAATTATACAGGATAAAATCTTGACAAGAGAAAGCAAGGAAAAAGTTATTAATATTATATTAAATTATAATTAATTATATTAATATTATATTAAATTATATATTATATTAAATTATTAATATATTAAAGTTATTAATATTTAATTTATCGATATTTAAAATATTTGATACACGTGAAAGATCTCGAACACGATTGAAGCAAAGCTGACGATGTTTAGGAGCTGATAACTCATCTCGACACGAAATCGGATTCTCCTCCGAGGACGGCAAGGACGATCCACTTTTTTTTTTTTTTTTTTATAGAGTTTAATGTGCCTTCAATCAGTTTAGTGCTATTGCGATTATTTAGGCACTTATGTCTCTTTTTCCTTTATTTCTTTCTCTTCTTTTTAGACTACTCTCCTATCCTCGTAAGAGGAGAAACTGAAAAATTTTCTTGTCCAAAGGACACGTACGCAAAACACGTCCACACGCGGGACACTTTTTTTTTATAGAGTTTAATGTGCCTTCAACCAGTTTAATCCTATTGTGATTATTTAGGCACTTATGTCTCTTTTTCCTTTATCTCTTTCTCTTCTTTTTAGACTACTCTCCTATCCTCATAAAAAGATAAACTGAAAAATTTTCTTGTCCAAAGGACACACATGCAAAACACGTCCTCACGCGGGACACTTTTTTTTTTTATAGAGTTTAATGTGCCTTCAACCAGTTTAGTCCTATTGTGATTATTTAGGCACTTATGTCTCTTTTTCCTTTATCTCTTTCTCTTCTTTTTAGACTACTCTCCTATCCTCATAAAAAGATAAACTGAAAAATTTTCTTGTCCAAAGGACACACATGCAAAACACGTCCTCACGCGGGACACTTTTTTTTTTATAGAGTTTAATGTGCCTTCAACCAGTTTAGTCCTATTGTGATTATTTAGGCACTTATGTCTCTTTTTCCTTTTCTCTTCTCTTTCTCTTCTTATTCTCTTTCTTTTCTTTTTAGTCTACTCTCCTATCCTCATAAGAGGATAAACTGAAAAATTTTCTTGTCCAAAGGACACACATGCAAAACACGTCCACACGCGGGACACGTTTTTTTTTTTTTTATAGAATTTAATGTGCCTTCAACCAGTTTAGTCCTATTGTGATTATTTAGGCACTTATGTCTCTTTTTCCTTTTCTCTTCTTCTCTTACTCTTCTTTTTTTAGTCTACTCCCTATCCTCATAAGAGGATAAACTGAAAAATTTTCTTGTCCAAAGGACACACATGCAAAACACGTCCTCACGCGGGACACTTTTTTTTTTATAGAATTTAATGGCCCAACCAGTGTCCTATTGTGATTATTTAGGCACTTAGCCTTTTTCCTTTCCTCCTCTTATTCTCTTTCTTTCTTTTAGTCTACTCTCCTATCCTCATAAGAGATAAACTGAAAAATTTTCTTGTCCAAAGGACACACGCTCAAAACACGTCCTCACGCGGGACACTTTTTTTTATAGAGTTTAATGTGCCTTCAACCAGTTTAGTCCTATTGTGATTATTTAGGCACTTATGTCTCTTTTTCCTTTTCTCTTCTCTTTCTCTTCTTATTCTCTTTCTTTTCTTTTTAGTCTACTCTCCTATCCTCATAAGAGGATAAACTGAAAAATTTTCTTGTCCAAAGGACACACATGCAAAACACGTCCTCACGCGGGACACTTTTTTTTTTATAGAGTTTAATGTGCCTTCAACCAGTTTAGTCCTATTGTGATTATTTAGGCACTTATGTCTCTTTTTCCTTTTCTCTTCTCTTTCCTCTTATTCTCTTTCTTTCTTTTTTAGTCTACTCTCCTATCCTCGTAAAAAGATAAACTGAAAAATTTTCTTGTCCAAAGGACACACATGCAAAACACGTCCACACGCGGGACACGTTTTTTTTTTTTTATAGAATTTAATGTGCCTTCAATCAGTTTAGTCCTATTGTGATTATTTAGGCACTTATGTCTCTTTTTCCTTTATCTCTTTCTTTTCTTTTTAGTCTACTCTCCTATCCTCATAAGAGGATAAACTGAAAAATTTTCTTGTCCAAAGGACAACACACGCTCAAAACACGTCCACACGCGGGACACGTTTGTGTATTCGCGGGTGACACGTGAAATCGCGGCGATATCGAATCGCGATACGCGTGATCCTTGTCGAGCACGTGATGACGTCAGAACATGGCGTCTCAATCAGCTGGATGTTGTGTAGAGTGTGCCCTGCGATGCCCGTCTTTAGAAAACTAACGGAGACCACCGTCTGTCCGTCGAGATACGTGAGTTCAGTTTCTCCCGAGATCGCCGCTCGTATCGATCGATCGTTCACGATCCCCCTCGAGCGAGGGTTGCATAAGGAATAACGAGGAACAGGGAGAGCCCTAAACGAGGATCGACGACGAGAAAAACGGCGAAAACGGTGACGCGGTGACGCGAAATGTCGCGTCTAACCGACGACGACGACGACGTGACGGTGAGGTTTCTGTCGCTCGTGAAGGGAGCTCGTTAAACGGGATCGTCCAGGGACGGGTCCACCTCCGAGGACGACGCCTCGTCTCTCGACGAGGCCGGGAAATCTCGCCGGGATCTCGGCGAAAATCTCGCGAATTCTCTCGTCTCTCGCCGATCCATCCGATTTATTATTTCTTATGTAATTTTCTCCGCGAGTGCATCCACGCATGTGTTGATTATCGCGTGTGCGTGTGTGGCAGCCCGAGTGATGCCGTGGCCATTTTCGCGTGTTTGCCCCTCGCCGCAGTTTCGTAATCATTATCAGCTCCATATTTGAATTCAACAAGTAACGCAGGTCGCCACGCTGCTTGCTGCTGAAGTCTCGGTGTTGACGCTGTCGCGAGCGAATCGTGGAAGCAACGTCACCCGAGGGAGCGAGAAAAATTCCGATCCCCGGATCGCGTAGAAACGCGGAAATAATGATCGCTCGAGGGATCCGTGTCGTCGAAAAAGAAACTAAAATTACACCGGTTTCGATTTTTCCGGAGGAGGAAACCGGGGAGAAAGAAAGAGAGAGAGAGAGAGAGAATGCGCGATGCTCGCTCTTTCGACGATTTCGAGAAAGCGAGCGGAGAAGAGATCCCGGATGGATCTCGTGTTATCGCGATTCGCGATCGATTTATTCCTCTTAATCGCGGATGCCGCAAATTCCTCCCTCGGGAGAGGAGAGGAGAAGAATGCGAATTTCGCGAGGAGCCGCGCTGACGTTCGCCTCCTCGGGAGGGAAGAAAATGGAAAATTGTCCGGGATACCGCGTTCCCCGCGTGATAGCCGCGCGTCCATTTTGTCGCTTACATACGTACGTACGTATGTATGTCGGCGGATAAACAATCGCCGCTGGCATCGAGGCTACGCGAGCGCGACAAACATGCGCGGAGATTTCAATTTCGAAGCACCAGATGCGCCATGCTCCTTTATAATGTCTCCTCTCTCTCTCTCGCTCTCTCTCTCCCTCTCTCTCTCTCGCTCTCTCTCTCTCTCTCTCGCTCGCCTCGCTCTCGCCTCTCTCTCTCTCTCTCTCTCTCTCTCCTCTCTCTCTCTCTGCTCTCTCTCTCTCTCTCTCTCGCCTCTCTCTCTCTCTCGCTCGCCTCGCGCTCTCTCTCTCTCTCTCTCGCTCTCGCTCGCTCGCTCGCTCCTCTTGCGCGTTTCTCGCGCGCCGCGCTCCGAAAATAGAAAAGCGACCGGACCCTTATTTCTTGCCGTTTTCGCGGCGATTTTTTTGACGCCGTAACACGATATATTGTAACGCGCGTTCTGTCTCTCTCTTTCTCTTCTCTTCTCTTCTCTTCTCTTCTCTCGCGCGATCATCAAGTTCAGCACAATCATTCTGCAGAATGATTAGCGATTTATGTATGAATTGTTTCTTAAGAAAAAAAGTTAGGTTCCTTGAAGGTAGTGAAGAAATTAAAGATTGTTCTAAATTGTATTTAAAAGTGAATTTGATGACAATTTTTTAGAACGTGATAGAAAGATTTTAGTAAAAATGTGGAAGCTTTTATATGATATTATGTGTGATAATATAATTTTATTGTGTATAGTAAAGAAATAATATCGTCAGAATCGCACTTTCTTTTTATAAAAAACACTTCAACATTTGTACAATTATTATGATTGATTGATTAGCTTTTTTAAAATGAATAATTAAAGTTTATTGAATTTTGTGTGTTTTTATCATAAAAATATTCATATTTTTTTTTCACGTTACATATAACACATATCCATGCCAAAAATTTTCAAAATTTTACTCTTTATCGAAGCTATTATAAGAACAGGAAATGATATATCAAAAAATTACAAATAAACTGTAGAAATTTATTATTGATTTAAATTTATTTATATATTGTATATTTATTTTTATTCGAAAATATATTAATATTTTCAGTCACTTTTTGCAGGGACTGTACAATCAATGCAATCTTAAAACAAACAGCGAGAGAGAGAGAGAAAGAAAGAGAGAGAGAGAGAGAGAGAAATTATTTTTTTTATAAATAAGTTCAAAATCATAAGGTTTTTTAATGATTACAGATATTAAGAAATTTCTCCTAACAGTAAATTTTGTATTGTAAAGTATTGCAATCATTTTAATTGGCGATTAATTCAATTGACGATTTATTTTTCTTGGAATTTTATTCTATAATATTTTGCACATAATTAATACATATTTAGTACATACATATCAAATAGAATCTAATTAGTTTAGAATTTATAATGTGATATTTTATTTCTCTGTAATATAATATTTAATTCATGTCTCATACATAGATACAATCTAAAAGAGATTATAATTAATAAATTAAAAATAATTTGAATGACTTTTTACACATGTATCATATTTTTCTATAAGATAATAATGATTTAATAGATATTTAAACAAAAATTTAAAAAAATATGTTTGCAGTGACCAAAAGACTCCATGCAACATGCCACCAGATAGGCCAGATGCATCAGGTATTGAAACTGACATAGAATTGAACTCTACTCAGGGTTATAATTTTGGAGAAACAGGTTATACAATGAACGACAAGGAGAAAGAAAACGCCAGCGTGCTGGTCGACTCGAATTCAACAAATAAATGTCAGAGCGAAATTTCTAGATGTGAAAAAACTGAAAAAAACATCGAAAAAAATAATCAGTCAGATGATGAGTTAACATCTCTCAGTTGGCTGCATCAACAAAATTTACTTAAGGGTTTAGATATTTCGAACCCATCCAAAGACATGAAGCACGAAAATATGCTAAACAATAATATCTGCGACGATATGGCGGATTTTTCTGAAAACACAAATTCTATATCAAGCTTAGATGATAGTTTCTGTCCAGGTAGAAATATATATTTATTATATATTTATTATTTGCTTCGAATATTTTCTTACAAATTTGTTCTCTCGTTTCTTTTCTCATCAACTGTATCTCTTTTTACAATGTTACAATAGAAAGTAATGGAAAAACCAACGCTGTAACGCTGAACGGAGGCGGACAAAACTATCAACACTCTACCAAGAATTGTCAAAAATCGATGCAAGTATATCAGGAATCCGCGAAAAGTCACTGCAATACTTCGCCAAGTAATCAAACGAAGATTTCTTTGAGCAACAATAATTTGCCAATGTCTAATCGCAACAAGCATCCTACCCATATACCATATGATCCTCATTTACACAGAAATAGTAAACCGCCGTATTCATTTTCCTGCCTTATATTTATGGCCATCGAAGATAGTCCTGTAAAAGCGCTACCCGTCAAGGAAGTTTATGCATGGATTCTGGATCATTTTCCATACTTTAGGAACGCTCCTACTGGATGGAAGAATTCCGTTAGACATAATCTCAGCCTTAATAAGTGCTTTCGGAAAGTGGAGAAAGCTCCGGTAAACAAGCCTTATAGATATCCTTTTTTGAAAAAAAAAATAATGAAATAAAATAAAATAAAATTATATTGTATCGCTGATTGTAGTTTTCTATTCTTCAGAATTTAGGCAAAGGATCATTGTGGATGGTAGATGCACAGTATCGCCCGAACCTGATACAAGCGTTGTCTCGCGCTCCTTTCCCTCCACCTACGACTCAAAATTTGTCTTCATCGGAAAAGCCTCCGAGAAAGTGCGCAAATACGCGTCTCCCGGATCCGGTTCTCTTCCCATATTTATCCAAAAGACTGGCGTCTAGCAATATCAGCGATAACGCAGAAACTGAGATAGATAGTGAGGTTGATGCAGCTGCAGCTGCTATGCTTTCTTTTAAACATGGACCCATCATTTTAAATCACAATAAAGGTATTAGATATATTGAAAATATGTATCCACGAAATAATAGAGTCACTATCTACATTTTATTAGTTGGACAAAAAAGAAAATAGTAAAGATGTAGAGCTGTAGTATTGAAAAGAGAGAGGGAGAGGGAGAGAAGATATTTATTAATTTATGTGCTCTCCTATGTGCGTGTTAATGTATACTTCAATACAGATCGTAAACGAAAATTACCGGAATCCGAAAAATTGGTGCCTGTGATCACCAGGAGTTCCAGCGAAGATCATACTTATAGTTGTATTACCTCGATAAAATTGGGAAGGTAAGGATATATTAATTTTGCATAAGATCGATCTAAAATTTACATAAGCAAGTAAATTCTTTTATCGCTTTACAGCAAACATTCGAGCGAGGAAGAACTGAATGTAGATTTTGATGAGCAGAGAAAAATTGCGGAAGGTGCGGATGCGCTTCTGAATTTGGCCGGTGTTAATACAGCACTAAATCACAATAGAACGCAGCATCACACGGTAACGCAAGACATTAATCCGGCGCCAAAATCAGAAGGTAATTCAAAACCAAAAAGACGCTCTGCTACGAGTGATTATTCAAGCACTTCTGAGAAAAGGCGTAAGAGATGGCGAGAATGGGGAGAGGGAAATCGATGTGTAAAGCAGATTAGGGGTTAACATCAACAAATTTTGTTACATTTAAAATATATCGCATCGAGAGCTTTCCATTTCCATTTGCACGCGCGACAAATGGAAACGTTTGAAAATTCTAGTACACAAGTCTAGTAAGAAAAGGAGCACTTTCGTTTTATAGTATTGTCTGTAAATTCTTCAACAATTTCTAAACGTGGCAACAATTTTTATGGAAATATCTTTGTGTGACCGAGTCGAGTTCTCATCGCGTAAAATATACAGAATTGCGCAAATGTAAATTCTTCCATAATTTCTAGTTTTTGCTAGAAAGAAGAGGGTTGTTGAATGCATTTTGAAATGATCGGTGTGGTTGCTCAGGGTTTACAACATGCTATATGCCAAAATACATTCGGTAGCACTAAACAACAAGCAATAATAGAGATGTAGCGTTAAAGAGATACTTTTTAAACACACTGTTGAAATACATGATACGATTGAATAGCTTGTCAAGTATCAAAGAAAGAAATTATTATTACATACTGAAGAGAATAACAGTAATCACATTTTAAAACTGTTGCGAGACGATTATACATATTAAGTCATAGAGAGTTTAATTAATGATAAAGTCCTATATCGGTTTTTCTTTTTTTGTAGATATGTATAGAAGCGTAATTAGCACATCCACTGTCGAGAATAACAAGACTAATCTTTTTTTTCAAATCGCGACGTGGTAAAATAGAAAAATAGTGAATCTTATATCCGATGTATTACCATATTTCATTCAAAATAAAAAAAATTAGTCTAGTTATTTCTGCGACAATGTACATCGTGTATTCGAGAGAGATAGAAAATTGATAATATATATGAAAACACATATATACACATTTTTATGTATATGTGTATATATACATATATATAAAGTGTATGTATATGTGCATGTATATGCAGATGTGTACACATAGCACACATTAAACCGATACAAACTTATTCACTATATACAATCGAACTTTTTTATTCTCAACTTATCAGACTCAAACATCCTCTTTATTCGCGATTTTTCCCTCGTTTTCCATTCGTTGATTGCATACGCGTAGAATAAAAATGTACAATCGCGTTTAAATATATGTCCATAATTTCACTAGTCACTTTTGTTTTACGCGTTTATTATTAAACGTGAAGAAATAACCGGAAGACATCGCGAATATAGGATATAGGTAATTTATGAAAGTTAGCCGATTGAGAATAAAGGAATTCTGTATATACGTATATACAAGATACTCCTCAATTTACTCGTAGAAATAACGTAAAAGTACGTGCAAAAATGAGCGACGAAAAAGTCCTTCATGTTCTTTTTTTATTCCCAATACTTTGCTAGACAAAAGACACAAATGTATTACGCCATTTACATAAATGCAAAATTATTTATCTAGATCTAGGATCTAGCAAAACCTTTCCAAAATGTTCATCTTTGATAATTTTATTTAATCTTTACACGTTTTTTTTTGCTGACGATTATACTTCAACTTTAAACATTATAGAGAAAAAAATATACATGTAATTAATAATCTTTGTTCTCTATGAATTTTCTATTCTTCGGCTTCTACACTCTCAAAATTATCGGAATTCTGTCATAATTATCGTAGATCTCTTACCACGAAATTTATACTCCTGTGGATAAAAAAATTATCGTTTATGAAAAGCATACACATTTTCGTGGTTCAGTTTTTCCGTCACGATGTTCTTTCACGAGAAATTGGGAGAACCCGGTATATAAATACAAATCATGTGCACCGTTGCACATGTATGACATATGTGCCACACACAGACGCATTATCAAAAAATAAAAAATAGAAAAAAATAAAAGAAAAAAAGTCAGAAAAATTACTGAATACGCGTTCGTTACGTGATTTTGAAACGAGAAGGAAACTTTATCATTTCACATCTTTTTCTATACTCTCTTTGTGGCTTTCAAGATGATTTTTTGAACATTGTTGTATATATGTAGACCTTCTAATGTATCCACAGACCAGTTTTGGTATTCAGTTAGAAATTGAATATTATATAGCGATTGAATATATGATCGATGATAATAATATTGATCGAATAAGGATGAAAAAAAAAAATAGCGGTACACGGAAATACAACCTATTTTTATAAAAAACTATAACATGATAAGAAGAATGTGAGAGAGAGAGAGAAAGAGAGAGAAAAAGAGATACGATATATAATACCATGTAAATTGTAAGATATTGTACTTGTGGTAAAATATGTACTTGCTACAAAGAAAGCGCGAACGAGAGAGAGAAGAAAGTAATTAGGCAAACTGGTCTTGTATACATTAATATGTAGTTCTATATAGAGAGAACATATATTTTTACAGGGCGCTGCCCGCGTGATAAAGGCTCTTCCTACTAATTCGCTGGTACGCAATTTAAATTAGCTTAAAAATATCACTACAAAGTATAAATATTAGTAATTTGAAATGGAAAACACACTATTGTGTTGTAGCGCAACCTGATCGATTTCTACATATCACGTTGTGGTGACGAAGCGTGTCTTAGACATTTTTTTCTCTTTCATAGCTGCATCTTATTTGTGTCGCTTCGAAACACGCGCAGAATTACTTATGACGATCTTGACAATTGAATATTGATCGATGAATCCGTCGTCGTCATAGACTATTATTAGTCTCGTTTGCACGATTACATGTACATAATATTAGAATTCAAAATAATATTCAGTAGAATGCGCTATTATTACAATGATAATGTATAATTTAAATTATAAATTAACACTTTCGCGAATCACATTCAGCACAGTACATTTTTATTCCATAAAAAATATATCTCTGATAAAAAAAATCTTGATCTTGTAAATGCGAAATATTTTTTAAGGAGAGTCTGAAAAAAAAAAACACGCATAAAAATTGGACTTTGACAGGATGCGCTACATCAAATATCTAATGTGATTGTAGTTTATAACTACACACCGGAAAAAATTTGATTCAAGGTGAAAGAAAGAATGCCATGTGTGCTCAATATGTATATATATATGATATCATCGAAAATTTACTTAAAAAAATAATTTTTTAAAAATTGGGAAATGGCCAAAAAATTTATTTCTAAAACTTATGTATTTCCTGACTTTTTAAATTATTCTATTTCATAGCGTGTTTATATTATGCCATTGTATTCAAAAATATTCTGCTCAATATTACGTATATACTTTACAAAGCTGCATTCAAATCGCGCAAGCAATTTATTTTTTATTAAAACTTTATTTTATTGTTATTACCTGTGATAGTGTATATTGAAAAATCAATTGTACGATCAATTATACGATTTTATTGTTATACTTCATTGTATATTTGAAGTTTTAGAAAATTCTATAAATTATGTTGTTTAGCAAAAAGAAAATTTTATTAAATACGAATATTATTAATCAATTGGCATTCTTACTCACACCTTATACGAATATCTATCTCGATATCGATTAAAAGAAAACAAGCTGGCATCTTTTCAAATGGATATTTGTACGGGAATTAACGTTATAGCCTCACGATTTGTTAATATTCTCTTAGTCTAGCTTGTTCGTTTGCTACGACTGAAGATCTGTTCTTCCACATAGAATTAATTCTAAATTAATCGGCCGTAGAAAGATTGAGGATGCCATTCATCGTCGTCATGATACACAGTAGCTAATCGATAGATTTATAAAGTGTAGATTATAAATCGATTAGTCGTTATAATGTAAAGCAATACACCAGTTAATCCTGACATTGGGCGAAATACTCTAGTCAGCCGGTTTTCGTAGGTGGAATGGGCTTATGTGCAATGTGTCAATCGCAGAGTCAAGACGAAAAATCGAAATGATAGACTGTTACTCTATAATTGCGTTATGTAAAAAGAGCAAGAGAGAGAGAGAGAGAGAAGAAAAAGTATTAAGATCGCGCATATTAATGTGTGCATTAGTGTCGATTTAAACATCGCGATCGTGCTAAAGATTCATAAACTGATTATTCATTTCGAGTTATCATTTTATTCAGAGTGTGCTATTATTACGACCGGCTGACAAATGAAGTCAACATAATGACAGACACCAAAAGAACACAAGATTATGGAGCAAAACAGATTACGGGCGTGTCGTCGTTGTAACTAGCCAGGGACAATCAAAAAGACATGATGTATTTGATTTGCCTCCATTACATGACATCGTGCCAAATGCAGAATACTTTGAGTTTGGAAGATCAGATATGTTAATTTATATATACACATATATATATCTACAGATTGTATATTATAAGAATTTTGTTGGCGTAATATATAATATTACATATATTATTATTATTATTATTATTATTATATTATTATTATTATTACTCATTTTAGAATCATGCTGTAAAATGTTTGTTAAGTTTTTGATCTTGCTTATATATATATATATATAAATATATATAAATATATATATATATATATATATATATATATATTTATATATATCTTGAGTATATTTAATATTTTAGGCTGTAACCGCAAGAAAATTTTATCTAATGAAACAAATGAAAACAATTACAAAATGTGTTGATTATTTTGTCTAATATCTCTTCTTTAATATGTGTGTATTATAGACATAGTCTAAATCCAATACTGAAGATTCCACAATGAGATGTTTACAATGCTTTATTAAAAAAGGAGATAAAGTACATCCAGCAGAACGTTCATTTTTATCATTTTTATTCGCGTTTCATGCATATTTCTATTCAATTACTTGACTATTTTTTCAGAAAAAAAAAACAAAGCCTCTAGTTTTGTCTCTTGATTTTCTAGATATTCTTTAGACTATGTCATTAATACATTCTTTAGACTATGTCATTAATACATTCTTTAGACTATGTCATTAATACATTCTTTAGACTATGTCATTAATGTGTTAATCAATATTCTATTTATCAATATTCTATTTATCAATATAGTAATTAATATTCCATTTACATTATGATTATAATCTGTAAATATATTTTTTTTTAATTGAAATCTAATTTTTTTTTAGTAAAAATGCCAGATAATTAGTTTTATATTAATGTTTTGTCAAAATAATACAAAAATGTGATACATTAGTGTAAAAGTATATTTGAAAAAAGAATTTAATATACAATATATGATAAAAAAATAATTGATAATTTAAAATATTTATGATAATATCATCTCATTTGGCTATTCAATTGTAAAAGATCAAGACAACAAGTAAAAAATTATTGAGTAAATTACAATTTTTATAAAATTATTGAATATAATTGACTTATACAAGAGACAGACTTATACAAGAGACAGACTTATACAACAGATATAAGATTAACAATAAAAAAAAGTCATACTTGTTACATTGGCTAAAATCAATTGTAAATTGAATATTGCAATCTAATTTTCGTTATATAGATTCGAATTATTCAATTCTTATTACATTTGGATGGTGTAGAACTGAATACATTTTCTATGTTCTCTCTCCAAGATAGTTGAGTATTGTTATTTTTAGATGTTACTTGTTCGTTCTTACGAGTTCTGTAATTCACTGATATATTGCTATAATTGTCCACTGTATGCATTGTACTATTCATACTGTAAGTTTGATAACCAGTGTCTTGAACTGAATTTGAAATACTTTGCTGATCAAACGTGCCAAACATTGTGTTATTTTGTTTGTGACTTTTCTGCATGGAATTTTTTATTTCAGTCTTAATCTTTAAATCTATATCATTATTGTCTTCTTTATCATTGAATAGGACGGCGTCGAAATATACAGTATCCATATTAACTGAGTTTATACATCTTGGCAATTCTTCCATATTAATAGAATCACATATATTTGTTTCATCATTATGCATACTTATTATTTCATTGTCCTCAGTATGTTTCATGTTATTCTTATCCAAGGATGTTTCTAAAACAATTTAAAAATAATATTATTATATGAGTATATCTGAGTATATTTAGAAAGAATAATGTAACATGTGCCTAAGATTTGTTTTTCTTTAAGAAAAGTTGTATTTTGATAATCCACTTTTTACTTATTTCATTGCTATTTTAAATGAAATCTAAATATAATTGAATAAAAAATAACTTAAATAAATATACTTGATAAAAAAACATTTTCTTATATCAAATATATTTTATAAAAAATTCCACTATAAACTTGAATCAGAATTTCACAGAATTATTAATATATAATGTCATATAATAACAACATAAGACACACATATATTAACATTTTTTTATTCTAAGTTGAAGAAATAATTTTTTGTTCAAAGCTTTTTAAAGTATTTTTGTTCAAAGAGTTTTTCTAAAAATTAAATATAGGATATAAGTTATATTTTACTCCAAAACTGAGATTAGAAATAATTTTGGTTTAAATTGCAGTAATTCTCAGTTAGAACTTTAAATTTGAGAAGTAAAAATAAATGATAACCATTAGTCGAATTTTCGTTTTTGCCCATAACTACATTGTCTGTACTCATATCCATTGCAAAGTCTAAACGAATAGCTGAACGAGAACTGCGTGCAATTTTCTCACACAACACATTGTTCTCAGTAGTATGTATTGGTGATATGTCAGGTGGGGAAATACTTTTAGATTTTATTGCAGACGACTTGTTTTGTCCAGTTTGCAACAACCTCTGAAACATATCAATTTTAATAATAAATAACATATAAATTAAAAGAAAAAAATTATATACTAATTAATCTTATTTGCAGAAATAAAAAAATAAACACCTTTATATATAAAAAAAATTATCCAAAATTACTATAATTCACATACCTTTAATGGTGTGCCATAGACAAACATACCACTTTGTGGAGGACTATAGGATAATGTGGAAGTTGTTTTAGCTGGTGATAAAGATATAAAACCGTCATTATCAGTACATTCGTCATGATTAAAAACTAATTTTCTCCTCAGTGAATTATAACTTAAATTTACATCATCACCATCTGTGTTTTGTTCCTTTTGAATACATAAAAAGATTTCTGTTAACAATTTTATATAATCAACATCAAGTTACTTTCCATCAAAGACCAACCTGAGTAAATGTGAAGAAAGGTTTCAAGGCTTCTTCAACATTCTGCGGTAGATTAAAAGGTAAAGATAATACTGTCTGACTCCATGCTACAAATAAAAAAAATACTAGTAAAATTAATTAATCAATCATAAGATATCGATTCTATATTTATTTCTTTACCCTCTTTTCTTGATTTTGAAAGATCTTTAGTAGAATTTAAATCATCCAGACGCCTATTAGGAGTATCCAAGGATGGTTTCGTCTCTTTTTGTCTGATATCCCAAGGACTTGGAATTATATAATTTTGCTTAAAGAACCGATCTATAGCTGCCTGGGCTTTTATCTCCAGTTCTGGATCTGGAGTATGTACTTGATGCACAGGAAACTCTTCAATCTTTGCTGGCTTCATATGCGCTAATTCATCTATGTTCCATTTAAATCCTGGTGACTCTTGCATAGGGCTCGATACCTACGTATTGCAACAACAAACTCTCACATCACATTAACCATTATAGCATTTTAATTATCAGCAGAATATAATTAAGTTAAAACATTCGGCTCTTGTAGATAGAATGACCTTAGTAAATATAGTTGGGCTGATGACAGGTAGATGCAGTCTATTAATCAAGTCAGGTTCAAATGGATTTCTAGAAATGAGCTTCCTAAGCTTGGATGGTGGAGTGACGTGAGTCGATAGACCGGTAAAAGGTAAAGATTGTGCATTATTTTGATTGTGAGATTCAAAAGGTCGTCTTAACCGCAATTCGTTCTGTTTCACCGGTGTCCTATACATCCAGAGATTATTTATCAAAGGGCTATCGACTCTTCGCACTTTGCTAGGTGTATCCCATCTTGCTTGCTCCATTATATCCAGAGAATACTTTGAGAATCGCACCAAAATATGTAAACAAGATTCATCGAGGTTTACGTTTACGTTTCTTTTCGCCGATCTTGGCTATTATTTCAGTCCATATATGTGACAGCGATATTTCTGGATCGTGTATTTGTGAATTATGAAAATCTGTTTTCTATAAAGAAATCATGAAATAGTCTACTGAAACAGTCTACATGACTTATTGTTAGTCTATCTTCCGAATATGTTTTGAATATTTGAATTTCATACTTACACATCATCATGCTTCGGTCAGTTCCGTGGAATTCTTGAATTGCGTTCGAAAATCTACTCGTCGGTTAGAATAGCGTTCAACTGACCTATCAGGACAGAGAAATCTTTGCTCTTTTTCTTTCAATTGGGTAATCATACATTACTCTATTTCCATGGATTTTCGAACATAACCCAACGTGTTGACATGTGTTTGAATTTTTTGCGCATGCGCAGCATCAATAAAATATCTAAAATATTTGCGAAAATTTTAATCATTTGCTTTCTCTTTCTAATCTAGTTCAAAGAAACTAAGTATTAAAATTATTACTATTATATTAGTATATATGAAAAGATTCTCCTTTCCTTTAGAAAATTTAATTTTTCGAATCATACAGTTTTTATTATTTATATTATATTATTTACGTTATATTATTTATATTATATTACTTATATTATATTATTTACAATTTCTAACAATCAAGCATTCAATTATTAATTACAATTTTTTATATTAGATAGACATATTGATTGACAATTTTATTAGAGATAAATGAATGACAATAAATGAATATTGAAAACAGAGATTTATTTAGCGTGCATTTTTATAAAGAAATTATGAATATAAAATTTGATTATAATATATTGTAATAATAAAGTAAAATTGTTCTTTATGAACATGTCACAGATATAAGAACAAGAATATTCTGGTTTCATTCTATTGCATTTAAATTCACAGGAACTCTTAACTTACAAATCAAGAAGCTCTTCAGCATTTGCTACTTCCCTTTTAAAATTTTCTACAATATTTTTGTCTATTTTATTGTCACATTCTATCTGTGTTGTAGGCAACATGTAATTCGCAGCAAATTTAATTGAAAATTTCTTTAAATTCTGAAAAAATTCATGCATTATTTGTAATATATATACAAATAAATATAGCAATTAATTTAATTTTGATATTAAATTGTACATGTAATAATTACCTCATTATTATATTCCATTGCAGTACTGTAAACAAAAATTATATTTGCTAGAGTGACTTTTCGTTTTATTTCTCGTATACAACTATTTATAAGCTTACTGTCACACAACATCATAGCTAATTTGAACAACTCTATAAGCAAAAGTATTGTTTTAATTAAAAACGTATAGTAAAAATACAACACATTTAATTAAAGCTTACTTAATAATTTATGCATAGGTAGATCGATCACTCCAGTATACAAATATTTTAAAAAGGCTTTATACGCGGTATAGGAATATACGGGAGGCAGCGTCAAAATACTGTCGAGAGAAAATATCAAAGTATTATGAAATTAATTTAGTAATGAAGTTTTTTTAATAAAAATAATATTCGTTCTTTTGTAAAGATTTACCTCTGTTCTTTTTCTTTAAAATTACGGAACATCGACTCGAAATATTCATTACGATTACGCAGAATAGCTTTATGAACGTAAATAGAATGATTCTTCACCTGTATTGTAAAATCACTTGTCGACTATATGAAGAAAGAAACGAAAATTATTAAATACGTCAACGCGCGAATACACATTATCTTGCATTAAAAACGCGAAAAAAGCATGCAGAAATAACAAACACCAAATATATCATAGAACGAGACATACAGGATCGTTGAATAAAGTTTGAGAGCATTTCAGGATATTCGATTGTACATCTATGTATCCAAGTTCATTCATAGATAAAATTATCGGATATGTGTCAATATTATGCATAAGTGCTTCTTGCATGGTCGAAAACTGAGTAACCATCGGAGATTCTATATCGCAGCCAAAGTAATTGCCCCATACATAGATATGTCCATTATCTCCAAGAATGGCACTTCTGTCGCTGTGATATACTGCAGCAATGTCCAATATCTTTTGCAATTCCGGTATGTTCAACTGCAGATTACACAAAATTATTTTATTTCTACTTTTTTATTGTGACAACTAAATAAAATAAATAAAATAAATAATAAAATAAAATAATAAAATAAAATAAAACTAAATAAAATTAAATAAAATAATAAATACACAAAATTGTTTGATTTTTGCTTTTCTTATTGTGACAACTAAATAAAATAAAATAAAACTAAATAATAAAATAAAATAATAAAATAAAATAAAATAAAACTAAATAAAACTAAATAAAATAATAAGTGAATTACCAAGTTAAAACAACTATTTTGTTTGAAGATATAGACCTGTCCTTCATTCGAAAGTGCTAATGCATGTGCACGTCCACAGACTACTTTAACTGAAAATCAATATCAGTTGTTCAACAATATGTGTTATTAAAATATTTTTGAAAACTAAATTTTAGTAACAAATTACCTATTACTATATTTGAGAGCTCAATGTGCTTTTCTATAAATCGCTGATGTTCACAAAGATCAAGAATTACATTACTTGAATTGTCATTTAGCATATAATTACTACAAGGGCTCAAATGAAGACCCCTACTGTATATTTCACCCATATCAGTAACAGCCATAATGAAGGACGCGCCACAAGCGATGCAAACAATCTTCTTTTTATCAAAATTTTCTTCCTGTATTATGTAAGGAATTTGTGTCTCTGAGGAAGAGGATGACTTTATCGATTCTGATTCTGATGATTCCGAAGAAGATACTAACTGGCGTGATGGATGAAGATACAAAATATCAAACCGACTATATATATATACCTGAAATCATCTAAGTTATTTAACTGATAATGATATAAATATTATTGTTAAATTTTACATAAAATATATACTTTTCCATCATCAGTAAGAACGAGAAAATCTCTTTCATTGCAAGCAATATCTATAATATGTTTCTTTTTTAATTCAAGTTTAATGGGTTCAGTTAGGGTCGTATTACGTCCTACGTTAAATATAGACTGTACCTTATAATCCCATGAATATACCTTTTAAAAGAACAATGTTGTCATTAATTTTAATACTTTATTTAGACATTCTGACTTACTTTTGTAAACAGAAAATAAAAAAATTTGATTATAAAAATACATTAATAAAAAAATTTTAGAAAAATAAATTTACATTATTTCAGCATGGATATTACGTTCACAAGCTCAAATAATCTGATGAATTTATTATAAAACAGTCAATTCTCTATAAAATCACAACGGTGTCAATGTAAAAACATAAAATTTTTATAATATAAAATCCATGCGATATTATAAAACTAAACATATAAGAAAGAAATACATTAATTTTAAAATAGCTTCAAAGCTAGCAAAATGAATATATTAAACATCACAAAATCTTCTTAAGTTTTTAATTCAAAGTTATTCTTTTTCTTTATTTGTATGCTTCATTTAAAAAGATAATAATTGTACTTAAAATTTTTTTGCTTATATATAATAAAATTTATCTTTATAACATGAATGCTTTATAAAATATAATATAAACTATAAAAACATTTATAACTTTAACTTTATAATTTTTTAGCATACTTCTCCTTCCTCTGTAAGAGCAAACATATAATATCCATAAGTAAACTTCTTGATATTTTTATTACATAAGATTTCTACTTTTCTTGGCCATGATATATTATCTCTCTCTGGTATCCCTAATCGATGAGTCTTATTATTACCTATGGCATATGTCATCTTATCTCTTGTTACAATTAAAGCTGCATCATCTGAAAATTATATATGAAAATATAAATGTTATTGTCAAAGCAAAAAAAGATAACAAAAAGTAAGAAAAAATTTTACCATATATCAAAGCCATATCAATTCGCAGAAGAATTTCCTCTTCTAGTAAAGTAAAGATTGGCCATTTCTTGTAGTTCAATAAATATTTGTTTCTAACAAGATTATTATTTTGCAATCTTGTCTTGTCGCTCTGTATCTCTCTATTAACATTAATTTTTTAAATTTATTTAATAACTTTAAAACAAATTTGATAAATTAATTGATAAATGTTTGATCTGCTTTAAAAATTTGAAATTTTGAATTCAATTACTTTCAATACTTAAAGGGTTAAAGATATTAATTTTATATTACAATTCAAATTTCAAATGAAATGATTAAAACACGTATTCATATTATTATTATTGTATTATTATTATTATTATTAGTATTGTATTTGGCCTCAGTATGAAATTTTTAATCTTTGCATATGTTACGTTAAACGGTTTAGAATATTTTTTAAGGCATGTATTGAGCGACGATTTTAAAATCTTTGTTTTTACATACAAAAATTAAATGAGTTTTAATAAGTTCCTGTTTTATAAAAATTTAAATAGAACAAGTCAAACATTTACACATTATTTTTATATCAAGTTTTATTTTGACTTTGTATGCAATTTATGAGTAAGATATCCTCTGGTAATCTCAACATACTCTTCCTCACTTGTTGACTTTCTTTTACGGTTTGCAGGAATATCTGTGTTTTCTGTTTCGATTTGACTCATTGCGTATGACCGAAAGAGATGACTTCTAGATCTAAAAATAAAAAAAATGCTCTCACCCTTTTTGATGGTAATTAAATTCTAATGCTAATAGATTATAGATATTGATTACCAATTACAAAGCACACGAGGAAAATATAATTCTTATCTTATAATATAACTAAAGATCCTCAAGCAAATGTGATATTCCTTTATTCTTATGCTGAAGTTTAAACACTAATATGCCAAATACTTTTAGTCAAAAATGGTATTTAAATAGACAGAAAGAGATGTTTAATTTCACAAGCTCAACCATTGAACAGTATCGTCACCGACGAGATAAATATTTGTGGCAGAAATTATAATGTTATGATGATGTTTTCATACTGTCTACGAACGTTTACAATGCCGAAAGGAAAAATGTAAACAATACTTATATAAATATCACTTAAAAGTGTCCAAAAAAACGCATGTTAAATAAATTCGAAACGTAACAAGCTGATAACAAGCATCCGTTGAAAATTTTTATGGTAGCGTTTATGTTGATGAAAAAATAATGAAGTAATTTTCCCAATATAAAATGGATACACCCTCCCTATTGAATTTTAATATATTTATCGATTATCTATAAAATTTTAAATATCTATATAATTTCCATATATATTTTTTAAACTAATTGTGTTTATCTTTAACATAGTTCTTTTTCTTCTTTCTAATCATTTTTTTATTTAGCGCATTTGTAAAGAAACAGAATTGCAATATATATTACATATCAGATTTAGGTATTGTATAAATATTATTCATGTCTCTAACACATATATAGTTTATTAGGCCTATTAGGAGTATCCAAGGATGATTCAGTCTCTTTTTGTCCAATATCTCAAGGACTTGGAATTATATAATTTTGTTTAAAGAACCGAGCTATAGCTGCCCTGGGCTTTTATCTCCAGTTCTGGGTCTGGAGTATGTATATACTTGACGCACAGGAAACTTTTCAATCTTTGCTGGCTTCATATGCGCTAATTCATCTATGTTCCATTTAAATCCTGGTGACTCTTGCATAGGACTAGATACCTAAGTATTACAACAAAAAACTCTCACATCACATTAACCATTAGAGCATTTTAATTATCAGCAGAATATAATTAAGTTAAAACATTCGGCTCTTGCAGATAGAATGACCTTAGTAAATATAATTGGGCTGATGACAGGTAGATGCAGTCTATTAATCAAGTCAGGTTCAAATGGATTTCTGGTAATGAGCTTCCTAAGCTTGGATGGTGGAGTGACGTGTGTCGATAGACCGGTAAAAGGTAAAGATTGTGCATTATTTTGATTGTGAGATTCCAAAGGTCGTCTTAATCGCAATTCGTTCTGTTTCACCGGTGTCCTATACATCCAGAGATTATTTATCAAAGAGTTATCGACTTTTCGCACTCTGCTAGGTGTATCTCATCTTGCTTGCTCCATTATATCCAGAGAATTCTTTGAGAATCGCACCGAAGTATGTAAACAAGGTTCATCGAGGTTTACGTTTAAGTTTCTTTTCGCCGATCTTGGCTATTATTTCAGTCCATATATGTGACAGCGATATTTCTGGATCGCGTATTTGTGAATTATAAAAATCTGTTTTTTATAAAGAAATCATGAAATAGTCTACTGAAACAGTCTACATGACTTATTGTTAGTCTATCTTCCGAATATGTTTTGAATATTTGAATTTCATACTTACACATCATCATGCTTCGGTCAGTTCCGTGGAATTCTTGAATTGCGTTCGAAAATCTACTCGTCGGTTAGAATAGCGTTCAACTGACCTATCAGGACAGAGAAATCCTGGCTCTTTTTCTTTCAATTGGGTAATCATACATTACTCTATTTTCATGGATTTTCGAACATAACCCAACGTGTTGACATGTATTTGAATTTTTTGCGCATGCGCAGCATCAATAAAATATCTGTGAAATATTAGCGAAATTTCAATCGTTTGCTTTCTCTTTCTACCCTGTAATTCAAAGAAACTAAATACTAAAATTATTACTATTATATTAGTATATATGAAAAGATTCTCCTTTCCTCAAGAAAATTTAATTTTTTGAATCATACAATTTTTATTATTTATATTATATTATTTACGTTATATTATTTATATTATATTATTTACAATTTCTAACAATCAAGCATTCAATTATTAATTACAATTTTTTATATTAGATAGACATATTGATTGACATTTTTATTAGAGATGACAATAATTGAATTTTAAAAACAGAGATTTATTTAGCATGCATTTTTATTAAAGAAATTATGAATATAAAATTTATAATATATTGTAATAATAAAGTAAAATTGTTCTTTATGAACATGTGACAGATATAAGAACAAGTATATTATTCTGGTTTCATTCTATTGCATTTAAATTTACAGGAACTCTTAACTTACAAATCAAGAAGCTTTTTAGCATTTGCTACTTCCTTTTTAAAACTTTCTAAAATATTTTCATCTATTTTATTGTCAGATTCTATCTGTGTTGTAGGCAACATGTAATTCGCAGCAAATTTGATTGAAAATTTCTTTAAATTCTGAAAAAATTCATGCATTATTTGTAATATATATACAAATAAATATAGCAAAATTAATTTAATTTTGATATTAAATTGTACATGTAATAATTACCTCATTATTATATTCCATTGCAGTACTGTAAACAAAGATTATATTTGCTAGAGTGACTTTTCGTTTTATTTCTCGTATACAACTATTTATAAGCTTAGTGTCGCACAACATCATAGCTAATTTGAACAACTCTATAAGCAAAAGTATTGTTGTAATTAAAAACTCACAGCAAAAATACAGCACATTTAATTAAAGCTTACTTAATAATTTATGCATAGGTAGATCAATCACTCCAGTATACAAGTATTTTAGAAAGGCTTTATACGCGGTATAGGAATATACTGGAGGCAGCGTCAAAATACTGTCGAGAGAAAATATGATGAAATTAATTTAGTAAAGAAATTGTTTTAATAAAAATAATATTCGTTCTTTTGTAAATATTTACCTCTGATATTTTTCTTTAAAATTACGGAACATCGACTCGAAATATTCACTACGATTGCGCAGAATAGCTTTATGAACGTAAATAGAATGATTCTTCAATTGTATTGTAAAATCACTTGTCGACTATATGAAGAGAGAAACGAAAATTATTAAATACATCAACGCGCGAATACACATTATCTTGCATTAAAAATGCGAAAAAGGCATGCAGAAATGACAAACATCAAATATCATAAAACGAGACATACAGGATCGTCGAATAAAGTTTGAGAGCATTTCAGGATATTCGACTGTACATCTATGTATCCAAGTTCATTCATAGATAAAATTAACGGATATGTGTCAATATTATGCATAAGTGCTTCTTGCATGGTCGAAAACTGGGTAACCATCGGAGATTCTATATCGCAGCCAAAGTAATTGCCCCATACATAGATATGTCCATTATCTCCAAGAATGGCACTTCTGTCGCTGTGATATACTGCAGCAATGTCCAATATCTTTTGCAATTCCGGTATGTTCAACTGCAGATTACACAAAGTTATTTTATTTCTACTTTTTTTATTGTGACAACTAAATAAAATAAATAAAATAAATAATAAAATAAAATAAATTAAATTAAATTAAATTAAATTAAATTAAATTAAATAATAAATACAGAAAATTATTTGATTTTTGCTTTTTTTATTGTCACAACTAAATAAAATAAAATAAAACTAAATAATAAAATAAAATAATAAAATAAAATAAAATAAAACTAAATAAAATAATAAATGAATTACCAAGTTAAAACAACTTTGTTTGAAGATATAGACCTGTCCTTCATTCGAAAGTGCTAATGCATGTGCACGTCCACAGACTATTTTAACTGAAAATCAATATCAGTTCAGCAATATGTGTTATTAATATATTTTTGAAAACTAAATTTTAGTAACAAATTACCTATTACTACATTTGAGAGCTCAGTGCGCTTTTCTGTAAATCGCTGATGTTCACAAAGATCAAGAACTAATATATTACTTGAATTGTCATTTAGCATATAATTACTATAAGGGCTCAAATAAAGACTTCTACTGTATATTTCACCCATATCAGTAATAGCCATAATGAAGGACGTGCCACAAGCGATGTAAACGATCTTCTTATTATCAAAATTTTGTTCCTTTATTATGTTAGGAATTTGTGTCTCTGAGGAAGAGGATGACTTTATCGATTCTGATTCTGATAACTCCGAAGAAGATAACCGGCGTGATGAATGAAGATACAAGATATTAAACCGATTATACATATATACCTGAAATAATCTAAGTTATTTAACTGATAATGATATAAATATTATTGTTAAATTTTACATAAAATATATACTTTTCCATCCTCAGTAAGAACGAAAAAATCTCTTTCATTGCAAGCAATATCTATAATATGTTTCTTTTTTAATTCAAGTTTAATGGGTTCAGTTAGGGTCATATTTTGTGCTACGGTAACTATAAACTTTATCTTATAATCCCATGAATATACCTTTTAAAAGAACAATTTTGTCATTAATTTTAATATTTTATTTATACATTCTGATTTACTTTTGTAAACAGAAAATAAAAAAATTTGATTATAAAAATACATGAATAAAAAAATTTTAGAAAATAATAAATTTATATTATTTTAGCATGGATATTACATATAATCTGATGAATATATTATAAAACAATCAATTCTCTATAAAATCACAACGTCAATGTAAAAACATAAAATTTTTATAACATAAAATCCATGCGATATTATAAAGCTAAACATATAAGAAAGAAATACATTAATTTTAAAATAGCTTCAAAGCTAGAAAAATGAATATATTAAACATTCACAAAATTCTTCTTAAGTTTCTAATTCAAAGTTATTCTTTTTCTTTATCTGTATATGCTTCATTTAAAAAGATAATTAATTAATAATTGTACTTAAAATTTTTTTGTTTATGTATAATAAAATTTATCTTTATAACATGAATGCTTTATAAAATATAATATAAACTATAAAAACATTTATAATTTTAACTTTATAAATTTTTAGCATACTTCTCCTTCCTCTGTAAGAGCAAACATATAATATCCATAAGTAAACTTCTTGATATTTTTATTACATAAGATTTCTACTTTTCTTGGCCATGATATATTATCTCTCTCTGGTATCCCTAATCGATGATTTTTATTATTACCTATGGCATATGTCATCTTATCTCTTGTTACAATTAAAGCTGCATCATCTGAAAATTATATATGAAAATATAAATGTTATTCTCAAAGCAAAAAAAGATAATAAAAAGTAAGAAGAAATTTTACTATATATCAAAGCCATATCAATTCGCAGAAGAAGTTCCTCTTCTAGTAGAGTAAAGATTGGCCATTTCTTGAAGTTCAATAAATATTTGTTCCTAACAAGATTATTATTTTGCAACCTTTTTGTCTTGTCACTCTGTATCTCTCTATTAATATTAATTTTTTAATTTATTTAATAACTTTAAAACAAATTTGATAAATTAATTGATAAATGTTTGATCTGCTTTAAATATTTGAAATTTTGATTTCAATTACTTTCAATACTTAAAGCGTTAAAGATATTAATTTTATATTACAATTCAAATCTCAAATGAAATGATTAAAGCATATATTCATATCATTGTATTTAGCCTCAGTATGAAATTTTTAATCTTTGCATATGTTACATTAAACGATTTAGAATATTTTTTAAGGCATGTATTGAACGACGATTTTAAAATCTTTGTTTTTACATACAAAAATTAAATGAGTTTTAATAAGTTTTTTTTTTATAAAAATTTAAGTAGAACAAATCAAACATTTACACATTATTTTTATTATATCAAGTTTTATTTTGACTTTGTATGCAATTTGTGAGTAAGATATCCTCTGGTAATCTCAACATACTCTTCCTCACTTGTTGACTCCTTTCTTTTACGGTTTGCAGGAATATCTGTCTTTTCTGTTTCGATTTGATTCATTGCGTATGACCAAAAGAGACGACTTCTAGATTTAAAAATAAAAAAACTGCTCTCACCCTTTTTGATGGTAATTAAATTCTTTGCTAATAGATTATAGATATTGATTACCAATTACAAAGCACATGAGGAAAATATAATTCTTGTTTTATAATATAACTAAAGATCCTCAAGCAAATGTGATATTCCTTTGTTCTTATATTCCAATATAAGAACGAAAGTTTAAACTCCAGTTTAAACACTAATATGCCAAATGCTTTTAGTCAAAAATTGCGTTTAAATAGACAGAAAGAGATATTCAATTTGTTCACAAGCTCAACCATTAAAACAGTATAGTCACCGACGAGATAAATATTTGTGGCAGAAATTATAATGTTATGATGATGTTTTCATACTGTCTATGAACGTTTACAATGCCGAAAGGAAAGATGTAAACAATACTTTTATAAATATCACTTAAAAGTGTCCAAAAAAATGCATATTGTATAAAATCGAAACGTAACAAGCTGATAACAAGCATCCGTTAAAAATTTTTATGGTAGCGTTTATGTTGACGAAAAAATAATGAAGTTATTTTTCCAATATAAAATGGATACACCCTCTCTATTGAATTTTAATATATTTATCGATTATCTATAAAATTTTAAATATCTATATAATTAATTTCCATATATATTTTTTAAACTAATTGAGTTTATCTAACATAGTTTTTTTCTTCTTTCTAATCATTTTTTTATTTAGCGCATTTGTAAAGAAATAGAATTGCAATATATATTACATATCAGATTTAGGTATTGTATAAATATTATTC